>JALJCO010002435.1:0-545808 GCA_023101725.1 Atherinomorus stipes
TGCTGTGTCACTTCCTGTTGCTCCCGTGTGTACTCTCGCTTGTTTGAGCTCCGAAGGGCTAGCTCTCTCCTCTGCCCTTAGTTGCTTATTTTTCTTATACCATTCACCGTTTGGCCTTTCACAACGTATAACGCTTAAACACACTTCCTCACCAGTTCTCTGTTTTTGGGATTCTCTAGTTCTTGTTATCTGCTACGCCTGTTAGCTCTCTCTGCTAGCATGGCTGCTAGCGCTTTTCCTCCGCTCTCTGCTCTTCCTCCCTCTGCCACTCTCTTTTCTTGCTCGGTGTGCTTCATGTTTAGCTACACCTCTGCCTCCTTTAGTGATAATGGTACGTGTAACAAATGTAGCTTGTTTGTAGCTTTGGAGCGAGGCTCGGCGAGACTAGAGCTCGGCTCCGCTCCATGAAAAAGCCTCCAGTAGCTAGCCAGGGCCCTGCCTTAGCCTTAGGCCCCGGAGGGGAGCCCCGTAGACTAGGCTGACTCTAGTGGTTCCGCAGTCGGTTCCGAGCAGCCGGAAGATCAGGAGGGATGGGCGAAGGTTGTGAGGAAACGTAGCTCTAAGGCTAAAGCTAAGCCCGCGGGTCACCACCAACCTGTCCACGTTTCTAACGGAAATGCCCCACTCAAAGACATACCCTTTGAGCAACAAACCCTGGTTATTGGCAGCTCCATAGTCAGAAACGTGGCTTTAGAGACACCAGCGACCGCAGTTAAATGTATCCCAGGAGCCAGAGCGGGCGACATTGAGTCTTATTTGAAACTGCTGGCTAAGGATAAACGTAAATACCGTAACATTGTAATTCATGCCGGCGGTAACGACACCCGGTTACGCCAATCGGAGGTCACAAAAGTTAATGTTGCTTCGCATGTGCTTTTGCTAAAACCATGTCGGACTCCGTAATTTTTCTGGCCCCCTGCCAAATCTGACTGTGACATGTTTAGCCGCATGTCGTCATTTAATCGCTGGTTGTTCAGGTGGTGTCCAGAAAACAACGTGGGCTTTGTAGATACAACTGGAAAACTTCTGGGGCAAACCTGGTCTTATTAGGAGAGACGGCATCCATCCTACTTTGGACGGAGCAGCTCTCATTTCTAGGAATCTGGACGATTTTGTTAGTCAGTCAAACCATTGACAATCCAGGGTTGAGACCAGGACGCAGAGCTGTAGTCTTACACACCTCTCTGCAGTTTCCCACCTGCCGCCCTCCCACACCCCCATAGTGACTGTGTCTGTCCCCCGGGCTCTTAGAATAAAATCCAAATACACCTCTAAGGTAAATCACAATAAATCAATAAAAATTAAAACAATAAACATAACAAAACAGAAAAATAAAACTATTAAATGTGGATTATTAAATATCAGATCCCTTTCTTCAAAATCTCTGTTAGTTAATGATCTGATTGGCGATCATCATATTGATTTATTTTGTCTCACAGAAACCTGGCTGCAACAGGATGATCATGTTACTATTAATGAATCTACTCCACCCGATTACTTAAATTTTCATGTTCCTAGAGCCGCAGGCCGAGGAGGAGGTGTGGCTGCTATCTTTCAATCAGGGTTATTTATTAATCCCAGACCTACGATTAGTCATAATTCCTTTGAACATCTAATTCTAAGCCTTTATCATCCTAACTGGAAATCTGAGAAACCACTTTTGTTAGCTGTTGTGTATCGTCCACCTGGACCTTACTCAGAGTTTCTGACTGAATTTTCAGACTTTTTATCAGATTTAGTGTTGAATACTGATAAAGTTGATGTTTTAAGCTACCTTAATGTTCATGTTGACGATAACAACGACAGCTTAAATATTGCTTTTAAATCTATGCTAGACTCAATCGGTTTTTCACAAAATGTTCATGAACCCACTCATTCTCATAATCATACTCTGGATCTTGTCCTGACGTATGGTGCTGACAGTGAGGAACTGAAAGTTTTTCCCCATAATCCTGTTCTGTCTGATCACTTCTTAATAACTTTTGAGTTTACTTTACTTGACTGACACGATGGCTGAGAATAAATTCCATTACAGTAGATAATTATCAGATAGTGCCGTTACTAAGTTTAAAGAATCTATTTCATCACTATTTCCTACAATGCCAGATGTTAACGTCACAGAAAGTATCTATTCAAGCTTTACTCCAGTTCACATTGATCAGCTTGCTGATAAAATAGCAGTTTCAACACGCACAGTACTAGATAATGTGGCTCCATTAAAAAGAAGATCATCGGTCAATAATGCCCTTGGTTTAATTCCCAGCTACGAGCTTTAAAACAGACATCTAGACGTTATGAGAGGAAAGCAGATGCGCATCTGGCTTAGAGGAGTCTCGCTTAATCTGGAAAGAGAGTCTAATTGTTTATAAAAAATTTTACGTAAGACTAGAACAGCTATCATTCATCATTATAGAGGAAAATAGGAATAATCCCAGGTTCCTTTTCAGCACTGTAGCCAGGCGGATTGTTTTGTGCTGTTTGCTGCATTCTCATGACTTCAATGTGATTATTCAAGGAGTTTCTTACAAACAAATGTTTTATTAGAGAGAGAAAACTTGGGCCCAACACGTGGGACGATCACGTCCCTGGCAGAGTTTAGAGACAGTCCAGATGTTGAATTATACTGAGCTATTTCTGTCCTATACAGATCTGATAAATTCTAAATGCATAGGCATTCAAAATGCTGCACCTGCATTCTGGATCCTATCCTAACCAAGTTGCTAAAGGAAGTCTTTCCCTTGATTAACACTTACCTACTAGATCTAATTAATTCATCGCTATTGGCAGGATATGTACCTTCAGTGCCTTAAAAAAAAAGACTGCAGTAATAAAACCTTTACTTAAAAAACCTACTCTCTGACTCAGGAGAATTAAGCTAATTATAGACCGATATCCAACCTCCCCTTTTATGTCTAAAATTCTTGAGAAAAACAGTTTTCAGCTCAACTTTGTAGACCATCTGAGCAGAAATAATCTGTTTGAAAAGTTTCTAGTCTGGTTTTAGAGCTCATCATAGCACAGAGACGGCACTGGTGAAGGTTATTAACGATCTTCTCATGGCTTCAGATAAAGGACTCCTGTCCGTACTTGTCCTGTTGGATCTCGGTGCTGCATTCGACACCAATCGAACCACAACATTCTGCTGCAGAGACTTGAACATGTTATTGGAATTAGAGGAACTGCATTAGATTGGTTCAAGTCATACTTATCTGATAGATTTCAGTTTGTTAATGTCAACAACGTAGTCTTCATCACACACCAGAGTAACTCATGGAGTTCCCCAGGGTTCTGTGCTCGGACCAATTCTCTTCACATTATATATGCTTCCTTTGGGTAATATCATCAGATAACATGGCATAAATTTTCATTGTTATGCAGACGACACTCAGATATACTTATCTATGAAGCCTGATGAAACCAATCAGTTTGTTAGATTACAAAGATGTCTTGGTGACATAAAGACCTGGATGACCCTGAACTTTTCTGCTTCTAAATTCAGACAAGACCGAGGTTATAGTCTTTGACCAAAACTCTAGACTAAATTATCTAGCTTTATAGTTGATTTGGATGGCATTAATTTGCTTCCAGCACCACAGTGAAGAATCTGGAGTCATTTTTGACCAGGACTTGTCTTTCAACTCCCATATAAAACAGGTTTCTAGAACCGCCTTCTTTCACCTACGTAATATTGCTAAAATTAGGAACACTTTATCTCAGGACGATGCAGAAAACTAGTCCATGCTTTTGTTACTTCCAGATTGGATTACTGTAATTCATTATTATTGGGCTGCCCCAAATATGCCTTGAAAAGTCTCCAGCTGATCCAGAATGCTGCAGCCAGGGTTCTGACCAGAACCAGCAGGAGAGATCATATTTCTCCAGTTCTAGCTTCTCTTCATTGGCTCCCTGTTAAATCCAGGATAGAATTTAAAATTCTTCTCTCACATATAAAGCCTTCATGACCAAGCTCCATTATATATTAGAGATCTCATAGTTCCATATATTCCAAGCAGGGCACTTCGCTCTCAGACTGCAGGCCTTTTGGTAGTTCCAAGGGTCTCTAAGAGTAGAATGGGAGGCAGAGCGTTTGGCTATCAAGCCCCCTATTATGGAATCAGTTACCACTTCAGGTTCGGGAGGCAGACACCCTCTCTACCTTTAAGATCAGGCTTAAAACCTTCCTTTTTGATAAGTCTTATAGTTAGGGATGGCTAGCCTTCCCTTAGTTAAGCTGCTATAGGTTTAGACTGCTGCGGGACATCCATGATGCACTGGGCTCTTTCTCTCCCACCATCTCTGTCTCTCCATTTAGAAACCTGTGACAGTATTGCATCATTAACTGTGTTCTCCTCTCTCAGCAGATCTGGCTGGATAACATTGCAGTGTTTGTTGGTATCCCTTTCTGTCTTCTCCCCCCCAGCCGGTCGAGGCAGATGGCCGCCCTACCTGAGCCGGGTTCTGCCGGAGGTTTTTCCTCCCTGTTAAAAGGGTGTTTTCCTTCCCACTGTCGCCACCCCTCCGTGCTTGCTCAGGATGGGGGATTGAACGGGTCAAGTCAAGATTCGATCCAATCTGTTGGTTTTCCTTAACTAGGCTATTATGAATCTGACCTGAATTTTTCTGTCTGTTTAAGCGCCCTGAGGTGACATTGTCATGAATGGACGCTATACAAATAAAGTTGAATTGAATTGAATTGAATTGAAAATTGATCCTTGGGGAACCCCACACTTCATTTTATGGATTTCTGAGGAGCATGTATCCATACTTACTAAAAACTGTTGATCTGTGAGATAGGAATAAAACCATTTTAAAACAGTACCTAAGAGGCCTACCAGACTTCTGAGTCAGTTTAATAGAATCTGGTGGTCTACTGTATCAAATGCAGCACTAAGATCCAGTAGAACCAGGACAGAAAGTTTTTAGAGTCAAGTTGCATCTAAGGTCATTGACAATCTTTAACAGGGCTGTCTCCGTACTGTGGTTTGTCCTAAAACCAGATTGATACTTTTCTAAAATGTTGTGTTTATTTAAAAAATCGTGTAATTGAATAAAAACAACTTTTTCTATAATTTTACTTAAAAATGGTAAGTTGGATACAGGTCTGTAATTATCAAAGATGTTGGGATTTAAATTGCTCTTCTTCAGAAGGGGCCCTACCACTATACCAATATCAAAACAACTTTTGGTTATTTGTTCAGTCTGCAATGTAACACTTGGATATACCTTAAAAGCATTTTGTGCCGATATGGAAACAAAGTTTCCTGCTGGGACCCAAAACTTACTCAAACTCCAGTAATGTGTCTCAACTCTGAGTTACCACTACACTGGATAAAGCGATCCTGACATCTGTGTTAGAACATAATGTTCAAGTTTGAATACAGCAGTAGGTTTTGTATGTTGCTATTTGACATGACAGCTAATCAAAGACACTCACCAGTGATGCAAGACACTTGAAAGTCATCCCAAAAACATTTTCAGTTCAGAGCCACAGCTTAGACTGTTGGTTTCAGACCGCAGCTCCTTGTTCACCGGAGCGGCAATAACTACGCCCTGTAACAGAAGTGGGTCGCAAAGTGCTTGCTAAAAAAATAATCTCTGGAGTCCCATTTTAAAATTGTTGCCTTTTCTGTTCGAATCATTACATTATTAAAAAAAAACAAAAAAAACTGAAATCTCTCGTTTTTATGTTTGCTCTGGAGGATAGGGTAAAAAATAATTAAAGATAAATAGATCTTAACATTAAAGAGATTTGTGCCTTTGGGCAGCTACTGTAGTTAAATTAATGTGTCTAGTCTAACTGACAAGGTAGGTCATTTTTGGGTCAGTTTGTGTAACATAAATGAGCATTTTATCTTCAGGTGTGACACTGTGAATATATTTTTGTTGTTGTTTATCAGTGGTGTCAGCGGTACATTTTCCACTGGAGGTAAAATAATTATTTGACTTGTTTCAATCAGTTTTCAGATCATTAGATTTATGCCCATTTTTTGAATAAGTGCTTTTACGCCTCTAAATTCTATGCGTTATTTCTGTCTGTTTTATACACAATGTAAGTGTTACTAGGGATGTGTTGTGTGGAAAGTACATCATATCTGTTATCCAGTTCGTAATATTACACTCTAAAAACTCTTGGGTCAAAAAACCCCTATTCCACTGCTGCACTGTAAGACCAAACAGTAAAAGTTTGATAAATAAATTTAGTTAAATCAACTCAAAGAAAGCTAAAAAGTTGTTTCAACTCTAATGTTGTAAGTTATTTGAGCAAATTTTATATTTCAAGTTAACATTACTTAACCACTTTGATATATTTCTGGGATAGCACTTAAATAATTTGACAACATGACGTAACGCACGTTCGTACGTGCTCCACCCCCACCCCCCCCCTTCACCTAGTTTCAAACGTGTTCCCATGCAGCCTTGGCCCGCTTCGTACTCGTTTAGTTTAAAACTTTTTGACCAAGTATGGCAGAAATTAAAAACTTAAATAGGAATTGTGACCTTTTCGCCGTACGACTGGCGATTACTTTTGTGAAGGAACGTGTTGTGACACGCAGCAGTTGGTTTTGTGTGTTTGAACCAAAGACTGTATAGGTTTGAACGTGAACTAACCGTCGCCGCTTTGCTAGCGACAGTTACCGCCAGCATCTACGGTCGCTTTGGAGTGCTTATTTGGTAAGTAATTTATCTTTATTAAGTACTATACCATTCTAGTTTTTTTGTGTGTCTTAGCGCCATTTGTATTTACTTATACAGATACGTACGCTGTATTCATTTGAAAAGCCACCGTGATTGGCGCCTGTCGTCATCAATTAATGCAAAAAGAAGGATTCGGTTGTCAAGTGGGTATACTAGAAATTTGGTCAACACCTGTAGGTTTGCTGAACCAGTTTTCTATATACTTCAACGTTCTGTGGCAACGTTAATTATCTTGAATTTGCGCTATTGCGCTTTCATCTCTCTGAACATTTGGGCAGGAGCAAGCACTGTGCAGTGCAACTTGACGTTAGTGGTGAGCATTGATAAAAGAAAGCAATGCAGAAGACTAGTTTAGCTTTTGTTGTAAATGCTAAACTGTACAGCCTCATTTTGTTCCATGCATGTACAACGCAGTGAGTTTATGCAGACTTGTTTATCAGTTCAAACATGTACGATTAAATCACTTTATTCTAACCATGCAACTCTTATTGTTTTCAGGCTGAAACTGAAGAAGCTGGCCTGGGTGCAGAGATTTCAGTGTGGTATGTTGATTTCAAACCATTAGTTTCAAGAGGCATAGTGTGCACACACTAAGAGGCTGAGTGAATGATATAAGTTTAAAAAAAAAAGTCTTAAATGGCATTTAGGTGCAAACTCTGTTATGCTGTCTTTCATAAAAAGACACTGGTTCTTGAACACTATCGTTTACATCATAGCAGTGTTTCATCTGTCAGTCCGTTGCCATGTTTCTACGATGACTGTGTCTGCACATTTCAGTCAATAAATGCTTTAAAAATTCACTTAACACGGACTCATACTGAAACAGCTACACTTGGAGGAAATCAAGAGGAATCTGTGTCATTCATTTGTCCTCTGTGTGGATTCAAACAGCCATTTAATGATAAAACTCTTCTCAGTCATTTAAGGACTCACATTAAACAACATGAGGTGGTGGATTGTCCATTCAAAGATTGCCACTATCGTACAAATGTGTATTCCTCATTCAATGCCCACAAAAGCAGAAGCCATCCTGATGGTGATGTCTCCAGTTTTTAAAAACGAGATCATCTTTACAGAAAGTGACAAGTCCCCATTGCAGGATCAACCTGAATCCAATGAAGCTGGTCCATCTCACTGTTCTCCGGAGCTGAGTACTTTTGAATGTGATCCTGTTGATTCTGGCTATGGCTCAGAGGAAATTGCAAGCTCAGTTAAGGAACAACTTGGCTTCTTTGTTCTTGAAAATGCAAAGTGTTCTCCATGTTTCAGAGATGGCTATACAGGACATGGTTGACAATTTAGTTGAGATATTCTCTCTCTCAAAGCCTCTTGTTAGAGACACAGTTGTCAGTGTTCTAAGAGAGCATGATCAGTCTATCAGTGATGTTCTGCTTGATGAAGTAGTAGAAGGTGTCATGAAGACCAATGTATTTCTTAGTGCTACTACAACAGGTGCTGAGCTTTCTACTGCTAAACGACGAAAAACATTTGTGAGAAACAACTTCCCTCTTGTAATGCCAGTGCTATATACTGTAGATGCCAGTGGGCACAACATAGCATATGTTCCAATATTACAAATGCTGCAGACATTGTTTCAAAATACTGATCTTCTTGAGAAAATTAAAGAAGTCAAGCCATCACCAGTTGGAATGTACATGTCGCATGAAGATGGTACATACTTCAAAGAAAATGAGTTTCTGTCTGCAGCAGGAGAGCTAAAGTTGTCTCTGATATTATATGTGGATGACCTTGAGCTTGCGAATCCTTTAGGCACAGCTAGAAAGATCCACAAGCTTTGTGCAGTGTACTGGTTGCTTGCTAACATACCCAGCCAGTATAGGTCCAGCCTACATGTTATACAGCTTGCTTTACTGTGCAAAGTGTCTGACCTGCAGATGTGTGGCTATGACAGTGTTCTGTCACCTTTGTTGAAAGATTTGCACACTTTAGAGCAGGATGGCATTTTCATTGAAAGTCTTGGCGAGTGTGTCAGGGGGACTGTGTTCTGTGTTGCAGCTGATAACTTGGCTGCACATGGTCTTGCTGGCTTTATACAGTCTTTCCGAGGACATTACATGTGCAGGTTCTGTTGCTGCACTTCAGACCAAATACAGACCACTGAAGTTTCTGAGGGAGAATTCAGCATGAGAACAAAGGTCTCCCATGATCTCCATGTGCAAAATGCTGTGCAAGGGGAAAGTCTGACCCATGTTGGTGTTAAAGGTGATTGTGCGCTCAGCAAAACACTTCAATATTTTCATCCCATCACTGGTTTTCCACCTGACATACTGCACGACCTGTTGGAGGGTATTGTGCCTGTGGAGTTGGCTCTTTGCATTAGCAAAATGATACAACTCAAGTATTTCACTCTTGAATATTTGAACACAAAAATCAGCACATTTCCATACCAGCACTCTGACAGGCTTGATAAACCACAACCAATCCCAAAAACCTTTGCAGCCAAGTTAAGCATTGGTGGAAATGGGCATGAAAACTGCACTCTGCTCCGGTTGCTGCCTCTAATTATAGGGAATAAAGTCCCTGAAGGAGATGACACATGGGCCATATTGATGGACCTGAAAGAAATTGTGCAGCAAGTGTTGTCTCCGTGTTTCACAGAGGAATCTATCCAGTACATGCAAACTAAGATAAGTGATCACAGGCAGGCTCTTAAAGTGATGTTTCCAGACTTTAAGCTTCGACCTAAGCACCATTACGTGGAACACTACCCAGAACTGACAAAATGCTTTGGTCCTCTTGTCAACCTGTGGACCATGAGGTTTGAAGGAAAACATCGTTTTTTCAAAAGGGCTATTCAGGATACAAAGAATTTTAAGAACATTTTAAAAACACTGGCTACCAGGCATCAGCATATGATGGCGTATCATCTCAGAGCACCATTATTTTTCAGACCCTGCACACAAGCCTCAAGCGTCACTTCTGTACAGGTTGCAACCCTGCCTCAAGTGGCAAAAGACTTCATCATGACCAAAACAGACAGTCAACACATCTACAGCACACCAAATGTTTCCATAAATGGTACAGAGTATGCAAATGGAATGTTTGTTTCTGCAGGAGCAGGCAGGAGGGCTTCCAAAATTCTGCAGGATTGAGCAGTTGCTGCTTGTAAACAACTCTGTTCTGTTTTTTTGCAGGAACTACGAGTGCTGGTACAGTGAGCATTTACGGTCATTTGAGCTGACATCATTAGACAACTTTTCTGTCCATGAGCTGTCGCAACTAAATGATACAGTAAGCCTCACAGCATACACTATTGATGGACATACGTTTTTAACACAGAAAAGATATATCTTAATAAGAAATCTGGGTGATTTGCATTAATTTAGAAATGGAGACGTAAAGCATCTTGCAACAGTGTGGAGAGAATCAATATTCTCAAATCAACCAAAACTCAGTAATGCATTTCTTTGTTTTCTCTGTTTTCTTAGGAAATGGCAGCTCAAAACTTCCTGCTTCATGTCCACATCTCCACAGATATTGTGAGGAAGATGACTTTATGCTCGCGCCCAGAATCTGTGGATAAGCTAAAAGAAATTATCAAAGAGAAGTTTAAGCTTGACTTTGACTTTGCCTTATCATATGAAGATCCAGACTTTAATGGTCAGCTTTGTTCACTTGTAGACATTGAAGAGCTTCCACAGAAAGCTGTACTAAAAGCTGTACGGTCTGGAGAGTGATGCCAGTTCAGTAGCATCAGATGACACGATAATATTGTCCCATGCCATGACTCCAGACAGAATTGAGAAATGGCCTCAGATTTTCCCAATGCCCCGTTTTTCATATGAGGTAGAGCTCATACTTGCTGAGGGAAACACTGCTTATGAGAGAACAGGAAAAGCTGTCAAGTTATCTAGGGGGCAAAAGCATGACATCCTTGAAACTCTGGCAGCTAAAATGCATAGTTTCAAAGCATACCCAAATGATAAGGAAGTTTCAATGGTAGCAGAGGCACTTGTCACTACGCATCCTTGCCTAAAAGAGCCAGGGTCCCAGACAGGGTGGTATGGGTGGAAAAATAGTCTCAAATTTAAGATGGGAAACTACCGTGCCAAGTTAAGCAGGGCTGGATTTCAAGAGATAGCTGTAAATTCTGGAAAGAAGTCGAAACAATCCAGACAAAGAAGCTCCACATACTGACATCAAAAGACCCAAGAGGGCAGAAGTGAATTTCCTCCCCAATTTCCCAAAAGGGGAAGATGCTACCAGCCTTGAGCAGCTGAGACTGCAGATTGTGGATGAAGTCAAGAAGAGTGACAGAAATCATGTTCTTATTGCAAAGTTAATGCAGACCACCTTTTCGCTGAGACGCAAAGAGATTATCAGCGATGATCTGCCTGTTGCTGAGATCCTGGAACGCTGGCCTGCCCTGCAAATGGAATCACAGGTACATTTCTTATTTTTTTTTTATGTGTACATGTACATACAACATACATTTTCCAAACGTGAATGGCATGAAGTTTGTATCTACAATGGTAAAGTGTGTAACTACAATAGGGACATATGTTTTGTTACTTGTATCTCCATATTTGTAACTTGAACCCATTTTAAGAAATACACGTACGGATTAATTCTGCAGTACAAGTAATCAGAAAATACAAGTACAAATACACTACTCCAGAACCAATCAGATTTCTCTAACCTCTGTTCACAACCAAAAGTACTGCCAAAGCTCATCTGAACAAGGCCACCGTGACTGACAGCGCTCTGAAGATGAGTTGTTTGTGGATAAACAAAAGGTTTTTATGATAAACCGCTGCATACGTGTTCAGCAGCCGCTCCAAAGGAACAAAGCTGACAATTTTACTCATGGAAGGTAATAAGATCACAACATGTTTAAAAATTGTTAGTGGAATTAGTCGATAGCAGAAACATGTCTTTCCATCTTCAGAGAGAAACCTTTTATCTACAAACCAACTCACCTTCAGAGAGCTGACAGTTGCGGTGGTCTTGGTCAGAAGGGCTTCAGAAAAAGCTACTTTTCTATATGATGTTTGGTGGTGAACACAAAATCTGCCCTCTCTGTGATTGGTTAAGGATTAGAAAATCTGACTGGTTCTGGAGTAGTATATTTGTACTTAAATTTTTGATTTGTATTTGTATTTTCTGACTTGTATTCCCTTATTTGTACTTATTGCATGTGTACAAGTTAAAAGGTGGAGATATAAGTCAAAACATATGTCAATATTCTGGTTCAATAGTCGAGTGTTCTTACACTTGTACACTTGTATGATCTAAGTCGGAGGATCTCCAAGTTTTCTGTAGTCTGCTAAAGTGAAGATTTTGTATTGCAAAATCTAACTTCTTTCCCATTTTTCATGTCTGTATTTCATTTTACTCTTGACATATTAATTCTAATCTACACAATCCTTTGTGTTGATGCAGGTTTCAGCAGAGTTTCACAGAATTACAAACATAAACCTGAAGAATCACTTCTATGCTGTGCTGGACCAACATGCCCCCCGTCTTCAGACCTTATTTCGGAGGAAAGCTGCTCGCACGGGGAAAGTGTCTGGGGATTTGGATCAACTCTTTAGGATTTATGACCTTCAGGTAAGTTGTTAACATTTCATTTTCATCTAAAGAGATAAGGTTTCCATGTATTGTCTGGTGGTGCATCCACAGTAAAACAGTTGCTTTATTTAATTGCAGGAGCAAGTTGACGCAAACGTTAGACGTGCAGCTGTCCTCCATGCGCTGCCTGCCTATTTGCATGAGGATGCTTCCAGCTTTTTGAAGACTTGGGATGTAAGTCTTGCCTCCAAAAGATATAGTAGAAATATATCTACATTTCCAAAATGTAGATTTACAAGATTCCTAGTCAAAAATAGCATTCTTGGCAACAACTGTGTTCCTTCTATTGTACAAATGTGTAAATCCTAGCTATGTACAAACCCTTTCCAAAAAATTAGAATGGATTGAAATAAACACCTCTTCCATGATATTCTAATTTTTTGAAAATGGTCTGTAGATATCTACAGGGTCTGTATGTGTATATACAGACCCTTTCCAAAAATTAAAATATCATGGAAGAGGTGTTTATTCTAATTTATTCAAATTTTTTGGAAAGGGTCTGTATGTTTACTCTAACCATAAGCATTTATTTTTAACCCCTGACTCTTACTCACTTGCAAGTAAGATTGAAGTAAAAATGTGATCTAGTATATCATCACAGCTTGCCAGTGAAGAATCATCAATCTTTTTTTTTTTCCATTGGCAATCAGAAAATTTTTAGGTTTTCTCTACAGGATTTGAATGTGCTGTTTTGTTATATAGATTGGTATGTTAAGTAACCAAGTTCTAAATGCACTCAAAACTTGTCTGTTTTTAGTTTTCTGTGCGGCTGAAATGCATGTATTATAAAATGTTATTATTTTTTTTTTTTTTTATTTTTTTTTTTTTTTTTTGTTAGGGTTAGTGATAGGAGTGTGAAGGATAATTACTTGTTCAGTTGTACGTCTTTTTGTTTTATATTTTTTTTGCTGCCTTTAAAATTGTCCAAAGAAGTTAAATTTAATTATTATGCTGCCAATCTCTATAGAGCATTGGCAGTATATTGCTCTAGAGCAATATACTGCCAATGCTCTATAGAGCATTGGCAACATATTACTATTGCTCCGCGTTTATTCCGCGTTATTATTATTATTCTTATTCTTATTTTGTTTCCGCCCTGTTCTTTGACGCACTACTCCTCCCAGGGCTTTGCCAGCACCCCCACAAAAGTTATATCAAAACGTGCGTCTCGGCCAGGACAGGTGTGCGTGTCATTTGTCCGCGCAAAACTCAAACGGTGTTCACGCAATTCGCAAAAAACTGCGATTTTCGGTCCCATTGAAATGAATGGGATTTGGTCGGAAAAACCCCAAACCCAGGTCACTTTCGACCTCTATAGCTCAGCCATAAAACAACATAGAAACACCATTCAAAGTTTAAACGGGTCACGAAAGCTGAAACTTTAACCATGTGAAAGGATATGTACATATCTGTTATGGTTTTGACACAATGGTAAGTTACGTTTTAGGAAAAATCCCAAAAATCCCAAAATCCCTCCGCACTCTAGCCGCACTCTAACTTTTGAAGCATTTCCAACTTTGAAACAAATGGCCATAACTCCCACACCGTTCATCGTACAGACATAATTTTTACATCAAAACGTTGGAAATCTTGTTGGCTTCATTTCATCCTTCCGCACATTTTTTGCTCAGACGCACCGTTTTCGAACTACGGCTCTCGGAATCTTAGAAAGTCACCATTTTGCTCCTATACGTCTCCATTGTAATCTAGACGGAAAGTTCAAAAAGCCCTGATTCTTAAAACTGTCACCATTTAAATTCTGTTCCACTTAGGATAAAATAAAATACATTCCTGAGTTCCTGAAAGCCTCATGGCGCTCACGGTGAAAAAAATTATTTTGATATCTGTTACGGTTTTCTCGCAGTGGATGATTCAGCATTTTCCCATAGAAAACTAAAGCATAAAGTCTCTAACTGAAATTAACTGACATTCTGTGACACACACACACACACAGGTGCTGCGTTGTCATGACAACCTAAGCAGTTCTCCCTGCTGTGTTAATTAGTTTCACCTTTGACTTAATTCCTCATCTATAAACCAATGTATGATCAAACTGGAGGTTCAAATCCACTGAGGTCATCATGACTGTCCCTCTGTCCACTTATTTGGTGTCTCACCATGTCCTCAATACTAGAACTCTCTCTCTTTATATTCAAACATGTATGTGCTTCCTTTCTCAGTCTTCCTCTCCCCTTGAACCCTCTGTTCACCAGTCTTGGCCTCCTGTCAGTCCTGTGGATGATCTATCTTTCTGTCTGTCTGTGTCTTTCTGCCTCACGGTCTCTGTCTCGCTAACAGTCTGTCTCACAGTCTATGTCTCATTCACAGTCTATCTCACAGTCTCTGTCTCACTTACAGTCTGTCTCACAGTCTATGTCTCATCCACAGTCTATCTCACAGTCTCTGTCTCACTTACAGTCTGTCTCAAAGTCTATGTCTCATTCACAGTCTATCTCACAGTCTCTGTCTCACTTACAGTCTGTCTCACAGTCTATGTCTCATCCACAGTCTATCTCACAGTCTCTGTCTCACTTACAGTCTGTCTCACAGTCTATGTCTCATTCACAGTCTATCTCACAGTCTCTGTTCGACTCACAGTCTGTCTCTGTCTCACTCACAGTTCGACTCACAGTCTGTTTCTCACTTACAGTCTGTCTCACAGTGTCTGTCTGTCTCTCAGTGTCTAAGTATCTGTCTGTCACATTGTCTGTCTGTATGTCTGTGTCACAGTATCTATCTATCTATCTATCTATCTATCTATCTATCTATCTATCTATCTATCTATCTATCTATCTATCTATCTATCTATCTATCTGTCTGTCTGTCTGTCTGTCTGTCTCAGTGTCTCTCTATTTAAGTGTCTGTCTGTCTGTCTGTCTGTCTCAGTGTCTCTCTATTTAAGTATCTGTCTGTCTGTCTGTCTGTCTCAGTGTCTCTCTATTTAAGTATCTGTCTGTCTGTCTGTCTGTCTCAGTGTCTCTCTATTTAAGTATCTGTCTGTCTGTCTGTCTGTCTCAGTGTCTCTCTATTTAAGTATCTGTCTGTCTGTCTGTCTGTCTCAGTGTCTCTCTATTTAAGTATCTGTCTGTCTGTCTGTCTGTCTGTCTCAGTGTCTCTCTATTCAAGTATCTGTCTGTCTGTCTGTCTGTCTCAGTGTCTCTCTATTTAAGTATCTGTCTGTCTGTCTGTCTGTCTCAGTGTCTCTCTATTTAAGTATCTGTCTGTCTGTCTGTCTGTCTCAGTGTCTCTCTATTTAAGTATCTGTCTGTCTGTCTGTCTGTCTCAGTGTCTTTCTATTTAAGTATCTGTCTGTCTCACAGTGTCTATCTATCTAAGTATCTGTCTGTCTCACAGTGTCTATCTAAGTATCTGTCTGTCTCACAGTGTCTGTCTGTCTCTGTCAGTGTCTATCTATCTAAGTATCTGTCTGTCTCACAGTGTCTATCTATCTAAGTATCTGTCTGTCTCACAGTGTCTGTCCGTCTGTCTGTCAGTGTCTGTCTGTCTCAGTGTCTCTCTATTTATCTAAGTATCTGTCTGTCTCACAGTGTCTGTCTGTTTGTCAGTGTCAATCTAATTATCTGTCTGTCTCAGTGTCTTTCTGTCTCTCTCTCAGTCTGTCTCACAGTGTCTATCTATCTGTCTGTCTCACGGTGTCTGTGTCACTCACAGTCAGTCTGGCTCAGTCTCTGTCTCACTCAGCATCTTTCTGTGTTTCTCAGTCTGTCTCACTCACCTTCTGTCTGTCTTTCTCAGTCTGTCTCACTCACTCTCTGTCTGTGTCACAGTCTGTCTCACAGCTTTGTCTTTCTGTCTGTTAATCCATCTTTGTAACATGGCTGCCGCTCTGTTCGACGTGGGTAGCAGATTGGCAGCATTCAAAATTTCTTCAGAAATTTTCTAGTATTTACTTGCTACCCTATTTTCAGTTTCCTCCCTATGCTTTGACGGCCTACTCCTCCTAGGGCTTTGACTGCACCCCCACAAATGTTATATCAAAACGAGCGTCTCGGCCGGGAATGGTGTGCTTGTTATTTGTCCGCGCAAAACTCAAACGGTGTTTACGCAATTCGCAAAAAACTGCGATCTTTGGTCCCATAGAAATGAATGGGATTTGTTCAGAATCAGCCGAGAAAAGCCCAAAACCCAGGTCACTTTGGACCTCTATAGCTCAGCCATACCATCACATAGAGACACCATTCAAAGTTTAAATGGGTCAGGAAGGATGAAACTTTCACCATGTGAAAGGATATTTACATATCTGTTAAGGTTTCGACACAATGGTAAGTTACATTCTCAGAAAAAATCAGAAAAACCCAAATCCCTCAGCACTCTGGCTGCACTCTAAAGTTTGAAGCATTTTCAGATGTGAGACAAATACCCACAACTCCTACAGCATTCATCATACAGACATAAATTATATATCAAATCGTAGGAAAACTTGTCAGCTTCATTAAGACTTCGCTCCAAATTCCTCAAATGTGCCGTTTTCGAGCTATGTTTCTCCAAAGTTGACCTACGCCTCCCATTGACTTCCATTATAACTCATCCAAAATGTCCACATTTCTCTCCAGTGAATTAAACTCACCACTGTTATAATTTTGTTTAAGTAGGATAAAATAAAATACATTTCTGAGTTCCTCTAAGCCTTGTGGCGCTCACAGTGAAAAAATTGTTTTGATATCTCCTACGGTTTTCTCTCAGCGGACAGTTGTTCGGGTAGTGTGCACTGAGACCATTCAATCCATATATGTCTGTGTCAACTGCCATTTTGGAAGACACACAGAAGCAGGCAGGTTCTGTTGCCTAGCAACGTTCAACGAGGCAGCTGCTGGAAGTTCTGTGAGGTCACACACACACACATTTCCTCATAATGTAATATTATATCTGAGAAACTGGATGATCTATCTATCTATCTATCTATCTATCTATCTATCTATCTATCTATCTATCTATCTATCTATCTATCTATCTATCTATCTATCTATCTATCTATCTATCTACCTGTCTGTCTGTCTCAGTGTCTCTCTATTTAAGTATCTGTCTGTCTCACAGTGTCTGTCTGTCTGTCTCAGTGTCTCTCTATTTATCTAAGTATCTGTCTGTCTCACAGTGTCTGTCTGTCTGTCAGTGACTGTCTGTCTGTCTCAGTGTCTCTCTATTTATCTAAGTATCTGTCTGTCTCACAGTGTCCGTCTGTCTGTCAGTGTCTATCTGTCTGTCTCAGCGTCTCTCTATTTATCTAAGTATCTGTCTGTCTCACAGTGTCTGTTTGTCAGTGTCTATCTAAGTATCTGTCTGTCTCAGTGTCTTTCTGTCTCTCTCTCAGTCTGTCTCACAGTGTCTATTTATCTGTCTGTCTCACGGTGTCTGTGTCACTCACAGTCAGTCTGGCTCAGTCTCTGTCTCACTCAGCATCTTTCTGTGTTCTCAGTCTTCTTCCTTTTTCTCAGTCTGTCTCACTCACTCTCTGTCTGTGTCACAGTCTGTCTCAAAGCTTTGTCTTTCTGTCTGTTAATCCATCTTTGTAACATGGCTGCCGCTCTGTTCGACGTGGGTAGCAGATTTGCAGCATTCAAAATTTTTTCAGAATTTTTCTTGTTTCCAATAATAATAGTTGGGTGCAAACATATTTGCATTTTAAACTTAAATTTTTTTGTGGCAGAGTAAATGAAAAAATAATCTAGAACTGTAATTGCCTTTAAAACCGTTTTTTAGCATTTTTTGTGGCCATAGTAGGTATCCAAATTTGCAGCAGAAAGGTGAAATGGAGGCTTGCTTTGATATTACCATTAGATGTGGATCATAATGACATCTTTATTGTACAGTGTGATATTTCAAAATTCGAAGAGCAGACATAAAGCACTTAAAAAGGTGATAATTTAAAGTTGAGCCCTTTATTTAGTCTTTGTAAACAATACCATGTTCAGCAAATAAAATCACAAAGCAATGGAATGACAGTATATGGTAGAATGCTAAGACTTTTCACAAGTATAGACTAATTGTTGTCATTTCTTTTATTTATAAGTCCAACATTTAGGAACTATCTTAAAACATACGTCTGTTGTTTTTTCTTAAGGTGGGGCAGTCTGATGAACCAGATATTGAAGACATGCCTCTTGGGCTCCTCTCAGTCAGTGCCAGATCAACAGATGCCACACTCTTCAGCCCTGAGAAGGTTGCAGTTGTACTTGAGGGTAACATTGTCATTGATCTTCCTACTCTGGCTGATGCTTTTGTGATGTTATTTGGACTAATTTACGCCCTGCATCTAAGTTACCCAAAGACCCTGGCAAACACATTTGACTTTACCCAGAAAGTCTTGATGGGTCTGGAGGATGGAAAGTTGAGACCCAAAGTGTTGACTCTTAAAAATGACCTTTTGACAGAGGATTAATCTCTGTGTGAAAGTTGCCCCTGAAGGACTTGTCATTTATTCCGCATAATATGGGGCATTGAATGTTTTTTTTTTGTTTGTTTATATTTAATGTTCCATTTACAGTTTGGATCTTATTGTTTAATGTTATCTGAAGGACTTTTGCAATTTATGAATATGTAAAAGGTGGACAGCATTTTTTTTTCTGTCTTAACATTTGAAAATGATTCAACACATTTTCTTTGTTTTGAGGGGGTGCATACACTTTGCAATGTGCTAAATAGTCTGATAGTTCTTGGAAAAAGCATTGAACCGTTTACTAGTCATGTTTACACCTATATGGAAGTATGTTACACTCGTTACATTTAAAGTTCTTTGCTATATATTTTTTTTTTCAAACGATGTACCAGTATATTCACGATTCTGACTTTAAATCTGAAGCTCTTGGACATGTTCCTGTAACATTGAAATGTTAATCTAATATTTTCCATTAGTGGGGTATAATTACTTCTCTTTTTTTGAGGTTTTATTTAACAGTAGAGAGGAAAATAAGAATGCAATATTTGTGGCAATGTTAGTTTTTATATTTGGTTACTTCATGATGTGTGAAGTTTTGAGGATATTATATAATGTAAAAAAGGTTTAGCATTTTGCTATAGAAGATTCAGTCTGTACTGTGCTGTCAGCCATTAGTGAGTGTTCCATTTCTACCTTCTATAGAAGCCTTTACAACAAGCCTTTTAAAATGTTGTTTCCCACTCACCAGACATGGTGTAGTTGTTTGAACCCTGTTTGTGGTTACTTAATAAATTGGTAACTTGCATTTAAATAGTTTGTCTTAATCTGTTTATTCACCAAGAAAAGTTTATAACGTGTGATGTACAAATTTGGTAGGACTCCTTGCACTTAACTTTAGGTTGCTTTAAAATAAAATATTTTATAGTAGAAAGTAAATTATTTAATGTTCAACCAAGTGAAATTCTTTAAGTAATCAGTACTTAATTTAAGTGCTAACTCATCACTCAAATTGTTATGTAGAATTTACATTATCATGAATGTGTCTTTAACTTAGAAAGTCAAGTCAGATTCACTCAAAATTCCTGAGTCAAAATAACTTGTTTTAGATTGTTTCTTTAACAAAGAACTTCTAGTTAATTCTACTTAAAAAAATGTATGTAATCTGTTTCAAAAAAAAATTTGAGTTAACTGAACTTATCGGGTTTTACAGTGTGTGTTAAAAAGGGACCAACTAATTTCTGGGTTACCTCAACCCAGAAAACTGGGTTATTTTTTGATCCAACTTTTTGGGTTGAATATTTGACCCAGAAGTTGGGTTATATTGACCATAATGTTGGGTTATTTTAACCTAGAAGTTGGGTCAAAAACCCAACAACTCAAATGTCTGGGTTGAAACAACCCAGAAATTAGTTGGTCCCTTTTTAACCCAATAGTTTGACCTGTTTAAGCTGTAATCTAAAACACATACTTGGCCTTTAACAGCATTTTGGATACTGATCAGCTGATTAGCTTTAACTGACAGATGCTCTGTTCATCTCCATTGGTTAATTTCCTGTGGATGAACATGGAAATTTATTCACATTGGTAAATATGATCTGAACATAAAAAAAAAAAAAAAAAAAAAAAAGTTTTAATCTGTACCGAATTCCTTAATGTTATGCCTGGGCAAATGAAATAACATCCAGCAGACAGAAGACATCATGAGGAAAAGATCACAATTTAAGACGGTTCCTGAGTCTCAAATCGCAGTCCAAGTCTGGAGTCATGCGATTTAAATGTGACTCAAATCTGAGTCTCAAACTTGAGATTCAATCTCTGGTTGGGAATATTCTGATTTCAATGAGACAAGATAGCCTTGATCACAAAGCCATCCATGCTGTTTTGTTAATCTTCCCCAGCACCCTACAATGATAGCCTGTAGCCCGTCATAAAATTTAACTTGGGGAGTTCTTTTTTTTTATTTTCCATCTTTCGTGTGTACTTCATTGTGTAGCCCTTTCAAAATTTTTTTTATTACAAATATTCCTCCAGCAACACATGTCCAAACTTTCATTTGATCAAGTACCCAAAAGTACACTGAAAAATATACCTGGGGATCTTTGTTGCAAAATGACTGAACAGAAAATGCTGCCTGTGTAGATCTTCTACTTGTCCCTATGGTAACAAGAAGCAGGGCAAAGGTTGGTGCGTGTAATAATTATGCGTTACTCTATTGATCTCCTTATGGAAATTCTCTTTTTGCTTACCCTTGTGTGCAGGCCGGTCAAAGTGCTAGGTCAGCCTGAGAAGTGCACTCCTGAGGCTGTAATAGTTTCATTGTTAAACTCGAGGACGCTTCAGTGGGATGAATGCGTTTAGGTTTAAACCCATTTGGAAGAAATTGTCCCCTTTTCATCTGCTGCCCTGCAATATTTTTACACATTTCTCTATATTCGAATGTGGTTATTTTGCATCTTTTATTTGATGTGCAGTGTATAAGTACTTTAGAATCAAACTGAAAGGTTTGTCTTCAGGGATGCATTGTTATAATACAAGAAAGCAATCAGAGAATCTGTTTGAAGATACAGTTTGAGTGGAATTGAATACTGTCCTCTTGTCAGCATTTGTATTACCTGATTTGATCACTGAGAGGCTTGAAGTTATTACTCCCTTTCCCTGTGCAGAGTCAGGTTTGGTATCCGAATGAAGTTTCAATTTACTGACTGAACAATTTGGTTTGTGATCCAGTTTTGTGGTAAGCAGAAATCATGAAAAACACATTACATCTAACTATTAATTCTCATCATTTACCCCAACAGCATGTTGGGTCCTCATGTCGCACTTGACTGAATCTTCAATGTCAGTGTGACCATCTGTACTAATTTTGTTCAGTAATGAGAATGGTTGTACTTTAGGCCCCACTATATAGCCAAGTTTCCTGTTTACACTGCATCCTGGATGTCTGCTCTCCTTATGTGATGTCTGTCCCTTCCTTTCCACCACACAGACACAAAACAGATAATTTTCCACTAATGGTTTTCATTCATTCACAGATAATGCTGTGGCAGCGGGGTGTGGTTATTGCGTCTGTCTGGAAAGGAGACATCAGTGGAGGCACAGCACTGCAGTCACAGCTGCAGGTAAATTGGTAATTAGTAATCTTGTCTATTTATCTCCCCTGCAGTGAGGCTGGAGTCTCTCTCCTGGTGATTACGTGCACCAGCAGCTTGCTCTCTGAGCCCCTAGTCGTGAGTTGTTGCATAGCAGAGTGGCAAGAACCTTGGCTGTGTTGTTTTTATCTAATAAAATCACAGGTGTAAGTTAACTATTCTCCCGAGTGTGCTCCTGTTACTGCTTTAGGTGCGTCTCATTTCATGTTCCTTCACTCCTCCGGCCTCCTATGACCCATGCAAATTGATTGGGGCCACCATCATAAATGACATCTCAATTCCCTTAATTCTCCTTGGAGGAGCAGGAGCACAGATGCTTGAGGAAAAAGAATCATCCTAAGTGATTCAGGTGGACACATCTCTTCATTGCAGATTAAGACATATAAGTTATGCTTACTTAGATTACATGATAAATCATTTCTCTCCATCCAGGTCATTAAATTCACAGAATGTGAGAAATGTTCTCATTTTACCTGATAGATTGATAAAAAAAAAAAAAAAAGAAAGAAAAAACCCCACTGAGGAAGCTTGATTTGAGACCTTATATTTCTAGCTTGAACGAAGAGCTTAGTAGTGTACGTGGATGCAACACAAGGGAAGTTTCAGAAACTGTGCTGTATGGAAGCAAATTTTCTTTGTTTTAAAAATTGGTCAACTCACAAGATTATTTACGTACATTATGGTTTGGCAGGCCATTCCTGTTTCCGGTTGGATTATTGACTGAAGTGCATAAAGACACTCTTTGTCAGGTTGAAACATTCAGCACTGCTGTCAGAGTAACACCACCATGTGTGAAATTTGGAGCCACTTGCAAGACTAATATGTTCTTGTCTTAAAGGAATGTAGCAGCTGAAACTTATATAGAGATGTAATTCACAAGTTTGATCAAAATATGATTATTCAATGGATAATGATTCAATGTTTGCCAATATCACAAAAACTGCTACCTGTGTTATAAACCAGCTGTGGTTCATATGGATTAATGTTATGCCCCAAGGAAACTTTTGGCTTATTGGTCTTCAATGTGCAGGCTCTTGGTAAAACATCCAGTGCAAACTGCCTCTTTTTCTAAAGGTTTTTATTTTCCCTCTGTCACACCCTTACTGCGTAGAGAATTTAAGAGGTGTTGTGGAACGTATATATGTAAATTAAGACTTTAATTTGCTGTTGTATGTGTATTTAGTAAAACTTTGGGTCATGGTTTCAAAGCGCTGTCCTTGGTGATGATGCTGTCAGCAGCGTCAGCTTCACTTGATGATGATATTCTCAGATATGTTTTTCTGGGTAAACTTGTTTTATATTTACAGATTTTGGCTTTGCAGAGCACGTTTATTGGATCATCTATGTAACCTAAATGATATTCAGCTTTCTGGTGGTTGAATAGGTGTCTTGTTGCTGGGGGTTTTATCTATGGGGTTTTTTGGCGCTGATGGCTGAGGTTAAGGCCCAGCTGTGGAGCTCACAGTTCACCACTGTCATGACCATACGGTAGGTGACCGGTAAATCAAGAGCTTTGCTCAGCTCCTTCTTCACCACAACAGTCCGATGCAGAGTCCACATCACTGCAGATGCTGCACCAATCCATCTGTCGATCTTCCGCTTCATTTTCCCTCCTTCGTGAACAAGACCCAAAGATAGCGTAACTAGGTTCATTTTGTCTTCTCTGTAATTTCAAGTGTCAAAGTCCTTTTTTTTTTAATGACAAGAGTTCTTTCAAAGGAGTTAAAAAAATCTCTTGTCATGAAAAAAGAACTTTGATACTTGAAGACCCCAAGATACTTGAACTCTACCACCTGGGGCAGGACCTTGCCCCCGACCCGGGAGTGGACACTCCACCCTTTTCCGGGTTAACTTTTTTATTTATTTATCTATTTATATTAAATTCACTTCAATGTACAAAACAGCTAACAGAAAGATAAAGGGAACACTTAAACAACACATCTTAGACCTTGATGAAAGGTTCCAGTTAAATCCTTAGTGGAATGTGTCGAGAACAAGGTAACATAAGAATTATTAATGGAAATCAAACCATTAATCCATGGAGGTCTAGATTCAGAATCATACTCACAATAAAAGCAGAAAGATCAGGGCTGACCCAGCTTGTTTTTTAATTCCATCTATTTATCCATCCTCCTCTGCTCATCCAGGGTCGAGCTGCAGGACAGCAGCCTAAGCAGGGAAGCCCTGACTTCCCTCTCTCTGGCTGCTTTTCCAGCTTATCTATCGGAGATCCCAAGGTGTTCCCAGGCCAGTCAAGAGACCTAGTCCATCCAGCATCTTCTGGGTCTTCCTCAAGGTCTCCAGTGCTCAGAACTACCAGAACAACTTTTGAGGGTTGTACACATCGCCTCATGTAAAGTTGTGAGGGCACCAGCAAAATTAAACATGACCAAAAATCAGCTAGAAAGGCTGAAGACAGGGTTCAGGTTCGGTGGCCCCCACCACCTGCAGGACCTTTCCTTCATAGTGGCTGTCTTTTAAACGCTTCTCATTCCCACCTGTTGTTTCTTCCATTTGTACAACAGCAGGTGAAATTGATTCACAACCAGTTTTACTTCCTAACCAGACAGATTGATATCCCAGACGTGTGGCTGACTTTGAGTTGCATGGTGATGATTATGTGTTCCCTTTATTTTTTGAGCAGTGTATATGTAAAAAAAAGTCCCTTTTTCAAGCTGCTATAGGTTTAGACTGCTGAGGGACGTTCATGATGCACTGGGCTCTTCTTTTCCCACTCATCTCTGCTTCTCCGTAGAAACTTGTGACAGAATTGCATCATTAACTGTGTTCTCCTCTCTCAGCAGGTCTGGCTGGATAAAAGTTGCAGTATCTGTTGGTCTCTCTTTCTGTCTTCTCCACCCCAGCCTGTCGAGGCAGATGGGCACCCTACCTGAGCCAGGTTCTGACAGAGGTTTTTCCTCCCTGTTAAAAGGGTGTTTCCTTCCCACTGTCGCCACCACTCCGTGCTTGCTCAGGATGGGGGATTGGACCGGGTCAAGTCAAGATTCGATCCAATCTGTTGGTTTCCTTAGCTCGGCTATTATGAATCTGACTTGAATTTTTCTGTTTGTTAAGCACCCTGAGGTGACATTGTCATGAATTGACACTAAAGTTGAATTGAATTGAAAGTTGAATCATCACTCTAGAATATATTTTGCAAATGCTGTAAAGCAGGTTTACTTATCTGGATATGTCTGTCCATATGTGCAAGCCATTTAAAAACCTTAATCTGATATGATTAAAATCCAGAACAACTGATGCACTCATTTATTAGCGTTAGGATCATCCTTTCTAGTTTGACGAACAGGACCAAGCCTTTGATTAAAATCCCTTCAAGATCCATTAGGCACTCACCATAATCACTCTTTTTATTCCCCCTTACCCAGATATTGACATATACATGTGCCTCTCCCTAGGTGTTACTCTCTGGGGTAACCCAAACAACCCCTCCCTCACGGCAGCTGAGGAAATCTAGAATAGATTAAAGAGAACTAGCAAAGGAGTTAGGGTTTGGAAATAACATTTTTTGTAGTTTAAAACAGATTTTTGAGACACTTAAATGATTCAAGTTCAGATGCTCAGTGCTAGTATTTAATAGTCAACCCTAAATGGTTCAGGTTAGAGTACAAAATTGAGATATGTTTCTTGTTTAGCAACAGGACAATGTACAAAATAGAAGGAGAATTCATAAGAACCAAAGACAATAATAATGAGTTTATGTCTATTTGCTTTCCTAATGTCAACTCAAGTGCCAATCTTGTCAAATCAAGTACCAGCGAAAAAAGTGAAGCTATTGCCCCCAAATTGTAGTTCACTTCTCATCCACTAGGCTGCAAAACAGAGCAAATCCCCATAGACTACCATGTTAAAAAAGCCAGCTTCACAGCAGGAATAAATATTGTTACAGCCTGGTTCGTAAAATCATTTTAGGTTTAATAGGCCAAGTCAACTTCAAGTTACTCATCTGTTTCGATGTTATGTAATCTTATGTAATCTTGAAATTACAAATGTTTAGGGGAGTGTCTTTCTGATTGACAGATTGCAGACTGGATGCTGACCTGCCGGCTTTTGGCTACTGGTTAATTCCCTGTTTGATTTTGGGAGGGCCTCAGCCAGTAGCACAATGGTGCTACCTTCAATCCGCCAATTAGTGGGCTAATCTTAATTAGCTCCTGTTAGTTTCAGTTAGCATTTAGCCCAGAATATGTTGGCTGTCAATCATTTGCCCCAAGGCTACTCTTTGCCCATTTTTGTATTTTCCAGAAGTGACGACACATGCCATGTGGCTAAGATGGCGATGGTGGGAATGCCAAACTGGTTTCAAGTTTAGCTCTTCAGAAACCAATGGGTAACATGAGCAGAAAATTTGTCCCTCTTTTTTTATAGTCTGTGTGCCAGACTAGATTGGTCAGTCCCAATAATAAAACAAAAAATACTTTTATCCCCAAAGGGAAATTATAAAATGGTATTATGTTTTATATCTACAAGCCAATACAGGCCGCCATTGCGGGTTGCCAAATACGATCTCAGTGTGGCAATAGTATGTTCTGTACATTTAGGCTGGCACTGGGGAAAATGGTGGAGTCGACAAGTCAAGCAGCTGCTTCAGAGCCACGGAGATATTGCTATCTGGCTCAGGGGAGGAGTGACCAGAAAAGAGCAAAAAACTGGAGTAAATTTAGGTGAAGCCTACACTTAATGGTTCCACATAAACATTTTCCACGGCATCAAAATGTGGAATTAGTGGCTTTTCTCCTGGATCGGTAAGCCAACTTGCTTGCTAACATGGCTAACGTTAGCTGTCAGTGACAAAACCCCTCTGCATTACTTGTTGAACATGTTGCAGGCTGCTGGTCACTTGATGTATCGGCAGCGAGCCTGGCAACAAAATGGCTGGAGTTGTTTTTCTGCTGTTGCAACTACAACCAAGACACATGTAATGTTGCTGTCCTGTCCGTATTCCATATTCAACCTTTTAAGGTTAACTATATGTCAAGTTGCCAGTCTCTCTAGTGGATACCTTGGAATCTCTTCCATGTGTTGTAGCCTTAAATGCACTGAGATTCCTTTCCAGGAAGTTATATCGGAGTTAGCCTGTTATCCAAATCAAAAATCAATGCAGTTATTTTGGGAACACTCTCCATGGTGAGAATAGCCGAGAGGCCTGCAGTGGCAAACAGCTTGCTGAACCAAATGCCTCCGATCAATAGGTTAGTGAATTATGCATGGTATTCTGGTGCAGTACAACTCCACAAAGCCTCTTGTGCCCCTGATGCCTGCCTTGATGTGACGTTTCATTATATGAGCACAGATGTGTGCTTTAGAACATTTGTGATAACCACACATGAACAGCGAGCTACAGTTATAATCTCTGCGTATCTCCAGGGCTTTAAGTGCTACTACACCTTATAAAATGTGACATCCCCTCCAAAGGAAAAGGACAATGAGAAACAAACAGAGCAGCAGACAACTGCCCACACATTTACACCCAAGTGCACACAGCTGCATATGCATATACAACATACAGTACTGGGCTTTCGAGACTGTCTAGGCTTCATCTCTCAAGACAGTATAAATGTAGTACTGGCTTGATATCACAAAAAATCTCTCAACAGCCTTTATTTCAAACGGCGACACATGGTGAAGCCTTTTATAATTAAAACTCAAGTGGCTCTATTTCATTTATTTATTCAGTGGCACGGCTGTTCATTCCCTTCCACTTTCATGCTTGTTCAAATTGATTTAACTTTTAAAATTGTCACTACAAAATAGGTTAGCTGCTGCAATTACAAAAGTTCTAATTAAAAGCAGGCTGCAAATATATTCATAATTGTGTTGCTGTCTTATCTGTTTCATAGCTGGTGCTACTTTTAAGCAGGCAGGGGCAAGTAACCACGAGAGAGATGAAGAAAGAGAGAGGGGGAGGAAAAAGAGAAAGAAAAAAGCCTGACAGTGTGATCTAATTAGCTGTCTCCCATAGATGACACTGTACTCTGACATGGTGTTTGTCACAGCATCAATTAGCTGACCGCATCTTTACCTCAGCTTCAGTAGTCTAACTACACACACACACACACATGTGCAAACAGACAAAGCAGCAGGTCATTCTGACATATTTACACTACTCTCACATTTGGCAACACTAATATTTATGATAACTCATTTATTCGCACCCTTGACATTTTGATCAAATCAAGCATATGGTGATAAGAAGTGGAAGAGCCAACTGAGTGTGGTGCTGGGAAAACTGAACTGAACTCTCAGTCCAAATAAAAGGACACGCTGTAATAAACTTTTTGTTTTTTTTTTCATTGCAGTCAGACCAGACAGGGAAAGACGAGACAATGTTCATATAATTCTTTATAGTCGTTTTATATCGTCACTGGGATTTCTTGCACCATATCCTCAGCCTTTGTTGTGTACCTTTTCTTCATGACCTACATCCTCTTACTC
The DNA here is from genome assembly GCA_023101725.1 of Atherinomorus stipes. Classification (NCBI taxonomy): domain Eukaryota; kingdom Metazoa; phylum Chordata; class Actinopteri; order Atheriniformes; family Atherinidae; genus Atherinomorus; species Atherinomorus stipes. The sequence goes on from JALJCO010002435.1 coordinate 28,285, forward strand.
GAACATACACAAATTCAATGACTCACTTCACTGTTACAAGATACAAATGCAGTATGCTATTGCCCTGGAAATAACATCCCTTCTTTTCACCCCTTCTGTTTTCAAAACATACAGTATATAGGAAAAAAACAAATACTTATACTCAAATACATAAGGCTAAGGGGAAACAATTCTAGAAATCTAGAAACATGTCTAATCTACGTATCTACATAAACAAACATACAAAAATTCATTTTTTTTTTAATCAAAATTGTTTGACAAAATAGTAAAAAACAAAAATAAATACAGCCTCAGTAATTTAGATGATGAGCATCTTAGTCAGGTTCCCGGTAATGTTTTTGATTTGTAATTAGATAATGTGATAAAGGGTGAATGAGGTGGAAAAAAATATCACAAATGTAAAAATGTTCACACATTTGCTTGAGGTGGTTTCTGCTTGTTTCAAAGATTTGATGCACATTAAGGGGCGTGGAAATAATTTTGTGAATCATATTTGAGCTGGCAAAGACTAAACTGATGTGACTCACCAGCTGTTTCTGGTCTGAGATGACAAACTCAGATGTCTGACTGGCGTCTTCCCAGGTATGATTTAATACAGTGGTTCCTTGCTTATTTCCTTGAAGTCACCCTTTAGGCAACTATCAAAAAGAAGTGGATCCCTGCTTTTGCTTCAGTTTTTTAATTAACCAGCCTCTCATTACAAGTGATGGACTCTGGGTGAGTCCTTTTTTAAAAGACAAAGTAAGACAACTACCAACATATAGCCTTATGTTTTTCTTTAAAGGAGCTGTATCATGCTTTTCAAACGTTCCAAAAGTCAAATACAGGCATTTATAAGCTAAATATGTTCACATTGCTACTATAGAAACTAATTTGGTGTTACATATTAGTTTTTCTATGCGTCTAATTTCCAACACGGAAGTAAGATGGTTGACTGTACTGAACCAGGGAGCTCTCGACTAATTCCAACATGTTTTACGTCTATTTCATGACGTCGCCCCGGAAGAGACACAGATTCTGAAGGGTCACAGAATTGTTTTTAAGACCGGCACTCACATGGACGTTATTTGTAAACATTGATGGATAATTGGACTCTGATCAACGGGATAAAATAGACCAGCCTGTTATGGAGCTGTATGCGCTTGACCCAGAGTCTGATATGGAGTTTGAAGTACACGCAGTGCCACAGAAGTACCACAGAGACCCCTGACAAGCAAGTAAATTAGCAAACAAATCATAGGCTAACAGTTAGCATTGAGCTAAGCAGCACTCACATGGATATTACCTGTAAACATTGATGGATAATTGGACTCCGATCGACGGGATAAAACAGAACAGCCTGTTATGGAGCTGTATGCGCTCGACCCAGAGTCTGATATGGAGTTTGAAGTACACACAGCACCACAGAAGTACCACAAAGACCCCTGACAAGTAAGTAAATTAGCAAACAAATCATAGGCTAACAGTTAGCATTGAGCTGAGAGATGTGTTTGACTCACCGGTGTTGTTGTCTGTCCATGCGCGTTTTTATAGTAGGAACTGCGTCAGGTTTCAGAAGTAATCCTCGAGAAAAAACACTTTACTGCCCGAGATTCATGAAGTTGTCAGTAGTGAAGCTCACACACAAAGTTGAGGTTTTTTTCTGCTCCTGAAGTTATAATCCAACCAATTCTGGCAAGTTTATTCGCCCAGTACAACAAATAAACTCCCACGCTGAACGCAACCACATTTTTCCCAACTTGCCGTCCTTTTAGAGCTTAAAAAAAGAAAAAAAATCTCCTGAACTCTGGATCAAATGTCTGGTAGCTGATGGCTGCTTGTCTCTGTGGATATCTTCCTGCAGGCTGATAGTTTCTTCCTCAGAGAGTGTGTATAGGTTAGGATTCTCTAAGAGTTTCTGTTCAACAGAGGGCGTCTTGCTACGATGCTGCGCATGCGTGTTTGTCGCTTCCTGATTGGTGCCACGTTCATACGTAATGGGGTGGATAGTCAGTCGTTTGCAGGGAGGTAGTGGTTGGTTTTTAAATATTCATGTAGATTACTCAAATATGCATTAAGGAAGAAAAATAACGATTTAAATCATTTCTTGATGAGGGAATTACACTCTGACATGCTTAAAAGCTCTTAAAAGTCCATTTTTCATAATACGGCTCCTTTAAAGGAGTGATGACATAGCAATAAAAACTAGTTCATGCTGCATATGTCAAATCTCCAAAGAAAAAAACAGCATTTTTTACAGCGGCTGATTGTTTTTGAAACGCCAGACCTCCCTTCCTCAGTAAAAGAGTTGGGTGCGGTAATGATATGCAGCTTTACCCGGAGACCAAGTTGACTTTATTTTGATCGGCTACACCTTATTTGTCTATAACCTTATTTAGAGAAACTAGGTCAAGCTGCCCTAGCTGTCGGAGTTTGCTAAAGGCTATCTGTTGACAACAAGGGCATATCAGAAAGTTAAAGGCACTTTACCTGACTTTGCACATTTGCGAACCGTGAGCAAGGTGAACAGCGTAGTTTGAACTGTAAGCCCCGCCCCTAACTGTTTCTCTCAGTGAGAAATGCTCCTACTCTCGGTTTTCTCTCCTCCCACTCAACATGCACGAAATAACCTGCACGTTTCATACTCATGTACAAAGAAACTCTCCAGAGAAAACTTGCATCTTCCAGTGAAATTACTGTTCTGGTTGCAGTAAATGGCTGCAGATCAGCTAAATGACATTTTCTATCATAACCGGTAGTTTTACTGTAACTACAGTTATGTAAACAGATGCACAGTTATGACGAGTTTTGATGTTATAGGCGACATTACAACATGAAAGCCTGATAAAGTTTCTAACCGGCCACTTTGAGAGGCAGTGATGTAAAGCTTCGTCGCGTTACGGTGTAAATATCACTAGGTAGACCAACAGAGGAAGCGCCAGCACCTGAGGACATATAAATGTTACTCAGAAGAAAGTTATTGAAAAAAAAACCTGTCGAGGCTGGTTTGACCCAATGCATGGGTTTAAAACAGAACAAAACAAAACAAAAAACTAGATAACAACCCAAAATGGGTTACACATTTCATAACCCAGCAGTCTGAGAACATTTTGGAAGCATACACAATATCAGTACTGAGCTATTCAATGTAAATGGGATATGTTTTTTGTTCTTTGTCTGTGATCACATGACTCTCGTAAATCTCTTATAAGTCAAAACATGTGCAGCCAAAATTCTCAGAGAATTTTGTCTTCCCATTACTCTTGGTAATGAACAACTGTTTGCGATGGCTGTTGAATTTTTACCCAAATCCCAATTTTTATCTGTCCAGTGCATTAGACTTTTAAAAGTGAAAACAGTTATGATATTCTCTAATAGAGCACTGTTTAATAAACTGATAAAATTCTTTTTTTTTTTTTATTTTAGGACTGAGTTTCGATCTTATCGTACCCCTTTCCAATACCAGTACATGTGTATGATCATCAGGTGCTTTTCTTTGTTTATTTCAAAATAATTTACCCTTTATTCTATCGCCATATTTCATGTTTAATGAAAGCTATATGCTTATTTAATTTGGAAATACATCCCACTTCTATCTATACTGTATATCTATACATACATACATACATATACTGTTTGTGTGTGTGTGTATACACAGTGTAATATGCACACTTAAAAAAGGAGATTGGTAAGAAAAAAGGGAGATTGCTTTGATGTTTTTGAGAATTTACTGGTTTTAAATGATAAAAACAAACAACAACAACAAAAATCTCAGTGAATATTCGCTCAGATGTAATCAATGACTTCCTCCTTCTGAAATGACAAACCTCAAGTGTGCATTGCAGAAATACTTTCCTTATTACTCGGCACATGCTCCAAAGCCTCCTTCCCTGCCCTCTGCACTGACGCATATGGCTGTGCTCCCTAACCCTGGTTCTACATGGGGTTTTCTTCGTGTTAAAAGGAAGATTTTTCCTGTCACCTGCTGCCCCTTGCCTGCTGAGAGATGCTGAGTTTTTCCTGTGAAACTGGCTTGTATGAAGCGTTATAATATGGACTAAGGTGGATTCAATTTAATTGGAAGACAGTGAGTTGGCTAGAACTGATTATGTCTGTAAAGTGTGTTGAGATGGCTGTTGTGAATGGGCACTATGCAGTCCGAATGGAGCTGAATAGAATCTAATTTTATTCCCAATATTCTGTAGCCTCACAGTAAGAAGGTCGCTAATTCGAGTCCCGGCTGGGGAGGGGGTTCAAACAATTTAAACAGCGGCCTTCCTGTGTGGAGTTTGCATGTTCTCCCCGTGTATGCATGGGTTCTCTCCGGATACTCCGGCTTCCTCCCACTGTCCAAAGACATGCATGTTAGGTTTATTGGTCACTCTAAATTGTCCCTAGGCATGAATATGAGCATGCATGGTTGTCTGTCTATCTGTGTTGGCCCTGCGACAGACTGGCGACCTGTCCAGGGCGTACCCTGCCTCTTGCCTGATAATAGCGGGGATAGGCCTCAGCAACCCCAGCGACCCTGAACTGGATAAGCGGTACAGAAAATGACTGATATTCTGTATATATCAGTAATCCCTTTCAACCATTAGATTATTAACTTGATACGTCTTGTTCCTCACCTCATATGCATGCCATTCAACTCTGCAGAGGCCTGGTAACGAGCCATTCATTTGATTCAGGTGTGTTGGAGAAGTGACGGAACTAAAAGTTACAGGATTGTGGCTGTTTAAGGCAGGGTAGGGGATCCTGGAAAAACGGTTTGAGCAAGCTACAAGAGCAGCAAGCAGCTACGTTCATCTGCACTGTGAGACGTTCACGGCGAGTTGTGAGGGTGGGAGGGAGACAAATGGTAGTTGAGTTTGATGGACATAATAATCATTCAATCAATCAGCACAAGCCGTTAGCATTTCATTCCTGTCCGTTCCACAGATGATCAGTTTTTTAAATTTTTTGTGTCACACCATTTAATCAATTGGGTGCAATCGAGGTTTAAAGAAGACTTTAAGCAATTTACAGGTACTACCCAAAAAATTAGAATATCCAGAAAAGTTCTTGTATTTCTGTAATTCAACGTAAAAGGTACAATTTACATATTGTATAGATAAATAATATGCAAATCAATATATTTCAAGCCTTTGTTTGTTTGGATGTTGCTGATTAGGACTTGCAGCTTAAGAAAACCTCAAATTCAAAAACTCAAAAAATTAGAATACTGTGAAAAGCTCCATTATTGTAGCTCAGACTGTCACATTCTAATCAGGCAAGTAATCCAAAACACCTCCATAAGTGCCCTGATCCTTTAAAAAAAAGTCCCTGTCTTGGTTAAGAAGAATTCACAATCATGGGGAAGACTGCTGATCTGACAGTTATGCAGAAAACAATCATCAACTCCCTGCACAAGGTGGGAAAGACACAAAAAGTGATAGCAATAGAAGCTGGGAGTTCTCAGGGTGCTGTCTCAAAGCACATTAATTTACAGTTAAATAGAAGGAAAAAGGGTGGAAGAAAACTGTACTAGCCCGAGGGCTGATCACAACCTGGGGAAGATGGTCAGTGTTAAGTTTCCCAGTCTGTGATGACCTGGGGTCCATGTCAGTTGCTGGTGTTGGTCCTCTGTGCTTCATTGAGTCCAGCTTAAATGCAACCATCTACCAGGAAATTTTGGAGCACTTCATGCTTGCGTCAGCAGACCAACTGTATGAGTATGCAGGCCTCATCTTCCAGCAGGACTTGGCACCTGCCCACACTGCCAAAACTACAAAATCCTGGTTCAACAACCATGGGATCACCATGATCAAACTCACCTGACATGAACCCCATCGAAAATCTGTGGGGCATTGTCAAGAGAAAGCTGAACGGGAAGAGACCAAACAATAAAGAAGAGCTCAGGGCTGTGATGGAAGCATGTTCATCTTCCATAACACCTGAGATATGCCAGAAGCTGGTTTCATCCATGCCAGGCCGGGTTAAGGCAGTCATTCATGCAAAAGGGCCCAAACCAAGTGTTCAGTACAGATGCAAGATTTTATTTTAGGAGGCCTGACTTTTTGCTTTTAAAATCCTTTTTAAAATTGATTTCATGCAATATTCTAATTTTTTGAGTCTTTGAATTTGAGGTTTTCTTAAGCTGCAAGCCCTAATCGGCAACATACACACAAATAAAAGCTTGAACTATATTGATTTGCATATTATTTATCTAGACAATATGTGAATTGCACCTTAAAAAGTTGAATTACAGAACTACAAGAACTTTTTCCGGATATTCCAATTTTTTGGGTAGTACCTGTAATAAAAAAATGCTCTGGAAAACATCATCCACCCTGCATTTAAGGATTTGGCAACCCCTGCTCTAAGACAATGAGAGCAAACTAACAAAAAGTCTTACTGTACCTGCTCAAAGAGTGCAAAAATAAATAAATAAACAGGTCCTCAGGGAAATTCACAGGAAACAAAGGCAGGCAGCAGTCCTGGCCATGCAGACCTCCAGATGAGCATAAACTGTTGGAAGCCATCTGTCACTGAATGTGACACAGGTCCTTAAATGCAGACTGTGATGAAAAAGATAGAATGGAGGTGTGCTTACACTTCCCAGGGCCAATGCTCTGCGTCTGCCTGGAGAAACAAAAAAAAAAAAAAAATTCACTAAAATAACTAACAAAAATCCCAAACCTTGTTAAGTATTTGGATCAATGGAGCACTTTCCCCAATGTTCTCTCATTTCAGACTGTTTCAGTGTCTTTTATTACATTTCACTGACTTCAGATTTGTGTTCTTATCTTGTTAAAATCTTGTTGACTACATTCAGTTCAAACTAAAAAGGTCTTTGATATTCAGTCATCCTTACAGGACTAACCATAGATTGCTCCATGCATTTCACCATGTTACGAAGAACTATGCAATTGCATCATGCAAATAAAAAGAGTTAAACTGCTTTAAGAATAAACAGTCACGGAAAAGTTATTTTCAACATCAATTGCACGACATTTGCCCACTAGATCTAGAAGCCTCGAGAGATGGTATGGAGGAAATGGCTTGTTTCTTCATTATTAAATGCACCCTCTCTGACAATGTGCCTTCAACCATACTCTCTGATACAGCTTCTGTGCCTGCTGATGATCTTTTGAGTTATTTTCAGCATCTACAGCAAACCTAATCCTATCTGATGGGGCAAGATTTCATTTTGGTCCTCTTCCCCATTGAGGCAATGCATCAGGGCTTGGTGCTGGGTTATCTGGTTGGTCACACAAACATGACAGCTCTCTTTCCATTTAAAAGATGACTATCTTGCAGTTTAACTCAAGCGAAGCTTGGTTTATTGAATTTAAAGAACAAATGTCCTGGATGAGGGTTGAAACGAGTCAGTACTTTGCAAAGAAGGAAATAGAAATGTTCATTTCTATCCATCAACATGATAAAGTGCTTATACATTTAGAATAGACTCACTGAGATCAGTCACGTTTTCATAGAAAGCGACTAAAAGTCAAGGGGGTTTCTTTTAATTAAAAAACAATACATGTACAGTACAGTAAGTGCAACTGATATATTGTTTAAATGACATCTTATAGTAAACTGATGCCTCCTCTGAAAACAAAATCACTTTAGTTTCTTCCTTATCTTCTAAATATTTTACTCTATAAAGGGGAAATATTTTTTCTCACCTCTTAGCACTCAAGCAGCTGTTATAGAGCAATAAGTAAGAGCAAAATACTGATATTGAAAATATAAATCATGAGTGTTTGAGTGGCTGTATTTTATAATAGAGGTTGCCACAAAATTCCACAGCACACCTGAACTTGTCTCACAGGACACCAGCGTGTCGTGGTCCATAATTTGGGAACCACTAGCTTACGATATCTATACTTCAGCAATTCCAATTTAACTTATAAAAACTAACTCTAAGCATGGCTGACAAATATACAGCTTGCTGAACCAAAAAGTATGTCCTTGCAAATTAAAACTATTTTTCAAAGATACATTGGGACCCAGAATTAGATTTTCATTAGAAGACATTTTCCTTGGGGTGATAATGGTTAGGACACTAAAAGGCAGAGACTAAACCACTCGTCCAAACAGATGCTCTGGGAGCACAATTTAGGGTTTATTAAGCTGCGAGTGTGACATTATGTACACAGTGTGAAATGATTTTCTGTCCCTGACTGTGGGTACACACTTGTTTTGGACTCTGTATAAATGTAATACATTCAAAAATGATACTTTAATTTACCCCAAATGACATGTTGGCTTGCTTCCAGTCTGAGTTGTGCATAAATGATGCCATGTTTAAAAAATGACAAGGGGAAAAGAAGCAGAGAGAAACTCAAGCAATTTGGAGATCTTTCACTTAGATTGATAGATTCTAATTGCTGGCTGCTTTTAAAGGAAGAAAACATTCCCCTACCAATTGAGAAACTTTTGTATAATTACTTGGAAATATCTTGAAAGAAAGAAATGCACTTTTGACTTTCCCTCTCGAAGATTCAGTACACCCCCACTCCCTCTATTCTTTTAATTCCTTCTCTTACCTTTCAATCACTTCGCTCCTCATCTGTCTATTTCGTCACATCTGTCTACTCCTTCCTCCTCATTCCATCTCACAGTAATGACTCCCAGAACGTGCCCTGACTGTGGAGTGTTTTCCATCTGTAAACATGGCATTTTCTGGGCAGGAGGTAAAAGATGGCTGCCACAAGAGAAGAATAAGTAGAGGCTGTAGAGCCTGCTTTTCAATTAGAAAAAGGGAAGTGGGGATCAAACACGACTAGGATAGGAATTACAGGTAGAGATGATGAAAAACATTCACTGGAGAAGGTCAGTTACCCTGTTTCTGGTTTGGTATTCATTCTTATTCACTCCACTTATTCACCTTGGAATATGCTGAAAATGAAACAAAGACCAATAAAAATGAATGGAATAGCATTTAAAACAATTTGTTTTTCAGTTGACATGATAAGTAGTGCCCAAACTGAAAATTGTGTCAACCCTTTTATTACCCGTTTGTCCACCCTCATTGTTTCTGATTATTTTTCCAATTATTGTCATGCAACATCACTTGTGACAGCTTCCTCCTCTGTATAGTCTAGTTATCACTGACTGACTACTGTGCAGTCCAGTCTCAATACAAGCTGTCATATAAAACATCCTTTAGGGCATGGGCAGTTCAACATTCAGCATCCCCCCCAAGTGAAAAACAGTATCCTTTGTGAAAATGTGTTTTTTATGTTCCATGTGAGGAGCAAATGATGCATTTTGTTGTTGTGTTGTGCCCCCTCCATGTTCCTACGACTTGTAACTGCTTCACTGACTTGTCTACTGTGCCTGCACCCTATGTACTCAGAGTACATCTCATTATTCCACAACACATTTCTAAAAAGAGTGTTTTAAGATCATCCACCGTGGGATTAAACAACAAAGCAGTATGTGAAACTGTCAATAAAAATGTGTTGTGGGACACCCAGGTTTTCATTTTGGTTATGTGGAGATGGACATGAAAATGATTAAATTTAGGAGCACATTAGGAGGAAAGAAACTGTAAGGGAATGGAGTTTCCAGAGGTTTAAAAGGTGAAACTATAAGGATTATGATCCTAGAAGTACAAGAACTATACATGCACGAGCTCTCAGTGAGTCTCCCATCTGACCCAATATTCATACACTTCTTTTCATAGGAAACTTTAAGTTAATCAAAGGTTCATGATTGAGATTTATGAAGTATGTTGAGGTTTAAAACTATTAGACCAATCTCTGAAAATGACAAATTATAAAAGGGATGCGCATGGGGAAAAAAGACCCACTGAAAATGGCTTGAGCCATGCTGAGTGTCCCTCTACACATACAATAGAATTTTTCTTTTTTGCTTACTTATTGAGCTGAATGAAAACGACCCCAAACTAGGCCATTTACTTTGATGCTTCACTGCTTTCAAGCTCCAAATAGGGTATTTGTTCAGTTCTTTGTGATAAACGACAATTTCTTCTCACTATCCATTTTCTCCTGACCATCATTTCCATTTATCTTGATGCCATTATTCAACCACTGTCCTCACAAATGTATAAATCAAGAGAAGGATTGAATAACGTGCTACAGTCGTTAAAACAATGGAAATGCCAGAATCAAATGTGTCTGCTCGAATCAGGATGAAGCAGCAGAGATGCAACCGGAGCTGTAGTAGCAGACACTGTAATGTTCCTTAGTGCAGACTTGTAACAGTCTACAGCAATCTACAGCAATCTGGTATATTTTCCACAAAAAATAAACATTTGCATTTCAAATTGATTTCTGTAATGGGTGGTAGTGTGGAAGTAGATGTAGTAGAGGTATCAAAAATGTTGAAGTATTTTTTTTTATCAGTACATGACAGTGAAGTATATGAAAGTATATAAAGACAAGACAATTACCCTGTTGACATGACACTAAAACGGAAAAAAAGGTGTGTTAGTCAAATCAAAGTCAGACTTTTAAGGTGCATATAAATGTGTTAGCCTAACTGAAATCATTCCAAACTTATTGTTCTCTCAGAGCTGAAGCAGTAGGATATTGCATTTGGAGGTTGAATCACTCCTGCATGTGTACTGTACACTCAACTTGACCTAAAAGGATGTGCAATGACACATCTGTTGGTTGCAAAATAATATTTTAGCCTAGTTTTGCATCTTTTAAACAAAAACAGTTAAGGTGGGTAAACTACAGGAAAATTAGGCGGATTTTTGTCCCCCCCCCCCAGGATCAAAGCCATCAAATGTCCAATTGTTGGATGTTTGCAAACGGCATCATGTCTGATCTTCCTGTGGTGTGAGGTGAGTGAAAGGGACATTGTGTAACAATTGTATACACAAGCAACTTGCTAGGACTTTTCATGCTGCATTCACATGAAACCAGGCAGACAGGAGACGGACAACAGCCGCTGCATGTAAAGCCATAAACAAGCCTCTATGTGAAGACGTGGTCTGTCAGTTACAGTGACTTCAGTCCCCATCTCTGATATGTTGTCATGGCGATGTCGTATTGTTTTCCCTGACCCATGTTTTACAGTCTTTCTCTCGGCTTCTGTGATTAAAATGACATCTGGTTTGGTATCAACGGGCGTCTGCCCGACTGCACATAAACGCAGCATCAGTGTAACGCTGGTTCCTCCTCACTGCACCGCGGTGACTTTTCAGAAGCATTACCTCGACCTGAGCCAACAACTCCAGTGTGTCTGGTGAGCTTCTGTGGTTTCCTACTGTCACGGTTCTGAACGTAAAAACATGGCGACACAACATGGTAGCTGCCACCGAGCCTGCCAGTTCGATGTTTATATGAATGATACAAACGGCAAATTCAGAGCTTACAGGACCAATTTTTTGATGGGAGTGATTACTAATTAATGGAAAAACACTTTTGAACGAAATAATACATTTTTTAAAATAAATAACAGTAGAATTTACACAATGTCCCTTTAAGAGTGATTTTGTCCAGTTAAATCCTTTCGGAAGGCCTTGGAAGGAGAGATTGTAGGTAATGAACTTGTTTGATATTTGGGACTAGAAATCCTGTTGTGTGTGTGTGTGTGTGTGTGTGTGTGTGGGTGGTGTGTGTGTGTGTGTGTGTGTGTGTGTGTGTGGTGTTCCAAGAGGACCCAAACATGCACAGTGTGCTCACAACTGTGAGAAAGCAAAACACTTCTCTCATCGAGAAATTACTGTAGACTACCGGAGCAACAGCCAATCAAGAAGCTGAATAACAGCTGACTGATGGAAGAAGAAGTAAAAACAAACAAACAAGCACACATTCATAGCACACCGCCCTGCTCTCCAAGCTATCTAAGGCTTGTGGCAATTTTTGTCCACCTCCAACTTGTGCCATACAGCCCACATTCCCACTGTGTCATTGACTTTTTTCCTTTTTATGCGTTTTTTTTCCAGAAAGTAAGAGGCCGAAAGTAAGAGGCCGAAAAGTCTGCCATGTTTATTTACACTAAAATTAATAAATTTAAACATCAATCACCTCAACAAAGCATGAAAAGTGTTAATTACTCTACAAAAAGTTCACTTGCACGATGCCATCTTGGTATCCTAAGCAACATGGACAGACAGTCATCAGGCTGCTGGCAGGAATGATCTTATGTACCTTCTTATCCATGGCTGAGTTGGGGAGGGGGTTGCATAGGGAAGCCAAGACTTCGTTTACCTCAAAGTAAACAGCCCAGGTTCCTGCTCCTTTTCTTTTCAGCTATAACATGGAAAACCGCATCATAATACAGATTTTCTTCGTGATTGTGATTGTAATTTTGTAGCAGCAGCTTGTCACTAACATACTATTTCATTTCCGCTAGCTGGCTCGAGTCCAACCCTTGTTTCATGTGTGCTTCAACATCTGCAGTTACAACAGTACAAGGAAGGAGCATACGCAGAGCAACCGGAATTAACCAATAAGTTGTCCTCATTCACATGAGGAAAACTGCGGTTAAAAATGGCAAAATATTTCATTGGAAGTACCTTTCGTTCACCCGGCAACGGCGTTATTCTAGGTTGAAGATGCAAAAATCTGAAGACTTATTCCGAAGTGGAATTCCTAAAGACGCATCGTGTTCTCGTCTGCACAGTCCAAAACTCAAAAATTATGGTGGACCTGCTCAGCCATGCTCATGTCGCATGCGCATTGACGTCACTCCCAAACAGGAAAAACAACAAAGAAATGTAGATAAACTACATAAACCCAGTGGATCTAAGGTAGATTTTACACATGCACACAGACATGGTGGAGTTCATCACAGCACCACCTACTGGCCTGGCGTGCATATCCAACCGAATTCCACACACTCGTGTCCTCGTATGCACACAGATTTCTTCATGACAGAAGACAACACTCGTGTAAACGCAGATGAAAAGATGAAGACGAGACGCCACTTTTGCATCTTCTCTTCTGATTGTCGCTGTGTGAATAAAAAGTTTACATGACAGAGGAATTATTTCATTTAGGATTGTTTTCATTCAGAATTAGAGTTTACATGGTCATGAAATTGACTTCTATTCTGAATTAAAGAGGAATTAAAACTCATGAAACAGTAAAAAACGTGGTCTGTGATATGCCTTCCTGGATGAGCTGCACCAACAAAGCAATTTCTTTGGGTTACAGACATCACATGGTGTTTCTGTACCTCTAGTCGTGAGGGCACTGGCAAAATCAAACATGACCAAAAATGAGTCAGAAAGGTTGACAACAGGGAAATGGTTCAGTAGCCACCACCTGCAGAACCATTCCTTTATAGTGGTTGTCTTGCTAATTGCCTCTAATTCTCCACCTGTTGCTTGTTCCATTTGTACAACAGCATGTGGAATTGATTCACAACCAGTGTTACTTCCTAACTGGACAGACTGATATTCCAGAAGTGTGACTGACTTTGGGTTACACAGCAATGATTATAAGTTCCTTTTACTGTGCGTATATATATATATATATATATATATATATATATATATATATATATATATATATATACAAACATATCTTTTTTTCATAGTGTATAACAACCACAGTATGGGTAAACTTGCTCCTTTTAAGAGACTTTTAATAGGCAAGCACAAAAAATAAGTTAGAGTGCACTCACAAAACAAGGTTTTTTCCTTTACATTTAACTTTTAAAATAGCCAACCTTAAGAAGGCTTCAAATATGGCAAGAGGGAAGCAAAATACCACAATTATATCAATGTAAAACACTCCATACTATAAGCCTGATAACTCCAGATCCAGGTAGTTTTTTTCTGCTCCATTGTATTCTGCTTCTTTCATCCTTTCATCAGATTAAGTTGAAGAAAGCGTTTGCATCTCCGTGAGACAAGTTTGCTTTAATTCCCATAGACAGCCTGCAAGGTTTTTGTTGTCTTTTTGTTTTTGCTTTTGTTGTTTGTTTGTTTGTTTCTTTTAAAAAGAATTACAATGTGAAAATATGCAGTAATTCATAACAACGTGGACCACTGAGTATTTAGTCAGGCAGGACTGTGTTTAATAATTTCTATGTTTATTCCAGATTAGTGCACTTATGTTCACACCACCGTGCTGGTTGGAGCTAATAAGCTTTTCTGGATAAATGAATTGAAATAGTTTCCTGAGGGTGTTATGAATGGGCCAAATGTCTGTAATTCCTTATTGCTTTAGCTGTTGGGCTATGAGTGTGATTCATAACATGCCTTTTATTTTCATAATTGCACCTCTACTCCAAGAATACAGTCATATGTAATAAAGTCTTTTCTTAGTGGTTCACTTAGAGCTCATTTTTCTCCTCCATGTCCAACTCAGCTGAGTTTGTGTAAGTGCATTATTTTGAGTTGTAGTGATCTTCCACCACCTGCTTCCAACAGTCTGTTCTTCATATTTCTTTTTTTCCTGTTCAAAGTTGCACTGCATCTTTTTAGCACTTGGTATCCCTGCCAAAGTTTCAAAGTTATGCTAATGACGTGATATGTTGCAGTTAGTCTGAATGCATCAGATGTGAATGGATGGCATTTAATTTCCATTCTCACCCATTGGTGTACTCTGCCCTAGCGATTCACTGTGGAGATACTGTAGGGAGGAACATTGTGCAATTTTCAGGGGGAGTCTTTGTTTCCACCTCTATATTCTATCATTTACAGACCTCATAATGGGTGAAAACTTGTGTGCAACATGGACAAACAACCACTGTGTGCATACAGTATGTGTACAGTGTTCAGTATGATTGTGTCTGATGCAGACCTGGAATGGACTGGCCATCTGGCATTTTCCCAGTAGGCCAAAGCGTTTTTTTCAGGCCAACACAGTTTATTTATTGTTGTGACTGGTCCATACTCAGTAGACTGTCTGCCTGACTAACCCTGGGCAGGCCAGCTCCAATTTTTAAACACTTTCCCCTTGCGTGGCCCCTCTGCCTGAGTAATTCATTCATCCAAATAGTCGACAGAACTTTCTTTCCTGATTACAGGTCCATGAAACATGCATCTGTGGCTCACTACTTCTGTTTTTAACTGACCAGTCTTTACCAAATACTTTAAACCCCCTTCGGCAATAGGATAATGATTGAATATGTGGTGCTGCAATGCTTTTAGATCACTGAGATTCTGTTCAGAGTAAAGAAACTCATTAATCCCATTCCGTCTGATCCTTATGAGCTAGGTAGCAGTGAATATATTAGTCATTTGCAAAGGTATAATGAAGTGATGATACTGTCAGTAAGTCGGCTGTTTTATCACCATCTAAGTTTGTGTTATTAGATTTATTAATTAACTGATGACGTCAGTGTTTCCATCACGGGAACTGTTGGTTTGTTGGTTGTGTTCACTGGTTCACTGGTTGTGGTCACACTAAAATTAGTTCTTTTATGTTTACCTGAACTAAATCATCCTACTGTAAGCAAGAACATGATTTTAATCCATCATTCATCAACATTAACAGTGAATCAGTAACTTTTGGATTTTCTTTATTTGACTCTCTGTTGTTGGTTATGGGCTGGTAGTCGGATACTTTTGGGACAAAATGTGCAACGGGCAGTTTCTGACATTATACAGAAAGAAAAAAAACAACAAAAAAAAACCAAACAAACACTGTTTAGGAATGTTTTGAATTTACATTTTTGCCCACCTTGATGCAACTGGTTGCGTTCTTATCAGAGAATCCAGTAATTCTGGACCTGTCAGCATCATTACATTGGGAAAAAAAAAATCTATCCAATCTTTTGTTAAACCTGGTTGAGATAAACCAGAAATAACATCCCCAGAAGAGCAAAGCAGGCAGCAGACACAGAAACAGTTTCCTGATAACTTACTGCATTATTCTAGTGGCTTTAAGGAGTTGCATGGTTGATATACTGTACAGATTCAGTGGAGTGCAAAGATTATTGGTGCACATGATCGTATATGGGCTGGTCTGAGCCAAAATGCTGGGGCTGATATTTTTGTCCGAGTCAGCCCCTTATGCAGACCATAATCATTATAGATTGTGACATTAAAATGCAGTTTAAAATCACACCATGGAGTTTAATTATCTCATAAGTTCACTGGGAGTCACACAGAGTGACAGACATCTGATGAACTTCTGACATCTTGTTTGTGAGCAGACTGCACAATGATGATACTGAATTGTAGTGTGTTGGGACTTCAAAGAGAAAGATGGATTCGAAGCATAACCTTAATGTTAGTTTATAAGCTGAAAGGCTGAAAATTGACTGTGCTTCATATTAAAGTTAACACTTGTACAGACACAAGTGGAAAACAAACAGTGAAAAATTAGTTTAATGTTTGTTATTCTTCTATTCAAGATCCAAATAAAAAGAATTCTCATTATTTTCTAAATATCTCATTATTTTGAACTTGGAGTTTGGTTCCCTGAGATATATTACCTTACTAATGTAAATAAACAATGAAAATGGTAAACACATTAACATTTAATTTGATGAAGGAAAATGATACATGTTTGATAGTTGAATTTTCTCTAGGTAGGTATACTGTAACATGTTCTTCACCTTTTGGGTGGCCTATAAAGAATATTTATTTCCAAAGAATAAGGCTTTAAAAATGCTGTAACAATCAAATTGCCTTCCTTCATTCCCCATGTCTTCCCTGTTTCTGTTTATACCCTCTTGTTGTGGAACAGTTGGAAGCAGTTTCATGGACTTTTTCCAGTGATGATGCATAGATGGACACCACATTCACTGGAGAAACCTCGTCTTCCCAATACCCAATACTAGGTCTGAGATGATGAGTTTTTCTTCCGATTTCCTTCTTATAAAATTTAAAATGTGACTCTTTGATATTGCTTTATTGTGATTTTCAGCTTCTTTTTTTTTTTTAACAGCAGACCAAGTTTTCCACCATTATTGGCCTTCTGTTTATATTTTTTTTTCCTCTGAAAAATGGATATAATGTCATGTTACTAAATAGCTAAAGAAAAACATTTCACCCTCTGCTGGAAAAAAGCGGTTTTCCCACCCAGATTAAAAACATGGACTGAAATTAAGCTTTTAAAGTGGAAGAATTAAATGCCTTATCATTATTTTAAATAAAAAATAGATTTAAAAAAAAAATAAAAAAAAAAAATGGACTAACAAAAAATACCGATACTCTGATTTGTTTTCTCCCACCCCGACCCCAAACCTTATTGGAGGGGTGGCCAAGTCCGGTCTTCGAGCGCCACTATTCTACAAATTTTTTATACATCCCTTTTCCAACACATCCTCACTTTATTTACTTTAGTCAAAATACTCTGCACAAAAATAGAATTTCTCACAAATTTCTCGTGAAAAACTGAAATATAATATACAACTGGGTTTTTGTGCATGACAGTATATTCTTGGAGTAGCGTATGTTCCAGTTTGAGGAAGAAACATAGAAGAATACACATTAACTAAGTTCTGTATTTTCTAACTGTAATGTTAGTTGGTTTCCATGCTGCTTCTTTCTAAGAACAGTAGAGCAGAGTCCAAATTTTCATAGGTTTATTTATTTATTTTTATTATCATTATGTTGTGCTCTGTTCTGCATTTTGCCACATGGCTATTATATATCACTTGATAGTGTCTAATAAGCCCACAAGGGCTGGGCACCAACGAAGGTGTTTGACACTTGAATAAACAATCAATTTAGAGCAGTAGTGGTAAGAACTGGAGGACACAATGCAGACAAATCTGCTGCAATTGATTTGTTTTTCTGTTTGAATTAGACAAGTTACAATCAAAGAAGTTCCTACAGTTCTTCCACATTGTTTATCTTTCAATTGGGATGGCACAGAACCAGAGAGCATCAGTACCTATAGTACTGCTTCAAATTGGGCAGGGCATACTGTAATACATGTGATTGGAAGAACAGTGAAGAATCTTTTGGATCCAACTTCTGCATTCATACAACAGCCCTGTTTTCACAGTTCACCTCAGATGGGACAAACTGCAGGGGTGCAACACTTACCAATGTTGGAAATTTCTGGTTTGGTGTACAGTAATGTCTAGACGCTTGGACACATATCTACTGCAGACAGCACGAAAGATTTGATATTATGGTTGTTATTACTATAAGTTTCTCAGAAACAGATCAGAAAATGTTGCAGATCCACAAGGACCTGTATGACGTTATCAGTGGAGGACATATTTATCTATGAAAAAGTAACAACAATAAATTACTAAAATGCAGCAAACCGCAGTGCTTTGATGCAACCATAACAAAGTCATGGATTCCAATTCCCACTCATTTCTTGCATGCTACCATTTGCTAACTTACACATAATACCATACATGAATGTAAATGATTTTCATGTTAAAAACAAAACAAAAAAGAATAGGAACTGCAGTACCTGTTATTGAAACGTTCATATGACCCCAAATGTCTAAAAAATTTCAAGCAACCTGGTTTTGTTGCATACAAGTTTAATGAGTACAAACAAGATATCTAGTTATATTGAATCAACATTTTGTGCATCATCAACTGTAAGAAAAACTGTTACCTTTCCAACTGTGAGGCATTTTGTGTGAAGAGACAGTAAATATGTGATTTGAGTTTTCTTATCAATAAAAAGTTGGGAAAAAAAGAGAAAAACTTTCTTTGCACATGCCTAAATCAGACTAATAGATGATCTTATCCTCTTTAAGTTCTGCTAGATGGTAACTTTGAGACTCAGTAAAGATTTTACATGAAAAAATAAAAGTAAAAAAAAAAAAAAAAACCTTTCAAAGACTCAGGGGAAAGAATAAAGTTGTTTGGAAAATGTAAGAAGGCCAACAAAGACAGTATTTCCTGCAGTGAAATGCCATGTTTTGCAGTCATATTATACAACACAATGCTTCAAGCTTTTGGCTTTTCCTTCTTTAAAAAGAAAATCTTAAGGCCATGTCTCTTCTTTGCTGTCAAGGACTGCTTCACTTTATTAGAGTCTTACAACAACAGCAGCAGAGCAGTGGCAAGGTTACTACTTGTATTCAATTGAACCAATTACGCCTACTAACTGGCCACAGTCTTTAGAACTTAACATTAAATTAACCTCTGTTTTACTATACAAATGCATCACAATGAAGAAATATGTTACAACCAAAATGAAATCCCCACAATCTATGTAAAACAGTTCACTGAGCCAAACATTGGTTTACTTTGAACGGATAAAAATGTGAGCATTAAAGCCTCTGTAGCTAAAGACTGCAGTCATGTTGGATGTTTTAGCATGATTATTTACACAATTAGGCTTAATGTTTTACAACCATCTTACCCAAAAGATACTGAACTGCATATTGTTCCTCAACCCCTAATCAAATATTTTAAGTTGCTTTGATAAAAAAAAAAAAAAAGTATTTTCAATTAATGTAATCTATTCCTTACAGTGGATTCATAAAAAGTGCAGCATAACTATAGCCATATATTATGATCTACCAAAGCTTCTGAGCTGTGATGCAGACAGTTGCAGTAGTTCCGTATTCATTATATATAACCTGAAAATGGTGTATGCTTTGTGTGTATTGTTGAGAATATATTTGTATGTATTCTTGTAGAGAAACAACTTAACTGAGCTGTCTTGGTCTTGCAAAAAGATTTATAGTGTCTTCTTTCATGGTAAAATAAATAAAACAAAGGCAGGGCCAATGCAAAGAAAAAGCAGATCCACAAGTTACGCTTCAGTGGTACTTGTCAGTATGGTTTCTGTTTTAAATGACTACAAATTAAAAGCAAATAGCATAAAAGAGAAGATTGCTAAGAACTTTCATTTAATGTATTGTTTTTAAAATTTGAGTCCCTTTCATTTTATTTAAATATAACTGGTGACGGTATAGATTAACATTATAGTACCATTTTCATTAAATCCTAATGGTGACTTCATTGTACTCAAAAACATGTAATACAACTGAGCACAGACAAGGTAATTACAGGAAGTGTCTGTTTTTTTTTTTTTAGACATCTAAAACTGTCGCACACATCACCTGACAAGTATACTGTATGTGACAAAACTGACACTTTCTGAGCTCTTCCAAGACATCCGTGTGGCTATTTTAATAGCTTTCAATTTTGAAAATAATTAAAACAGTGATATAATTATAACTTGTAATTAAAAAAAAAATACTCTAAATAAATGAACAGATGACAGAGACACACATACGCACACATACAGAACATACATACATAGAAAGAGAAGAGTGGGTGAGGACTTGTCCCTGGATGTTCAGACTTAGTTTGGCGAGCAGAGATTAGGCTGCAACTTTTTGGGATTTGTCCCAAAGCTCAAATATTTTTCTGAGACAGACGGGTTGAAGCTCTTATCTTGTGGACTCAACTTGGACTAGCGGAAGTAGAAACTTGAATTTTCTGTTGGTTTGAATGCATTTGTCTCACTTCTACCTGTGTTTGTTTGTCCACTTCTCACCTATTGAAAAGGCACAATCCCCCAATGACCCTGAACAGGATAAGTATACAGGATGGATGGATGGATGGATTTATCATCCTCAATAAATGACTTCATATTCAACTGTTGTGGTATGAATTAAGTATGTTATTTATCTAATCCTACTAGACAACCCCCCCCCCCCCTCCCCCCACATACACACATACACACACCCAGCACACCCACACACCCCCAGTGTTGGCGACAACACTGTCATTGACTCAAAAGTTTGTTTGTTTTTTACAGTGTAAATCCATGCAATCAAGCTTGCTTCAGATCTGAATATTTACACTTTAGCAAAGATTTCAAAGCCCTAACCTTAATAGTCAGAGTACATGAATATAAAGAAAACCCATGATAATATCTGACAAATGAAGATCCTCTGTTTTTAACATCGTCTTGCCTTATGGCAACAAACTGGTATTACCAGTACAGCTGGGATAGTGATCCATTCCAAGGGAAATCTGAGATCAATTTTAGTCCCACATATACTGAAGAAAGCAATGACTGCAAACCAAAAAAGATATAAAACTGAAAGTAGAACAAAGGAACAAACAAGATTAACATCTAATGCGAATTTGCAACAAAGCAAAATACCATCTATTCCAAGTTATTAAAATTAATCAGATTAATTTTTTAAAGTGACAATTTAAGATTAGACATTTAAAAAAATAAGAAAACAGAAGAAATTCTTTTAAAAATTGTTTTACAGTGAAAAAAAATAACTAAAGCATCAGAAGGGAAAAAAAAAGTGTGGGAGGGAGAATAATGAGAAAGCAGGCATTAACTTTCCTGCTATCTCAAAGTACCACAATGTAATATTTCTATATGCTGTGTATATTATTCATAACTGAGTTTACAATTGCATAGAATTATTTGGAATAAGAATAATTTTATTCTATTACCTTTATCATGCCCAATTTGCATTAAGTACAGTTGGTTCATCCTCTCGCTGCACAGTCTTAGTACAGTATCCCTGAGGGACAAACCAAACACTGACTTTAGCGCAGGCACTACACGTTGCAGCCACTGTGTGCATTAGACAAGATGAAATTAATTACATGGACTTCACCACCTCCTACACACTAAATATTTAGTTTAAAAAAGTCATAAACAAAACAGATCAGGATGATGGCAGATCTGTGATGGGAGCTACACTCAATTTCTAGAAATTGTTTTCACATGAAACTAATTCACAGTTACAGATTTAGTTTATTGTGCATGCATTTTTATCTTTTGCAAGTTAAAATTGTCTCAGTATTGTGCAGAAAATGGATGTGACAATTATTCAAAGGATTTTCTCAATCAGTTTATCTTTTGCTGCAATGTGAAAAAATGGTACATTATAAAGTTTTGTATAGTTAGCTTTTATGCCCACATTTTTTTCAGAGTTGTAAGCATATAATTTTATCAGCTGAGTCTCCTGAATCAGGTTATGTATTTATTTTTCCATTTTGTACTTTGTTTTGAAGAAAACAGCAGTTTTATGACCACTGAAAACAATTGTTGCCAGTGGTCACACAGCTTGTTACTTGATGTAACCTAATGATAATAAATAACAGTAATAATACAGAGATTTAAAAAAGACAATAAGAAATAATAAGAAAAGGGTGGAGGGGGTGTGTTAAACAAAAATAAACGTTAAATTGTACGTGATACCAATGGATATTATCATCCCAGGAAGGACAGAACTTGGCCACCTCTGGTGTATGGTAATATATCAAATCCTACAGACCAAGGCTGCACACATCCAGTCCTCAAGAGCTACAATCATGCTGCTTTTAGATGCACCCATCCCCAGCACACCTGAATCAAATGAATGGCTCGTTATCAGGCCTCCGCAGAGCTGAATGACACGCACATCAGGTAATTCAGCCATTTGATTAGGTGTGTTGGAGATGGTATGCTCTAAAACAGGGCTGACCAATTTGGGGCCCGGGGCCAAAGTTGGCCCTCGAGTGATTATTTTTGGCCCCCCACCCATTGTCCTTTTTTTTTTCTTTTTTTTTTTTTTTTAATTAAATAATGATTTTCAGTTCTTTTGATATTTATTCATTTTTGCACTTTCCCTTCTGACCATAAATTAACATTGCATTACATTGTGGGTAGGGTGGTGCTGTTGTTCTTCTATCAGCTCAGATCTGGAAGCCCATGATCAGATAATAAAATCGCTATCCAAAATAAAACTGCAGACAAAGTAATTTAAAAAAAAAGCAAAAAACAAATACCGGTAATGAACACCAAAAAGAACAGTGTTATTCATTTTCCACATTACTTTGTATGAGGTTTTATGTTGAATAATCACACTTTGGGCTAAGCATATTTAATTTCTTGTATTGGAACATGAATTTTTAGTTTTTGCCAGCGACCATCCACCGAGTCATTGTTAGCCCTCAAATATAAAATATTTGGACACCTCTGCTCTATAAATTGCAGGATAGTAGTCCTTGAGGATTAGATGTGTGCATCCCTGTTATAGACAGAGGCTTTGAATACCTGTGAATTTATTTAGCTAAGAAGAGTATTTTAAGAGGATTAAATGAGCCATTGTGCATCATTCTACAGTCTAAATAAATAAATTATGAGCAATCCTGCAGACAGTGTTTACCTTTAGTTAGTTATATATCCCAGATACAATTTTTTGGGGGAGGGTTACTTTAGACTTGGATGGTAAAATAATCATAAATAGGTTTGGGGGGAAAATCATGAGAAGTTATGAAAATGAGCTCCTTCCAGGAGGATTTGCAGTCTCCATATCTTCAGCTGGAAGGAGCAGAAAACAAACGAGATCACGTGACAGAAAGCACTCGGAAGCTATTTTTTATAAACCAAAACCTTTGTCTAAGTTGTATACTAATATATTACATGGAAAAAATTGCATCAGTAGTTTGAAGGGTTTTTTTTTTATTGTGAGTAGAAAATGACAGTGATACACTTGGGCAGCAATTGCTGTCAGTGGGGCAAAATGGGTTAAGGTTGAGTACTCTTGGAAAAACTCAGATCTATTTTAATACAAAACAAAACAAAACAAAACAAAACAAAACAAACAAACACAAACAACAACAACCAAAAAAAAAAAAATCACATCTTTCTAGTGAAAACAAACAAACAAAAAGCAAACAAACAGACGATCTCCTGAAACTTGAAAGGCTTTTGATTTACCAAGAGAAGATGGAGTCAGATGAAAACCAAAGTTTTTTGCATTTTATCTACTAGAGCAACTTCCTGAACTTCTTAAATGTAGCTTAATTACTTCTAAAACAGAGTTTTGAATCCTGAGAAAATATTGTTGCAACTTATAAATGGGGTTGCTATGGTTAGCTAAACACAAGTAGGCTAAGGATAAACTCTCAGGGTCTGTTGCCACACTCTCATGGTTTGGCTTTAAATAGACTGTGGTTCTTCCATGGATAGTACAATTTGATTGGTGCATAATTCTGATCCGGATAAAAGAAGTGGACTCTGGCCTGCTTGAAAACTAGGGGTCTTGGTTTGCTTGCAAAGGACTATCCAGAGGATCAAAAAGGAAGAAGTATGCCAACCGCATTAAAGATCAAGAAGAAGGGAGTCACGTACGGTATCATTTGGGAGGGAAAACAAATGAAGCTGAGGTCAAAACAACATAGAAACACAACTGGAAAATGTCTCATGGGCAAACATGAACAATGAGAAGTGGACAGCGCCACTTTCAGTCCTGGTCAATCAAGGAGCCTGGTTTTCTTCATCTCCCTGCTTTTTCGTTGCTTTGGGTAGTATCACCCACTAGCGAGCAGTTGTTTTAACTATGTGACGTTGTCCTGGTTTGGTCCACTTTAGATGCGTGGAGTTTGAACATAAACCAAACCAAAAGAAGGTGTGAAATTTTTCCGAATCCCCGCCCAGTCCAACTGAGTCCCCTGGACAATCCTGGTGCGAATGCACCCTTATTAAAGTAATTTTCTGCTTGATAAAGACTAGAAAACTATGTGGCCATTTAATAGAAAACAACAACAACAACAAAAAAAAACAAAGCTTACAGTTTTCAGTGAGACACTCATCTGGGCTCTGTTGCACGCAGCAGGTTTTATGAAAACCCTGAAATGAGGGAAAATCTGAGTTTTCCGTAACACAAAGGTAGGTAACTCAACCCAGGGAAAGAGGAGTAACTCTAGCCTGTTTCACAAAGAGGGGTAACTTAAACTCTCGGTCAGTTACCATAGGAACAGACTCTCTGAAACTAACCTGGTCGGGAGCAGGTTAATGTGGAGAAACCTTGAGTTTCTCGCTGTCTCCGCCCACTTTTAGCCACACTCACCGTTTCATTTCCTCATTCATTCATTCAGTCAGCAGCGAGTTTTGGCTGCTGCCGTCTCGAATAAACCATGTTAAAAATAAATCAAAGTCTGTAGGTTACAGACATGTTCTTTCAATCAAGATTTCATGGATGAAGATGCAGCATGACTGCGGAGAGTTAAACATTCGGAGATCGTTAATAGACCACGGATAGAAGTGTCATTTCCCGACAGTTGTCATTTCAGGCGTTGGCTACACATCACAGTCAGTTCTCTACATACACAAGCTGATCCGTCTGTACATTTATATCACCAGCCGTACATGACAGTTGGAGGTCCTGTCTCTCGATTTCCGAGAGATGGTTTGACCTAATTATTTCACAGTACAGCTGTCTCTGTCTCTGGGCAAATGGTCAAGAAACATATCTATTACGCAGAAAGCTGGGCTTCAATCCCAATGTTTCATGTTGCCATACGCTTTCCTCTCAAAGCAGATAGGCTATTGTTTATTGCCCTGCGTTTTTTCGCAAATAGATTTTTTTTCTTTCATTGGAGATACAGGGCATTTGAGAAATGCAACGATTATATTTCATCTTAATACTGCCAACAAGAATGCCTCACCCTCGTGGGATAGCACCCAAGTTAATAAACAAAAAGGCTATGATGAAAGTAGAAAGCTGGACTGAAACATCAGCCTCCAAGTTGGGAGGCAGGTGCGCAAACCATTCGACCAAACAGGCATCTATGCGCTAAGTCACCTGGAATCATACTGACAGGATCCAAGACTGTTGTGTTACCATTCACCAGTTCTACCCTATAATGTCATTGTGATTGTAAAGGACATCATTTTAACTTAAATCTTCTCCCACACGGTCTTTCTTTCTTTTTTTTTTTTTTTTTTGCTTGCAGCAGCAGCAGTTCAAATGGTGACTTGTTGAATTGGTGCTCAATTGATGCTGGCTTTTTATCATGGTAACGCATGTGTAAAACCCCGGGTTGAACTACCCTGAGTTGATTAAACCAACTCAAATCAGCTGTTCTGGGACTGAAAACTCAGAGTTTCGTATCTCCGAGTAGATCAACTCAGAGTTCAGGGTTACACTCAGAGTTTGTTGAACCTGCTTCGTGTAACGGACCCATGTACACTTTACTATCAAAACTTTAAAAAACAAACTATGCTTTGGTTGCATTATAAATTCAAACAGGAGGTTACCCTTATTTCCACTAAAGCCATGCTAATAGGAAAGAGTTCTGAAATTATCCACTACAGATTTGCAGTGGACGCTGGATATTTACTCTGTAGCTTACGTTGGAAATTTGTGGAAAAGTTACAAATTCTCCAAACAACAACAACAACAAGACACCAAGTTTGTCTAGTATGGCACAGCTTTAAGGAAGTGTCAGTCATTTTCTGATTATAAAAACAAAACCTTGTTTAAGGGTATCTCCAGGCCTTCCATTGTAAATTTACAGTGTCACTTTTGTCAGTCATTCTATTTTGCGTCTGTTTAACGTCATCTAACATACATCCACAAATACTTTTCCTAGATTTGAAATTTTGTCTATCTCAAATAAATATCATCATAGTATTATACAGTAATGAACTGAGTTCTGAAAGAAGCAGTCAGTAGAGACTTGAGGTCTGGGCAGGAAGAATTTCTATTGAAAAAGAATAACAGAAAATTTAAGGGGGAAAAAAGCAAAACATAAAGGTGAATCAGGTCACTTTTAAACCATGATCTTTGGTCACAATTCAAATTTCAATTTTAATTCAAGCAAGAACTGAAGTTTGGGATAGGTCTTATTAAGTGTGACCATTCATAATAGAGAATATTCCTTTGCTCTTCACGTCACATTTTCAAGACTTTTCATAACTGTTAACACAAACTCAAATTCAAATGTAAGAAATTAGTTAACTGTGCTGTTCTCCGAGCCACAGTTATGGAGACAATGCAGACACATGAATGCTATATTTGTATAAAGAGCTGAAAACTGAGTGTGGGCAAAAGCACTGGGAACCTTTATTCTAATGGGCAGTTTTTTTTGAGGCAACACAATCTATGTTCTCCATTCACCATGGCAACTGATGATAGGAATGTTTGACTCATCTTAAACTTCCTGTTTGACTCATTTTCCCCTCAAAGGAGAAAGCATGTATTTTATGTTATCATCTTGTCCTTTGGAAAAATGTACTGTAAAGACTTGAATGTAAATGTCATTTATTAAAACCCTTATATTTATAAGCATAATTAAATTGAAAAAAACAAAAACAAATGTTAATCCCTCAAGATAAGAACAAGTAGAAGTTAGGTCACCTGTGTGCACTGCCATTTCAATCCTCAGCAGCTGATTTAGCAGTTCTTCTTGTGAGCATGTGTGTTTCATATCTCAACTTGAACATCAACCTGAACACTTAAAAAGACCTTTTGATCCATTCAGTGTTTAAATTTTGTGACTTTGTATGTATGGCATGTTGATTGTATGGTATTATATTTGTGTGATCATCAATCAATCAATCATGATTTGGTGTAGAAGAATAAGCAGACACAGTATGGTTATACCAGCTGTACAACAAGATTTTGATAACTGGTGATTTTAACGTGCATATTGATTGTAGTGATGATCCCTTTGCACAGCCAACCCACAACAGAGGGCATACCCTGTACCTGGTCTTAACCCTCCTGTTGTCCTCGGGTCAAAATGACCCGTCACTGTGTTAAAAACTTACAAAAAATCCCCTAAACAATATTTTTTCAACTTGAAATTTCATGACTTTTTCTAGATTGACCCAAACATTAGAAAAAGTGAACTGTTGCCTTTAGTCACACTTTCATGTAAGCTGTACAAAAAAAGGTACAAAGATGTCCTTCGGGTCAAAATGACCCGTCAGTCAAATTCAGTTGAAATCAAAGTCACAGAGTTAGTTTCACGCCACAGAATGCAAGACTGTTTTAGTTTAGTCTCAGATCAATCAGTAGCACCCTGCACACAGATGCTGACATTAGTGATCGTGAGGACAAGAAGCCAACCATCATCCTTGACTATAACTGCAACAAAGGAGATGTGGACAACCTGGATAAGGTGATTGGAACCTACAGCTGCAGAAGGATGACGGCCCGCTGGCCCCTGGTCATCTTCCACAACATCATTGATGTTTCCTCCTACAATGCATTTGAAATTTGGAGAGAGATCATGTCTAGTAAGCGAACAAGAGGAGGGTGTTCCTGGAGCAGCTCGGAAAGGCGCTTGTAACCCCGCTTATTGAAAGAAGGAAGCATGTCCCCCGCACAGAAGCCTCTGCAGCAGTTGTGAAAGCTATTCAGAGTACCACATCTCCTGACCGACCTGAGGAGCCAGCTGTCACAGCCGCTGCCCACGCTGGTGCAAGCAAGACGAAGAGGTTAGGGCTGGGCGATATATCGATATGAAAAATATATCGATATATTTTCAAATGAGATATGGAATTGGACCATATCGCCCATATCAAGATATGGAGTTCAATGTGTGTTTGTTTTGTCTTTGTATATAAATGCTGACGTTACTAGGGTTTGTTACATTTAATTCTGTGTAATGTTCCTTACTTGCATCTGCGAGTATTATTACATACAGTATTATACAGTATTTCTGTTTACATTTGATCATTTTTTGAACAGCTGAGCATTATTTCATCCGGTCTGGTTAAATTAAACTACTTGTAATGTCATATTTGGCTCTGACTATAACAAAATATTTGATCTCACCTTGCGATAAAAATATCGAGATATATATCGTATATCGATATTCAGCCTAAATATATCGAGATATGACTTTTGGTCCATATCGCCCAGCCCTAGAAGAGGTGTCAGTTTTGCCCAACAAAGAAGGACTGTAAAACACATACTGTGTGCTACAGGTGTAAGAAATTTATCTGCAAAGCCTGTGCACTTGTATATTGCCCTACATGTGCTGTTGAATGAAATGTTTGTTGTTTGGTTCACATGTTCAAAAAAAAAAAAAAAAAACTGACTCATTGGGATGAATGAAAAATGCATTAAAAACTCCTTTTTGCACATTTCTGTTATAGAAATACTATACAAATATTACTTACCACCTATACAGGAAACAATAATACAACTGACAATGGTAGTGGTGTCTTCAATAAAATACAGTTTTCTGCCAGATGACGAGGAAAAACACAAGTATTCACACAATTTGTGGTGAATGTTAAGTTGTTTCTTCAAGCAATATAATATTTTGTGTTTAAAATTAAATCAAACTGCTTATATTGGGGGTTTAATGACGACGGGTCATTTTGACCCGGAGGACATAGGGTGTATACAGAAAATGAGGACAACAGGAGGGATAACTTATGGCCTGTCCACTGGTGTGTCCTCTGTTGTAAACCTGGCTGTATCAGACCACTTCTGTGTTTTTTCACATCACCAGTTTTAACCAACAGGAGACCCCGGGGAGAACTGTGAAGAAACGATATATTACTTCTGAAGTGGCTGCAAATTTTATTGATATTTTAGACCAAACTTCTGCTCCAATCTTACCCATTTCATGTGATTCTATTGTTGATGATTTTACCAGCAGATTAAGATCAGTAATTGACTTAGTGGCTCCACTTAGAACAAAAACTGT
Organism: Atherinomorus stipes; assembly: GCA_023101725.1. Classification (NCBI taxonomy): domain Eukaryota; kingdom Metazoa; phylum Chordata; class Actinopteri; order Atheriniformes; family Atherinidae; genus Atherinomorus; species Atherinomorus stipes. The sequence goes on from JALJCO010002435.1 coordinate 57,527, forward strand.
AAAAAGCAAACTGAAACCACCGTGGAAAAACAAGGAAATTACGGATTTAAAGCAGAACTCAGTAACTTCAGCTCGGGGCTCCCCCTAGTGGCGTCCTTTCACTGTTGTAAAGTTCAACCCCCCTACACCCTCACAGCACACAGACGGCTTCTCTACCTGCCTTTCCTCTATTTTGATCCCTGGATATATTTCTAAGTTTTTACTAGCTTGTTGATGCTACTTTGCTACGTTGGTAGCAGCACCACGTCTCCCTCTGCTCAAAGCAAAGACCTGTATCTTCTGAAATGGGACAATTTACCTGCGATTTGCGGGTAAATATGCCGTGGATTATATTTTTCTCTGGTGTTGGCAGGTAGCAGGTAAGAATACGAACTTTTATTTACTTTTTGCGGACGTGACAAGTGATTATTGAGCCTGAAGCAGTGATGCTTCACCCGGCGCCCAGGCAGCGCAAGCTACGTGAATCACTCTGGTCCAGAAAAGAGTTGGTTATGAGAGCCAGGAGCCGGTGTTTAGGTGGTGTGAAGCTAAAGAAATGTTTTCTTCGAATTAGCGCTGGTAGTCTGGTTAAAATCAGAGCTGGAAGCAGCTCGGTAGATAGGGGACCTGAGTACCGTACAGCGGTTTCTGTTGTCGCAAGTTCTGCTCGGGTTGGCGCAGGCAAAGTTGCATAGAGCTGCTCGCAGGCCAGAGGCATCGGCGGGAGGGGGGGGGGAACATTGAATCGCTCCGTAAACACTTTGTTTAGCCCCACAGGGATTCCGAAAAGCATTTATTGAGGTAAAAAAGTTACTGAGTTCTCTTTTAAAACAAAAATGCAGGAGAGCAGAAAGAAAATGGAGAAAGACAAAATTAACCGTTCATTATGAAATTTTACGTAATCAACTCAAAATCTATAATAATGCATTGAAACTGGCAAGAGCACAGCATTTTTCAAATCTCATAACTGACAATAAAAACAATCCAAAATTTATTTTTAAAACCATCAATTTTTTAACAAATGCTGATCCTAACAAGCCCACCATGCCGCAATCAGCTGCATGTGTTAAATTAAATCCATAAAAATTCTGGAATGCGCTGCTAGGTAGCTGCAGTTTGTAATAGCTCTCCCTTAACTTTTGTGTTTTTATCAAATATAGTTGTCTTTTTTATTGACATGACTTGTCAGATTAGGTTTTTCTTGGAGGATTTTTTATGCTGGTTTGAAAGGTGTGCAATTCAGGAGATTTTTCCTCATATATTTGGCTTTTTTCACTACTTGTTATGATGCATCTGTACACGGCTTCAAGACGGTCCGTGCAGACCGAAATAAACAGCTCAGCGGGAAGCGGAAGGGAGGCAGAATTGCAGTGCTGGTCAATCAGCGTTGGTGCCATCCAGGACACATCACTGTCAAGGAGAAGATCTGCACAAGAGACATTGAACTGTTATGGTGAGTTTTCGTCCATATTATTTACCCAGAGAGTTTGCCTGTGTTATTCTGGTAGCGGTTTATACAATACCAGGTACCCCACCAGAGACAGCCTGTGATGTCATCAGCTCCGTCGTGGCTAAACTACAAACACAGCATCCAAACTCATTCATGGCGATCTCTGGAGACTTCAACAACGTCTCCCTCTCTGCTACGTTGCCAACTTTCCAGCAGTTTGTCAGCTGCTCCACCAGAGAAAATAAGATGTTGGACTTATTTTATGCAAATACAAAGAATGCATACAGCTCCTCTGCCCTGCCTCCTTTAGGAAGATCAGATCATAATCTGGTTCTTCTCACCTCCACCTACAAGCCCATCGTTCAGCAGCAACCAGTCATTAGGAGGACGATTAAAACCTGGTCTACTGAGGCTGAAGATGCTCTGAGAGGGTGCTTTGAAGCCACAGACTTGAATGTCCTCCGTGAACCTCATGGAGATGACATCAACACCATGACTGAGTGTGTGACAGATTACATAAACTTCTGTGTGGACAACATCGTTCCAACAAGAACAGTGAGGTGCTTCCCCAATAACAAACCCTGGATCACCAGTGACCTGAAAAAGCTGCTGAACATCAAAAAGAAAGCTTTCAGGGATGGAGACAGGGAGTTACTGAAGACCACACAAAAACAACTGAAAACACAGACTAAGAAGTGCAAGGAGGACTACAGGAAGAAGTTGGAGAGCCAGCTCCAGCAGAACAACGTGAGGGATGTGTGGTCGGGAATGAAGAAGGCTTTAAGTTAAAGGGGGACCAGACTGACGGAGGTCTGGACAGAGCTAACGAACTGAACATGTTCTTCAATAGGTTCAGTTCCCCCCCTGCCGACAACCCAACACACCACACACCCTCCATGAGCCCACAGCTTTCCTGTCCCACCTCCACTCTGTCACCCTGCACCTCAGTCATGGACCTGAACACAGCCTCCTCTCCCTCCACATCAGGACATCCTGAGACCTCTTTTGCCTCCACCTCCAGCCTGACTGTCTCCTGTGACCAGGTCAAGAAACAACTGGAGAAACTGAACCGGAACAAGGCTGCAGGTCCAGATGGTGTCAGTCCCAGAGTTCTCAAGACCTGCTCAGAACAACTATGTCCGGTTCTCCAGCACCTTTTTAACACCAGCCTGAGACAGAACAGAGTTCCTGTGCTGTGGAAAACATCCTGTCTTGTTCCAGTCCCTAAAAAAAACACAACCAGCTGAACCAAATGACTACAGACCAGTTGCCCTGACATCTCACATCATGAAAGTCCTGGAGAGACTCTTACTGGCTCACCTCAACAAGCAAGTGAATACCTTTCAGGACCCATTACAGTTTGCATATCGTAATGGGCTTGGGGTTGAAGACGACATCATCTTCTTGCTTCAGAGAGCCCACTCTCATCTGGACCAGTCAGACAGCACTTTGAGGGTCATGTTCTTTGATTTTTCAAGTGCATTTAATACTATTCAGCCTGCTTTGCTATGTCAGAAGCTCCATAACTTCCAGGTGGATCCCTCCACAACCACCTGGATTTACGACTACCTAACAAACAGACCGCAGTTTGTGAGACTGAAAGGTTGTGTGTCTGAGATGGTGGTCAGCAGCACTGGAGCACCACAAGGAACTGTACTCTCACCATTCCTCTTTACACTGTACACCTCAGACTTCCAGTACAACTCTGAGTCCTGTCATCTGCAGAAATACTCTGATGACTCTGCAGTTGTGGGGTGTATCAGTGATGGACAAGAAGCCGAGTACAGGGAACTTGTCAATCAGTTTGTGAAATGGTGCGGTAACAATCAGCTCATCTTAAATACCAGCAAGACTAAAGAGATGATTGTTGACTTCAGGAGGAGCAAGAATTAGCAACATAGTCCTGTCTACATCCTGGAAGAGGAGGTGGAGGTGGTGGAGAACTACAAATACCTTGGAGTTCAGCTGGACAACAGACTCGATTGGAAATGCAACACTGACTACATCTACAAGAAAGGTCAGAGCAGACTCTACTTCTTAAGGAAGCTGAGATCATTCAACGTCTGCACCAAGATGTTGCAGATCTTCTACAAGTCTGTTGTGGAAAGTGCAATTAGCTTTGCAGCCATCTGCTGGGGAAGCAGGATCAGAATCAGAGACTTGAAGAAACTAAACAAGCTGATCAAGAAAGCTGGTTCTGTGCTGGGGAGAACTCTGGAGCCGCTGGAGCTGATCGTTCAAAAGAATGCTGCACAAGCTGATGAAAATGATGGAGGACACTTCCCATCCTCTCCACAACATGGTGAAGAATCAACAGAGTGTGTTCAGTGGGAGGCTGCGTCAAGTTCGCTGTAGGACGGAGAGATACAGAAATTCATTCCTGCCAGCAGCCATCACCCTAAAGAACAAGACTGACTGACTTTTTTGTTTAATTAAAAAAAAAAAAAAAAAGGAAAAAAAAAGTGAGCTTTTACAATACTGAATTTCCTTTCTGGGATGAATAAAGTATATGTCATTTCATTACATTTCATTTCATTTCATTTCATTCATTTCATGTGAGAACTTTGCAGACCACTTCAGAAATAAAATTGATGCCATAAGATCAAATCTTTTATTCCAACAAAGGACTGATTTTAACTTGTCAGAAGCATCATTTTTACCTGAGGAAACACTGGAAAGTTTTGTCCTGGGTAATGTGAAGATGCTTAGTTGAGTTTTATCCCAGCTAAACCCAACAACCTGCCTTTTAGATCCCATTCCTACAACACTTTTAAAGACGTTTTATGACTTCCTTGAACATGAGCTTTTAAACATTGTGAACTGCCCTCTTCAGACGGATGTTTTCCCATCAGCCTTTAAAATGGTGGTGGTGAGGCCCCTTCTGATGAAGAGTAGTTTAGACCCCGACATCCTTGATAACTACAGACCTGTATCCAACTTACCATTTGTGGCAGTTGATAGTCCTGTCACTATGCCTCCGAGTGTTCATGTTCCCTGGCTACTTGGCCAAGGGGATGTCCCTTTGGCTGACTGGTTAGCGTGCATGACTCTCACCCGGGAGTCTGTGGTTCAATTCCTGCCTGGGCCCTCCTTCAACCTGCCACACATTTTTAAGTAAAATGATAGAAAAAGTTGTTTTTTTTCAATTACACAAGTTTTTGAATAGAAACAATGTTTGAGAAAAATGTCAGTCTGGTTTTAGAACAAACCACAGTACTGAGATGGCCCTTTTAAAGATTGTTAATGATTTCAGATGTAATTTGGACGCACAGAATCTTTCTGTTCTGGTGCTACTGGATTTAACTGCAGCATTTGATTCAGTCGATCATATTTTTATTGGACAGACTGAGAAGTCTGGTGGGCCTCTCAGGTACCGTTTTAAAATGTTTTTACTTCTATCTCACGGATCGACAGTTTTTTGTAAGTTTGGATTCATACTCTTCAAGGACACATAAAATGTGGGGTTCCCCAACCCAAGGATCAATTTTAGGCCCAATACTTTTTAATCTTTACATGTTACCACTTGGGGACATCATCAGGAGACATGACATTGGTTTTCACAGCTGTGTGTGTATGCATGTGTATGTGTTGTTTGTTTGAGATAAACTTGGGGGACTGTTGATGTATTGTGTTGTTTTTAATATGTAAAGCACTTTGTAAAGCTGTTATGCATGAAAAGTACTATATAAATAAAATTTGATTGATTGATTGATTGATTGTGGCTTTACCACCTTATACAGGACTTTGGGCCAACACTTGCTCAGGGACATTCAAACGTCAAGCCAGCTTAGCATTACTGTGTTACAGCTTTCTGTCTGATGAAACCACCAGACAGATTCATAAATAAAAGATACAGATATAGGCTATGAAATCCTCTCATTTCCTACAAACATGAGTTCATTCCAGCACACACACATACATAAACACACACACGCACACACAAAAATTGTTATTGTCACCCAGATCGTGCAATACTGCATTATTCATTACAATGCACATACAGTAGTATCAAAGATTAATCCCACTTGTAAAACTGGCTCTTATGCTGTTATAGCCCCCACAATATAGTAAGTCATTCCAGTATAATATTACCTCTGTGTTTGGGACTGCTGTGAAATGGGTTACATTTTGATATTGTTGCATGACTATCTCTAGCTAATGCTGTAAGTTAGAACGGAGCTTATGGAAATTTCTGCAACTTGATTCTTTAGTTGCATTTCATTTCTAAGTAGCATCCATGAAACACTATCTATGTTGTCAAGCCTGAAAAGAAGTTTAAAGAAAACCGCAGGGCAAACTGTTGCTGCTAAGGCAGACAGGACCTCCAACTGTCTGCTAAGGCAGGGAGTGGGTGGCCTAGTGGTAGCGTCGTGGGCTGGCGCGGAGGACCCGGGTTTGAGTCCCCGACACGACTCCTAGGTTAAACACTGTGGATTCCTGAGCAAGGTCCTTAACCCTCCAACTGCTCCCCGGGCGCTTTAAGTAGCAGCCCACTGATCTCTGATACTCAGTACAGAGATGGGTGAAATGCAGAGCCCTAATTTCCCCTCGGGGATCATACAAGTATAACAAAAAAAAAAAAAAAGGTAACTCTGCAATGTCTTACATTTAAATGTTGTACTTTTTCTAAGTAAGAAAGTATCTATATATAGACAATCAAAAAGTGCAGATTTTTTATAGTTAAGAACAATAGTTTAGTATGCCTTTCTTGTTGTTTTTTTTTTTTTTCTTTTAAAGGAGTAATCACCTGGAAATTGCATTTTTCTAGTTAAAACATGTTTATTGGTGTTGGAGTGAAATGTAAACTTGCCTGAACCCGCCCCCCCCCATTTTTTACACGGTCCAGTTTTTTCATTTGGGCTCTTTCCTCACACCAGAACAGCCCACAAAGAGCTAAATCCCGAAATTGTGAGATTTTGATTGGCTCCTTCAATTTCCGTAACTAACAGAGGCATAGGCCAGCCTCTCTCTGACACGCCTACAGACTTCTGTCGACACTGGACCACATACTTTTAAATCAATACATTTCAAATACACAAAGTGCCTTTCCCATTATGATATAAAACATTAAAAAAAAAAAAAAAATAGAGATGTCCGATCCAGATGCCGGCATCGATACTCGCTCCCATACTGATGTAGGCTTCTCCTTACTGACAGCACCTGAGCTCCAGAAACGTTTACGCTGGCAGAATAATTATTACTTTTTTCTGGTTTACTCCAGAAAAGCTGGAAGCTGGACTCCAGATGCAGCTGATTAATCAGACAATAACTGCGTCCCTCTAACGAAGGGGGGGTGCAACCGATGTTACTTGATGCGTTACCGGGTCGGGTTGTGAGCTAAACAAACGGGTCGGGTTCGGAAGCCATCCTTACGGATGGGTGCGGGTTGGTGAAGCTGGACTCATGCAGGACTCTGGCAAAGGGCTCCCCCCCCCGTTAATGTAGATCATTGGGGACTCCCACCGGGAGAGGAGAGACCTGCTGCTCCCGCAGTTCATTCTCATGTTGTTTCTTGCTCCTGTTCCCTGAACTCCGCTTCATCTTCCACCCCCCCATTCTTGCCTGATGTGCTGGAAATGCGGGACACATGCGGGATGGACAGTCGTCCCATTGTTTTTTGTTTTTTTTGTTGTTTTTTTTAATCCCTTCACGGAGCCTCTTTCCGTCTGCGGGGCCGAACGTAACGTGGGTTTACCGGTAGTAGTACCGGTAGACCACACACACCGCCACAAATCAATTTTATTTTGCAAAAATATTGATAAACAGAATATCAAACGCATTACAGGTGCGTCCACCTCCAAACACCTCCCAGCTTGAGGTGTGTTGGCCGTCTGCTCACATCCGCAGCATCAGGCTGACAGCCTCTAAAATGCAGCTGTTTGGACTTTTCCCTGTTCATTACTCGTATCCGCGCTCCTCGGTATCAACAAGTACTCAAATGTCAATACTTGTACTTTGTTGGCAAGAGAGTGGTATCGGGATATCCCTAAAACTATTCCACTTTTTCTAAACTTGACTCATTCAGCCTCACACATGACGGGAGCATGTGCGTGTGACAGGCGACAGAGAGCACGGCTGCAGCGGTTGTGCGGCGAGGACTGTGCTTTTCTCAGACGAAGAAGCAAAAAGAAGCAAGACGTGCTTCATCCTCATTCTCAGGATCAGACTGGTTCAAACATGTACGGTTGGATCCAAAAAGCTGCAGCCCCGTCAGTGGTACAGAGTCGGGTAATGCATGCATGAACTGGGCCGGTCCTGATTCCAGCTCTGTCCTTCCTGCGGCCAATCAGCACGCCTCCTTTACATTATTTAAATGAACATTCATGTCAGTCAAAACCTCGTATGAACTATCACGAGAGAAAGTGGTGTTATGAGCAGAGGGTCAGAATATGCACTTTGTTTGATTTTTTTTTCTAACACGTTTTAGATATTATTTTAAGACATTTTAAGGAGAGTGGACAGATTAAAAGACCAGGTGATTACTCCTTTAAATAGACGCTTTGAAATAGGTGAAATTGAAATTTTACCGAACACAAACAATTTGCTGACATTTCATGTCCTCTACCATTCATGTCAATCTCCAACCTTTAACCCTTTAAGAAACTATAGTCTTTCTTGATTCAAGATTTAAAAGTGCATGCTGTCAAGGTAAGAAGATACTTTAAAACTTTATAAACAGACTTAGTCAGACACAGTTAAACAACACACGAAAGATGAAATAAAACAAATAACAAACTCATGCAGAAAAGACCAGCACAATAAACTGAAAACAGACACCTTGACATCAGACTAGAAACAGAAAATATCTCATCATGTAAAGATAGACTGTACCAAGCAGACTGAACATGCGGAGCATTAGAAATGTGTTATATGTCCTTCACTGAAAGAACCCACAGAGAAACAAGTAAAATCCAAACATCTAACCAATGAAATGAAAACGTCTTCCCTAAAGGCAACTATGAAACCTGCGTTTTAATACAGTATGATGGTACAAAGACAACTTCATCCAATTTGCATCAATTCTGAAAGGATCCGTTCTCTTCAGACTTTTTCTGTTGTTGTACCACAAAGATTTTGCAACTTGCAAAGCTCTACCTGAGAAATTTGAGGTTTTGAGTGTGTACAAAGGATTTGTGCAGTCGTAAAAGAGATTTGTTTTCGCAAAGAAAAATAGAAGTGCTTTTGCAGACATCTACGCACAGATGCGAAGCAAAAATCTGCGTGCAAGACTGAAATTGGCCCTGGCTTTTTTATACCTTTAATTTTCATCTTTTCAACTTCTCCCTCATGATCTAATCATTATTTTTCTCTTTAATCAATGTCATTAACTAACTGGATCAAAAAAATTAACATTTTAGTTGTAAAAGGTCTTATTTACTATAATAAAACCCACAAACACCACTTTATGTGTAAAATGACAAAATAAGGTAAATATATACAGTAGAAAGCATTGCAACACCAGTCCATTCCACTTTAAAGCTTAGGATTAAAAGTTTTATCAAATTCAAACTAGACCGGAGCAGTGACCTTGTATTAGAGGATGACAGATAGCCAGCTCTGGCTCTTGCATTGTTTGAGTAAATCCACTGGTGTAGGTGGAATCATACTCTTTTCCATCACTTAATTAAGACCAGTGAATGGAAGAACTGCATACTGGTTTTCTTCAAGGTCTCACTCCATCATTCCCCTATTTAAGATGATTACCTCAACATACAGGACGAATCATAGTGATTACATTGCTTTAGCTTTGTTCCTTTTACTTCATTTACTCCATGTTCAAGGAAAATGTGTGTTTTATGGTTTTGAGATCAGTATGTAAACTAGCTGCTGAATATCTCACAGTTCCACTGGTGTCTGACAGTTTACTTCATCAGGAAGCTTGACTTATGCTGCGTCCCAAATACTTCCATACTCAATACTCAAAATTTTGAGTATACTGCATCTAAATGAAAAACAGTATGCACACCCGAGTGTTATGTCAGGGACTTGAACCCGGGTCCTCCGCGCCAAGGCCCACAACATAACCACTAGGCTACCCACTCCCCCTATGCTATAACATACAGCTCATGTTGTGTTTTGTTGTTGTAAGAATGTGTAGTCTGAAGGGCCGGCTGTAGAAGCAGTTGTCTATCAACAGGAGGGTTGGTGGATCGACTCCTGGCTTCACCAGGATACATGCTGAAGTGTCCCTGGGCAAGACACTGAATTCCTCCCAATGTGCCTAGTAGGGAATGTGTGTGTGTAAGGATGAATGTGATATGTGTTGTATGTAGGCCTGTGTGCAGTTTTCTGTGGGATCAATAAAGTTCTTATCTTATTGTGAATGCTTTAAGTGGTCAATACATGACTGGAAAAGTGCTATATAAGTACAGTCCATTGACTACAAATATATTATAATACAACACATATTTTGTATAGCACTTTTGTCAGATGTAGACCCACAAAGTGCTTCACAAAACAAAACATTTTAAGGTGCAAATCACTGTTAAAACTCAGTTTTGGTGTATATATAATAGAACATGCATGAATAATAGAGTATTTGATACACTGAACATGACAACAGCTTTTATTATGGGGCGGATGTAGCTCAGGTGGAAGAGCAGTTGTCTTTCAACTGAAGGGTCGGGGGATCGATTCCAGGCTTCCCCAGACTACATGCCAAAGTGTCCTTGGGCAAGTAACTGAACCCCAAATTGCCTCCTGGTGTGCCCAATGTGTGTGTGACTGGGTGATTGTGATATGTAGTGTAAAGCGCTTTGAGCAGTTAGTATGACTGGGAAAGCGCTATATAAGTACAGTCCATTTACTTATTTGTTTAAACCAATGTATTTTTTGCATGTGTTTTAGAATAAAAGACAATACCACAAATTAGTGAGTGGAAGATCTACATGCTTTTCTACGTCTGCCCTCATTAATTCCCTTTCTCATAAGGCAAAACATTACAATCAGAACAATCCTTTTGTTTACCAAAAGGCAAATGCTTCTGAAGACTGGGCACAACAAGACTTTTCCATGTCCTTGCAAAACAAACTACAGTTCACATTTGTTTACTGATTAATTCAAATTCCAGTTTGAATGTATGAATGAGGCAGAATCTATATTTTGTTTAACTGTTATATGTTTTTGTTTGACATACAGCAGTCTTTTCAGTGTAACCACTACTAATTAGTTAAATTTAATGACTGATTTAATTGGCCTGGCCAGGTTTGGACTGGTGGTTTTATTGAATTATCTTGGGTTAATGAGGCTGGCTTAAAACTGGGTGGATTTTTACCTCCCCTGCTAATAGGGCAATGCTATTAAGAAAAGAAAGAAGAAACTTTTCTGATGTGTTGCTTAGAATATAACCCTCTATTTGAACTTGCACTTGTCAGAAAATAAGTGATACCAGCTGCATAGACAGGATGCAATTCTTGCAAAAATGTTTTCATTTCTTGTTTTTACAGTATGTTTTGAGGTGTTTTCAGTTTACACTACAGTATGTGTGCTTGGAAAACAAATGACTTGAACTTTGCAAAATAGCTTGCAAATGACATTATGGAGCATGCACAAGATGAGAAAAGCTCTCTCTGAAGTTAATGCAGGTAGTTTTATTTTTCTTTACACCCTCCCCTCGTCTTTTGAAGTCTTCTGGAATCACAGAACAAACTTTCACAACGTGAAGATTCTTCCCTGTGATGTTTATCAGTGAGAGGACAATTTGGTGGCCCACAGTTGCAAAGCAGATTTTGCATTTTAATACAAAGCTTTCTATATATCTTGTTAGCCTTTCTCTGTTGATATTGACCGTGGGTAAGTGTTATGAAATATCTTGCCATTCATAATTGTCTCTAGATACCTGCCATATTGTGGAGATTTTACCTTTTGATTTAATGGCCTGATGTCATGTTCTGTTTGTATCTTCTAGTAGTTTAAGTAGGTTAGGTAGGTATTATTTTACATTCTTTGCTCTTGTTCTGTGGCTGTCTGGCAGTGTTGCAGTATACTGGCAATCATGCTTTTGAAGATATCAAATAGCAGACAAGTTCAAAATTGACAATGACATTCTAAATATATATTTTTAAATAATTGGGCACAGCCTTAAAAAAACATTTTAAAATCAGTGTCTTCTGGGTTGTGACCAACCTGATAACACTGAAATACATGAAATCCCAACACTTGTTCACATCTTGTTCACACTGTTGGAATTATGTGCCAGGACCACGGATATCAGGCCAGCGTTGAGCCAGAGGTGGAGCTTTGTCGAGTCAGCACGACTTTTCTAGCTCCACAGTTTACTGTACATTAGTGAAGGCATCGCAAACGCTGCGTGTGAAACAAGCCCGTCATGCTCAACAAGCTGTAGCGTATGAGCAAAACAACCCAAGCTGATATTCCCACATCTTCCTGTACCTTCTTCATATTGTCTTCTTTGCACCGTTTCACAGGATTACAGCATTCCACCCAGCAGATGTTTCCAGATTTATCCATGTCAGATAGGAACTGACTGACCAGAATGATGACTTTTCTGTAGACTAATCCCTTCAGTTTTCACACTCTGTGTGCTGGAAGTTTACCAGTCCACTAGAGTGTCTGCTGCACTGTTTTTTCTTCCCTTCTAAGAGAAACAATGTTTCACCCATTGGAACTCCAGGAATATGTTCAAAATTACTGACATGTTAAATTAGCAAAGGCAGCTCATTCTCCATCAGACGTGTCAGTGCAGGTGTACGATAATGTTGCACCTCAACCAGAAACTCGGGGTAAAAAAGTGAATCATTATAATCATTTTCAAATACACACAAGTTCTAATTAAAGTATTTCAAGAACTGATTCTGCATCAACTTATTTTGTTAGGTTGAAACCTGAATATCATGGCACCAATGTACCTTTGGCGAGTAGGTTGCATGCGTTCACAGAAGTTAAAGTGCTGTATGCGCATGGTGCAATACTGACTTGAATGCTAGAGGTGCTCATGCGTATAAAAGCGTGAACACGAGCTCGCAGGTAAACACAATAGTAAGCTGTTTTGAAGAGCGCTGCTCGGACTTTGTCCACAACTACCTGCGTTTTTATTATGTTAGATCTCACACAGGCTTCGCCCTCTACTGGACTCTAAGAGTACTCTCCTCCAATGGCGTACACGCGATGGCCCACTAAAATCTTCATGTACTGTACGTAGCCGGCCAGTAGGGCGTGTCTACCCCTTTTTCCCTCCTTAGCGGGTATAAAAGCAGGTGTATCGCCAGCTGCCCTCATTCCTTTTTTTTCAGCATTGGCGAGTGCCCACTGACACACCTTCTCCTACGATGGAGTCGCTGCTCCAAGAACTACATCGTCTTCACGCGATTGGAGGAGAGTTGTACCCATAGAGTCCAGTAGAGGGCGAAGCCTGTGTTATAGAAGATGTTTCAGCATTTCAGAAAGTAGTGGCTGTTTTTGAATAAAGCGCATGCACCAGACCAACCTGATAGATTCACAGCTCCCACCTCCGGCCACAGAATAACGTGCACAAGCCACACCGGTGTTTAGCAGACAGCAGGTACAGATTCTCCATCATGTCACAAACGCAAGTTAACTGAATGTCGTCTGAATGTCGCTAACTGCTAGAAGAATGATTGTTAGCTACCTGCTGTAAGCGTTAGACGAGTGCACGCAAATTCTGGGTCAAAGTATTACTCTCGCCAATCAATCACTCTAATTGATCAGAGTGATTCTATTACCCATTGAATTGACCTTCAATCACTCTACGATAGTAAAAATGATTGACGAGCCAGTAGACAAATGAAAAAGTTAAGGAATGCAGAGATAATTGGCGGATGTTTTTTTCAGCCCCATTACTTTCACAGCTGATGTATAATAATATTTATATATTTAAAACTTAATTATATTGTATGGGGCAGTGAACCCAATTTTACCGAATATTGCAAAAATTGTTGAAAGAAGCATCTTCTATAACATCTTTAATATAACTAGGGTTACAGTACAACATCATAACCTTCGGTGTCTCCCATTGGACAGGGACAAACACTAGCGTCATGACAGTAAGCAACAATTTGGTAAACTAGTTTACAATTTGTACACATATAGGACCACAAAGGGCCCTCTTTTGATCTGTGAGGGGATTGGGGAATTCAGTCCAATATTCAATTAATCAGGTCAATATCCAGGCTAGACACTTACATTGTGTTGGAGCACTATGCCTGCAACCCGGGAGTAGTTGAGTGTTAACACTCAATAGATACAAATACTCCTGCTCCAGGTTTTCTCTAGTTCTCTGTTATGGTTGGGTTGGTTAGAGCTTTCCTCTTAGAATATCTTTTATTCATCATTTGGCTCCACACAGATTACAGCACTTCTTCTATTCCTCCTCATTCTGGGGCTCCGAAAGGAGGTCATCACTTGATCCACACTGGACCTTGATGCAGGGTCAGGCTGCTCTTGCCCTATGCCCTCATTTTCCTCTCATTTTCCCTCTGTACACTGTCCTATCTTGGGTCCAGATGGGGAGGTCACCCTCCAGCACCAGCTGGACCATCTCTAGCACACACTCTTTTCTTGCTGCTCCTCAGCGTTTCTCTTTCATTCTGTTCTCCGCACACCCCACACCTGTTGCTTATTATACTGATTGCTACTGGGAGAGGCTGCATGCACAACTAATAGAGTCTGAAAACAACATTAGGTTTGCGTCTTGTCACACTGGTTTTCAGTCTCTAATGCCACTCAGCTGTTCTACGTTTGTCATTACCTTCCTCTGTATGCTGCTGAGATTTACCTCCTTCTTGTCAGATGCTCGCCTTTTCTCCCATTTTGTTCCTGCCATGCTAGTTCCTGTTTGATCATTTTTTGACTCCTGTGGACTTTGCTTTCTCTGGAGTGCCTGCCCTGCAGCGTTTTAAGTTTTGTTCAGTTTTGTGAGTAATTAAAGACTTTTGTTTGCAATCCAGCTGCCTCCTGTGGGTTTTGCATTTGGTTCCTCTTCATCAAAACACCACTTCATGACAGTACCTGCTGTGTCTACCTGTTCCTACTGTGAATTCCAACACTGTTAGCAATTCCTTTAATTGTTACAGTAAATACCACAAATTTGCCTTTTTGGCTTACAGTAAGCTTTGTAGAATCCAGTAGAAAACAGCAATCGCTCTTTGTTTATATTTGGCAGGTATGATACTTGTGTATGATAAAGTATGAAGTACAGATTTGAGCCATTGCATGTGTGAGCTGGAAGAAAGGAAAAGCCAAAAATTGTCTCAGAATCAGAATTTCTTTATTGTCATTGCACAGAGTACAACAAAATTGAGTTAGCAGCTCTCATAAAAATAAATAAGACAATATACAGTACAATAAAACAAACAATAAAGAGTTAAAGGACACTTAACTTTACCCAAGACTAATAAATAAATAATTGAAAAAGTTGCACAGTGATTTCAAATATCTCAGTGCTTCATAAAAGCAGAATTCAGGGACATGACAGCTCTGGGATAAAAAGCATTTTGTCACTTTGAACACATTGATTACTCGGTGTTCATTAATTGCGCACATCACTTTATGCATGTAATATCAAATCTAGCTACTAGCCATGGATTTGCTCCATTTGTGCCTTGGTTAGTGGCTACCATGTGCACCAGTTATTCCCCTTTCATTTTTCATTTCTGAATCAGAACTATAAGCATTAAATCTTGAAAACTCAATGGCATTGAGTTTTAAACCAATTTAGAAGATCACTGAGTGAAAGACCAAGAAAAGAGATCAGCTTGATACCCCTCAGAGTTGACTTCAGCTGGAAGTTAAAAGAGTAGGAGTCAGTGATGTAGAGATAAAGGACAAAATACTGAAGATGTAAAAGAGTCACAGGAGACATGTAGCTCCCACTGTGTTACATTCATTATTTAATGCAAATAAGAGGAACAATATCAGGGTTAAGATAACACAAACAGTAAGAATAGGAGAAGCATATAAATAGCAAAACAGATAACCACACACTGGCACAAAATCCCTCCTTTTGCTGTAATTTCATCCTCATTCCTTTCTTTGATAACTGACACACTGTATTATGTTTGCTGCATCCCTTTTTTTGCCATTATTTTAAATAATTTAACACATCATTTACACTTTAATGTTTGGTCTGTGATGAGGAACTCAGTCTCTGAGGAAGCCATTAGAAGTTTTCTTGCAATCTTTTCCCACAAGAAGCAAATTAATGTAGTGTTAGTTCAGTCTGCTGTTTTGTGTGCTAGATGTCCATGTACATTTAATCACGCTTTGCACACAATCTGGAAATTTTACTCTAGTAGATGCTTAAAACCTTCAAAAACCATCTGTAAGTCATGTTACTGTTTTCATCCCTACTGTTAATGCTGCATATGTATTCATCACAGCCAGTCCCAAAATAACCTAAGCCTAATTATTCTGCCATCAGTGACGGATGTTCGTTATGAGGATAACCTTTGCTACATGTTATGATCCTGTTGCACTGCCCAAACTACAATGTTTGGACCAAGTTATGGATAAAATTTAATAAGAGTTTGGATCTGCATATTTATTTACCCCCAACATCACTTGCCTAGTATCATGAAAATTCAGCACCTATAGTTTATGGATGTAGTGGAATATTCAGCTGCAACAAAAATCCCAATTTCAGTCAGTATTTGATGTTGAGGTCAGTATCAAAGCTAAAGGAAAGACATTTGAGGTAATTTAGTCATAAGTCGACATGATGATTTCAAATTACACTTACAATACAGCAAACACAAGTTCAGATTCAACAAGTCCATTTTTAAGTCTGCACTTAAAACCCTTCTTTTTAGCCAGGCATTTGGAGGTTAGTCTCTGTGTTGTATTTATTGTCTATTCTTTTTATGTATATTTACATTTTTTAAATTCTTTTTATATCATCTACTTTTGGGGGGCATTTACAGACTCTTTTTCTTTGATACTACTGTCCCCGCCCCAGTTAGGGGTTGGGGGTAAGGTAAGTTACATGAAGAGCAAACATCCGATTGGGACTTCCGGTGTGGATTGGATATATGGCGACCTATCGTGACTGCAGTTGGGTCCCTCTCGATGCTTTGCCAGTCTATGCTAGCTAGCCCTTGCCCCACCACCCCACATGTTTTGCATACTCTCTAAATTGACATAAAACAAAAACTACAATGGCCACCTCACACAGTTTGCTGTTTGTTCTTTCATTGCTCCAGTGGAGTACAAAAACATTTTGCCTCTATTCTTCAGTCTTTTTTTTTTTTGGCCTTTGTTCATTTATTGTCCAAAATACAGTAGGCTATTTTGAAGTGACATTTAGTTTTTTAATAATAACTGACTATTTGTTCAATGTCTTCAGGGGTTGAACTTGTGTCTTTTTGTCCCTTTCTCTTTATGTCCATGAAAGTTCTTGTTGATATTTATATTCATCAGAAATGAATTGTTGTTTCTATTATTGTGCTCACATTAACTCACTGGCTGCCATTCACGTGTTTCCACGTTAATTCAAATCCGAACGTTAACTGCCAATCACGTGTTTCCACGTTAATCAAGGGTTTTAATCGGCAGAGCTATTTTAATCTCTGGCGGAGCTTGTCAGAGAGTACCAAGGGCTCATGATAATTTTTTTGGTGGTTTTCATCTAATCCTGCAGATGAAAAGGTGTCAGACAAGCTTAAAAAAAACCTACCAGGAAGTGATGCAATTCTATGATGCTTCCTGTGTTAGTGGTTGCTAACGGCTGTTAGCCCAAGAAGTATGCTGGATTCTGTTGCAAGGGTGAGAGAACATGGCGACCGGTCGTAATCGAAGCAGTTTAGGAGGTGGATGAAGCAAAGTTTGTGGAAAAAGTGATCGGTGACAGACACGATTGATCGAAGACACGATGGAAATACAGCAGCGAAGTGGCCAGCTGAAAGTGAAAGTAAGTCAACAGCACGCGATTGTTTCCCGCAGGGGAGGGGGGAAGGGGTGTGTGTGTGTGTGCACCTAAGCTGCGGTAGCGGGAGGAGGGAGAGAGGGAGGGAGGAGTAGAGGAGATGTTTCTGCTCTATGTTTCTGCCAATTGTTATGCTGTGTAACAAACTTGTTGTGGCTTATTCAGCCAGTAAATAATTATTTTGCCACCAAAACTCTTTTCTCAGTGTTGTATTTGTTGTTTCATATAAGTAAACAGCTGTTCAGATGATGAAGGTGTCACTAAAGTAAAAAAATACTGGCATCGAAGACACTTTTCCACTTGAAGCGGACCTCAGCATTCAAGGCTAGTTTTCTCAGATTTTGGTCAGAAACAGGCATTTTCGCTGCAACAAACCCATGTTCTACTGCAGATTACTAGAGAATGGAAAAAGCTAGAAACAAATGTTTTTTCTGATAAAAGAAGAGAGTCTAAGCTTTCCTTTGGTACATTCAGTTTGTATAGGCATAGTAGTGCATCTATAGTGTCTCACTTTACCAATGTGTGGAAATTTAGTGTGTGGAAATTTAGTTTTTGGGTCAGTGTGTTTTTGGTGAGGGGTCATCCATGCATTTTTTCTGCATAGTATAGTAGAGATCTTGAGCTATTTAAAATGTTATCATATGATGGGCTAAGATGTGTGGTTCATAATCCGAAATTACAGCGAGGTTACATTTTCATAGTGTCCCAGCTTACCCTTCTGTAAGGGCAACCCTTCTGTTCATGTGAACTCTGAGCTAAGAGCTAACTGAGCTAACCTGGAATTGACAGGAGCAAACAATAAGTTGCCTAAAGTTAAGATATGCTGTT
The DNA here is from genome assembly GCA_023101725.1 of Atherinomorus stipes. Taxonomy (NCBI): domain Eukaryota; kingdom Metazoa; phylum Chordata; class Actinopteri; order Atheriniformes; family Atherinidae; genus Atherinomorus; species Atherinomorus stipes. The sequence continues at coordinate 75,682 of JALJCO010002435.1, forward strand.
AACCGGCTAAAAGCCTGCAGTTGTGCTACTCTGCTACAGGCTAAGGCCTCTCTGGGAGCAAACAGGGAGCTACTGTAGCCTGTAGCCACCAGCGCTGATGCCGGCACCCGGTCTGCCGTCTCTCAATCAAAAGGACACACTCTTTATGTGTAATGTCAAGATTTAATAACATCTAAATGGATAAGTTATAAAAAAATTCTCCCCCCTCAGAATTGACATGAAGGTAAACTTGACCTATTAAACCTAAAATGATTTTTTTTTTTATTAAACCAGGCTGTAAATATGTTTATTTCTGCTGTGAAGTTGGCCTTTTTCACATGGTAGTGTATGGGGACTGACTCCCTTTTGGAACCAGCCCCTAGTGGATGAGGGGTGAACTTCAAATTTTCAGATTTCCAGGTTTGTTTAACTTACTCCCCCAGACTTTGCCACTTGGGTTTTACTCATTCAGGCTACAGAAATCAAGGTTATGGTTGCCTGACAGGTAAGCCTGCTGTAAATATAAAATCATCAGATTAATTTAATGTCTCCTTGTGACCTATATTGTCTGCAGCACTGCAGCCATTTGCCACTCCAGTGAAACAGAAAGAGGCTGATATGTAACTACAAGAAGGAACATACCTTTCAACTCAAATGCAAGGATTACTAGGGAGAAAGTCATCAGATATGGCACAAGCCTAAAAAATTCCACCGATAACCTTCACACTGCAGTGCCCCTGAATAAATGTCAAATACTATCTGCTGTTAGCTCAGTGGAACCATTGCATCCAATCTGCCCAAATGGAAGTGAAGAGATGTGAGAAATAAATCCCGAAATCACTTTCTGTAAAGTTTCTTTTCAAGAAAAGAACAGACAGGACAAAACATTGGTAAATTTCTTCGTGACAATTGGATCCAGTAGTTGTGCGAGTGTACAGATGTTGTCAGCTTTATCATATCCAATTTGAAAAATACTTGTTTATTATCCCATGTACAAATTTTCTGTCCACTGTCCATCTGTGTCTGTGTTTTTAGTAAAAGTAGATACATAGGATTTGTGCTATGACAGAGTCCATATCTTTGATGCTGGATTTACTTACCCATGTATAAAGACACTGACGTTAGGTTTATAAATATTCAATTATATAGGCTGAGATACACTTGTCCATTTTTCCATGGACAGTGCCAGTAGCTCATAATAAATCCAAAGTTATATCTGTTTCTGTTCCTATTTGGGCCACAAGTGCTTGAATTAATGTTTTCTTGACAGTAGATCAAACAGTGAAGGTCTGACCTCACAATGCTGTTTTTATCAGTGCAGCTACTTTATGATTAGGGATAGCTATCCCAGATGGTACGCAGAATATTCTGCATACTTGCTTTTTTTTTTTTACCTTGACTAAAATTACATGTAGCCTAATTGATGTTTTCTTTAGAAATGTTTAAATTGCTAAGTTTATCCTATTCAACCGGTTTTCAAATGTCTATTGGCAAAGGATACATCTAAAATGGAATGATGTGACTTTTTTTCTTATAATTTAGAAATATATAAAGTCTAGCAAAACAACATTAATGAAACCTTAGTTTTGTCATTTATATGATACATCCTATGGTCTGTCAGTGCTGTTCACTAAAGATCAATAGAGCTCTTCAGCCATATCCTTGGTCCTTTACTTGTGTAAGTTGGTCAATATTAAGTGAGGTTGTGAATGCATGCAGAGCATAGTTAACATGCAGCCAGTGAATGAAGCAAAGAGGAGGGGGGGCAGATAATATATATTATTTCACTGCCACTTTGTCTCTTTCTAGGAATGAACATTATCATGATCTCCTCAACCAGTGATATGTTTTCTTTTTTTTCTAAACTGTTGTTTTAACATGGACATACACTTTACTCTTCCATCAGTGGATGCATTGCTGGATGCATTACAGTGTGAATCCTGCCTTTTGGTGCGAATGGCAGGGGTTGGTCAGAGTTTTTACAGACCTGCAGCTCTCACAGAGGTCTGACTTTTTTCCTTCCTTTTTATGAATACATGACGCATTGACTACAGTCAGTATGGAAGGACCATTCCATCCAGTATAACAAAAAGTGTTTCTGAACAGGATTACCAACTCTGGCTTTAAATAACATGGGTCAACTGCTTTTGCAAAAGGCTGGGGAAAATATGTCAATGCAATGAGAAAAAGTTAACCCATTTGCAAGAGGTGTCTTGCTCTACTGAGATAGTGTTGATGAAAACTGAATGGATCCCAGTTTGTTTAAGCAGGTCAAAGCAATCAGTAAAAACTGTACTAAGAGGTGAAATACTGCTCTGCATAAACCAGAGCAGAAACAATTATCCTTATTCTTAGAATTGGTTGAATTAAAAAGTTGACTTCAGATTATATCTTTTTTTTTTTTCTAGAGGATCTCAGAAGATGTTAAGGAGTGCATTTTCCAGTATGAGAGGGGAGATATATAAGAAGATAATGGGATAAAGGTCTCAGGTGTATTTACAACATTATGGCACTCACTTCCTGCCCACCCATGCATTCCTCAACCTTTTAACCATACCTTGTCACAATGAAAGCTGGATCAGAGGTGCTACGGTTCTCTCTAACATGGCCCTGTGCTCCTCATTAGATAGTATAACCTTTTATTTAAAACCAGGCCTTTCAGATCTGTACACGATCATGACTTTCTGCTTACAGTCAGAGCTTTACCTCTTACCTCGGTTCAAACTATGCTCAGTTCTCATTTACTCAGACCAGAGGTGAGGAATAATGGCAGTGCATGACTTTACGACAAAGCCTTTGAAAGTGCCCTGCTGTAAAAGACTTCTTTAGGGTTCACTTTTTTTTTTTTACATATTTTTTCAGTCAATATTTTCTTCCTATTTTCATTCAGAAAACTGTAATCAGGGATTTAACAGTATGTTTATTTGTACACTTTCACTATTTAATAGTATATCCATGCTACAAATGCATAATACGTATGCACCAAATTAGTAATAATAACCTTTCAATGGAGGGTATTCCTGCAACATGGAAAACCAACTAAAATAAACAGTTTGTGTCGCAGATTTACCACGTCTGCAACACAAGGCACGCTGCAACAAAGATGACATCCTTCAATTTGCATCAAGTCCATCAGTCAATTCTATCAAAATATGAAAAACCATGAAGAAATACAGCATTTTCATTCATTTCATCACGATGTAGCATAACTGTCTTCAGCGAGTGAGGAGAGCTGTGAAAAATAATTTTGTCTTTAAACACCAAATCCTTGGAATGTGTTACTTTTATTACTGTCAATCTTTGTATTAATTGATTCTTTAAAAAAAATCATGCCAAATAAAAATTGATAAAACATAAAACGTGAAGAAAAATTGATATGATAAAGCAACAACATACCATGTTTGACTATAGGTACCACGGATGTTTAAAACACTGTCCAGCAAAGGTTATTACGTGTGTCAAGAGAGCTTCTCCTTGGCCTTTGGAAAGTGTAATAGCAACATGACTCCTTCATGACCTCAGACACAGAACAAAAACTACTTCATATTATGCATTACACCAGGCTTATACAAAAAATATATTCAGCGTATCTTCAGAGGAACAAAAAGCCCAGCAAACAATGACAAACTCCCCATATTATGAAGTCAGTCTGATCTCGCATAAAGAGACAGCGAAGAAGTCGCTGTGACAAGTTCGCTCTCATGTGGGAACAGTTTACCTACCAAATACCTAAACTCTGTCTCTGGGTGTCAGGAAGAATTGGTACTGGTTTTATCACACACTTTGGTCTCACAGCATTTTCTTTTTTTCTCTTTATCACTTGTTCGGTGACGTTAATTGATAAATAAAAACAATCATGACAGTAATTCAAAGCCGTAACTAGCTATGAGGTACCCGAGGTAAATACCTCGGTTGTTATTTCCTGGGATTTAAAAAAAAAATAAAAGATATTCATTCTACCCCCCAAAAACAAAAAGAAAATCTATTTTATAGAAAGATCGCACATAATATTAACCGCTATACTGTAGCTGACAATCAGAAGTTGTGTTTATAGAATAAAAATAAATGGAAAAAATGAGTTGTGAGGTCTCCTCCTAACCTGTAGCGTTACACATCACATCGCAGCACGTCATTTTCACCGGCGGCCTTGACATTTTTCGGTTTTGAGGTGAAGAAGAAGACCTGAATGAGAGGGAGGAACAAACACACTCGCCTGTTCGCACATCTGTCAAAATAGTTCAATTCGGGGGAGAGAAGTTTATCTCAATCTCATCGTCATCTTATCTCACTGGCAAACGTTATCTAGCTTAATGTCAGAGAAGGAGAGAGGGACACCTTTCCGTTCCGAAACACCGCTGCCCCCCCCCAACCCCGCAGCTGTACATGTTGGTGAACCGGGTGACGTTTACACTCTCTGCGTAACTGTGCCTTGTGTGTGAAATGTGTGAATCTGTCCCACTTGCTCTTCACCCCACCTAGTTGGGGGAGATCTCCCCTTCACAGAGTAAACGAAATGCACTTTTTTCTGTCTCTCTCTCTCCCCGCTGAGCCTGAGCGCGGCTGAGCCGGGCGCAAGCCTGCTGCTAATGATGAGAAGTTCAGCTCTTTTCAGAGGGCCGGCTCTTGTCATTTGGCTCTTAAAGAAGAGCCAGCTCTTTCCACTCCCAAATGGCTCTTAATTTAAGATATTTGCAGCCCTGTATCTTACCTTAATTTTGCAATAAATTAATGGTTTGTATGTTAAAAACTTTTTTGCATTCAGTATTTTTATGAGAAGCCTTAAAATTCTGTGCATTTATTCTGTCTTCAAACTTTTTGTTTATTTGATAGGGACTTCGAACTCTCGAAGAAAAAAAAAAGAAAGAAAGGAAACACTGTGTATGCACCGAAGAAAAGGTAAGAGCTTCAGATAATGCACTTTGGAAAACCAGGGTTCATACAGTAATAGTTTGGCTTGTACCTGCTTCTGAGCTCTGAGGGAGAAGCTTGAAGTTGAATAGGCTAGCTAGAACGAGGCAGCCATTACCCTGAGAGGGAGGAGCGCTAAGTTTTAATACTGTTGTTTGCAAACAGAAACGCTGGAGGGACTTCGGACTCTACCTTTAAAGTAATGCAAAAGGTCTCAGATGCAAAAAAATTCAGAAACTGTATGTATCAAATATGATAAATATGACATTTGTGGGTTGACAGAAATAATATAACAATAATAAATATAAAACACTTAAAAAGCCTGCCTAATATGCAGATGCATCTCGTTTCCATAATTTCAGGGTTGCAACTGACAAATCCCCTCTGAGTTTAGCTGTTTCTCAGCTGTTTTGCTTCAGCTTCTTTTATTTTCCAGGTAACGTCTAAGATAGTTACAACAATAAAACATAACTGCAGGTGTTTTCCCATGCAGTCATTTTACATTTGCGTCTATTATACAGTAAATAACTGAATGATGGACACAAGAAACCAAAAGAGCCAGTCACACTAAAATGATTTCACCGAACCTCTAGCTAAAACATCTCAGCTGGTGAGATAAAAGGTTGCCAAAATTTAACTCAGTGAACAAGCTCTCCATCAGTGAAAGTAGCTCTAATTTTCCAGCAAACCCATCAAATCAAATGGCACAACCCCCACTGAAACAAACACCAATGAGAAAGAGGATTCATTTCACAGCTACATCATTTCACTCTTCAAAGTGAGCTTCCAATTTACTGTTATTTTAGAGCAGCCTGTTATTGCTATATAAATAGAGAACAGAAAACCCAACTGTATGATGAAAGAAATACATGTTTTTATCCCACGTTGGAAGTCTGAAGTTCTGTAGAAGCTTTTTTGTCTCATCATCAAAACACTTTAAGTGTGTGTAGATCAGTCCTTTTTTTTTATCATACTTATAACAGCTTATATTTTTTATGGTTGCTAAAAATGAATCATTATAAGGTGTACTGCTACTTGTTTTATTTTTGTACAACTGCTAGGATTGCCATTGTGACTGACAAAATGACTATTGGCTTGCAACAATAAATTAAAACACATAAATTGGCTTAACGAGTTTAGATAAATGTCTCTCTCTTTGCAGTGCACTGCATAAATTATGTTCTTAAGGCTGAAGAGTGAATTTTAAATGTGTCTTTGAGTTGTCCTTCTCATGCACTGATAGCAGAGATGCACTTCAGTTTTACTCCGAGTGCCTTCTACAATGCTCCTGCTGTTGCCTGAAGCCTCTTTTAACCTCTGTTAGTGCTTGGCTCTTTGGGATGCGGTTTCCACATTTGTTAAAAGAAAATTCATACCATGAATTACTGTTTCAACTTGAGACTCACTGGCCTTGGCCCATTTTCTGTGAAGAACATGTAAAAGAACATATTTTTATTGAGTGCAGTCCGTATACCCTCAGCACACTTAGTGTTATATACAGTATGTTTTATCTGACTTTTAGACCAAGGTTAGTGGAAAATGTGGGCATTTTAGGTGAAAACAGTTTAACATGTTCAAAATGCTTTGCTTGTGTTTGTTGTGTATTAAACATATTTCAGCATGTTTAATTGATGAAGCCTTATTTATTGGCATTTACTGACAAATTTTCCTGGTTTGGTCCCATCACCACCAACCCACCTCATTTTTGCCACTTTGCGTGGATGTGAGATAGAGACTGATTAATCTTTTAAATATTTATAAGGTGTGTGGTAGCAGCCTTGTCCCAACCCTTAAGTGTCATGGTATCACTTTGTATAACCTTGCAAACACACGTCTACCTGTTGTCGTATTTTTGCTGTCACTTGGGGGCAGTTCTAAAAATACGAGGAGGTGAAGATGATATGATTGCTTTGTTAGTGCTGCTGCTGGTCCTTTAGCTTACCTTGTGAATAAATATCGTGGTTGTGGAACAAATGAATGAAAATGTCTGCTTTTCACCAAAGCTTCTTTGTTCTTTACCTTTTCTCCACATCTGCTAGCATGTTGTGAAATCTTTTGTGGCTATCCAAAGAAAACACGTTTATATGGTTATGTCTTGGTGGACAAATAATTATGTAAAGCTGAGCTGTCCAGATAACAATCGACATTTGCCAGAGAAAAGCATACTTGTTTGTAACAAGGACAATATGTTTAATTGAGGATGTATTCCTGAATACATAGGTTTCTCAAATCACTTTGCTGGAAAGAAATCCAAAGAAAAATGCAAACTTATCCACCAGAAAAGGAAAGAGAGAAAAAATAATCCTCTTAGTGGTACCTCTGGTTTGATTACAATAAGACTGTTGTCACAAGTTGCGTTTCCATTACACCTAGAATTTCACAAAACGTCAGTCATCATTTTCTGTACCATTTATCCAGTTCAGGGTTGCGGGGGTTGCTGGAGCCTATCCCAGCTATTATCAGGCGAGAGGCAGGGTACACCCTGGACAGGTCACCAGTCTGTCGCAGGGCCAACACAGAGAGACATACAACCATTCACGCTCACATTCATACCTAGGGGCAATTTAGAGTGACCAGTTAACCTAACACGCATGTCTTTGGATGGTGGGAGGAAGCCGGAGTACCCAGAGAGAACCCACGCATACATGGGGAGAACATGCAAACTCAACAAAGGAAGGCCACTGTTGGAATGGTTCGAACCCCCTCCCCAGCCGGGAATTGAACTAGCGACCTTCTTACTGTGAGGCTGCTTCACAAAACGTAAATGTCACAATTAAAAACTGGTAATGGAAAAAAAAAAAAAACCCTCAAATATTGCATCATAACTATTTTCTTTATAAATGCTCTCATGAGGCAGTTTTTCAGACGTTTCGCTTTAGAAAAGTGTTATGGAGACACTTTTTGCATTTAGACACCATCAGGCATGACATGGGGAGGGGTTTTCCTCCTTACTTATGATTGTGATCATTTACAAGCAGTGACTGTGGAATCAGAGTAATCGGGGATGATTTACCAGTCACATAGGCCTATATGGAAAAATCTGTTATTGACCTAATTCAGCAGTCAGAGTTCACTTTTGGACATCATGTGGGTATGGTTTGAGTTCTTGATGTGTTAGTGATGACTGACGTCATTTGTTACACATGGTCACGACTTGGTTATCTCGTTCCTACATGTTAGTTATACTGTATGTTGCAACAGTATAATGGCCATGGGATAATATCTTATGGCCATGCGCCAGTTTTTTTTCCTGCTGATATGACCAGAGGGTGTTGTACATATAGAGTTTGCCTCTGAATTATCCTCCACTGCTTTTATCTCCTGATGAAGAGCAGCACTAGCTTTAAAACACATACAGTAGGGCCGGATTTATCAAGATCCAAATTTGCATGTAGTAATTTGCCCATGCAATCTGGAATTTTGCGCGAGGAGCTGAACCACGATTTGCGAGTGATTTACCAAGAATGAAGGAGCAAATGACAGCAGGTGCAAAGGTTTGCAGCGTGGCGAATTGCGAGAGACGACAGTGCAAAAACAAATATGACGCCAGTCGCTAGATAAGAACGGAGATATTAGGAGGACGGAACAAATGAAAATCATTTAAAATAAGTATGATAAGTATAAAAAATGAAACAAGTATCTGTGCAAAGCCTCAGAAGTGTCCAATTTATGAGGACATGGATCAGGAGTTGCTAAACAAATGAAAGTGTCTGCAGCTCCGACATGGTCTCTCTTACGCAGGAGTTGCGCACTTTGGCACAATGCCAACGGCTTCAGAGGCTCGCGCTGCCAGGTGATCCTGTGGTCGTGTCCAGCTGCTAAAATCCAAGTGACGTTGGCAAAAAGGGGAAATAATAAAGACACAATTAATGCAGCTTTAGTTCTCATTAAGCCGCACAGTGCCTGTAAACTTTCATTTATCCAGAATATTTCACACCCGTGTTAAACAGTGGTTTGCTGTACTGATATTTATTGAATTTACAATGACAACTAAATATGTTGCCCTCACTGCTCATGAAAAATGATTTTGAATCAGATTTGTGCGTGCCCAGGATTGTCCCTCTCAGAAGTTGCAGCCTTTTGTGCATAAAACTGCAAGTTTGCGCCTGCTTTTCTGACGTACTAAAATAGACGCAAAAAAACAGCAAGGCAATGCGTCTCACAGATAATAAATCACCTTGCCAGTGCTAAATTAATATATTTACATTTTCTCCTCCCATTACATGCACTTTTGCGTGTAAACGCCCCATATTGCATATTCAATGCAGAAAAAGTACTAAATGGATAAGAGGCACTATTTTGCACATTTTAAAGACCGAACCCTTTTAGCACGCTGTTGATAAATCAGTTTGTACATTTTTTTGCATGTGGCGTGAGATAGCTCACGTTTTTATACATGCAAACCCGATAGATCCAGCCCATAATGTTTTTTATCTCCATCTTCCTCAAAGTGGAGTCTTGCGGGACAGGATATTACGAGAGTTACGGCTTATATGCAAAACACTATTCAATGGAAACACTATTCCAATTGTACATCAAAATTTAAGAAATATTGCCTTTATTTTTTGAAAAGGAAATGCAGATACAGTCTGTGGCTAAAAAGCCCTCAAATTCCAGAGGTTAAGTTTTTTGTAGTGATGGAACCAACTGTAGTAAGAAGTAGACTTTAAAACTGACTAAGATATGGAGGTGTGAAATGTTTCTCAACAGTTTTTACAGATAAACATTAGAAAAAAATGATCTTAAAGATGCAAAGTCTATCACCACTTTCATTTGCAAATGTACTTTCATCCTCTTCATAAATCATTGACAAAGCACTGAACGTCTTACCAAGCAATTTGGATCCCAAACATCCCAATAATGAAGACTGAAATGATCTGATAACATCTTATACTTACGAGTAGTTTGACAACAGTGAATAATGGCCTCTCCCGAAGACAGATACTGCTGAGTCATATGTAATGTTTGAAAAGGGGTATTCATGTTTTGAAAGAATAGATAAGGAAAATGGAATATGTATCCCTGTTGCTGTTCCTCTTTTCCCAACAGGTTACGCAACAATTTCATTTAGAAAGGTAGATTTACTAGTATTGGTTCTTACTTCGATGCGGTAAAACTTGTTTGTGATAGTTATGGTTAATTCTTCAATGCACCTCTTGCCTTTTAGTGTTCTTATTTGAATGCTCCTTTGATAGAGGTTTCTACAAGCTTTATGGTGGATGTCAAACCATTTGGTACATCAGGAAACAAAACTTCCCAAGTTAAAATGAGGTCTAGGTATTGTCAAATACTGTTAAATCAAAAGAGAATTTCAGTGTGTTGCTTTGCTGAACTGAAAGAGGGAAATTATACACCCAAAACACCTTCACATGCAAGCCTTTGGTGCACAAGGTCTCTAAACTGAATCTCAATAGAAATCATGGCTTAGGCTCTGGGATCCATTAAGGACCAACCACTGTTATGTTGTTCAGACTTGTTAGCTATCGTTGCCATTTGAAGTGCCACTTAGTGCTCTGGGGCTCTGTATGCCTCTGCAAGTCTTTCTTTTTTTTTTTTTCTCTTTTTCTCCTCAGGACCCAGAAGGATCTCATCACCTGCTGTGTTTAAAAGTGGCCATATTGGTATTTTAGTCTTAGTTCGCTGGAGATAAAATGGTCATTTTCTTGCCATTGGCTTAATCTACCAATAAAAAAAAAGAAACAAAGTAAGATGAATGAGTTCCATATTTTCCCCTGAAATATAAGACATGCATAGGGTTGTTTGGCAAGAGCAGCCATTATAGTAGTTTTAATACTGTACAATGAACAAACATGATCTTAATTTAAATAATTCTCACATGGATCCCAGCTGGAGAATAAGATAAGTAAAAATAAATTTAGAGTAAAATATTTTCCTGGGTGAATATGACTTACATGCCGTCCACCCATCCAAATTCTATGAAAGTGCTGGACATAACTGAGAGTGTGAGAGTCACAGTGGAGGTGAGTTTAAGTCTGAGCAACACAGGTTCTACAAGAATGGTGTAGAAATATCAAAACTTTAAAGTGTTGATGACATGACCTTAAATTCAAGTAACTTTGCCATACAACAACAAACCAAGACAAAATAAGTAGTTCTGTGCAGTTAGAAGTTAATCAGACATGTATTTACGTAAATATCCGATGTTTAGGAGGCTCAGCTAAAGGCTAATAGCTTCTCAGTCAAGAAACGAGCCATCATGTTGTGTCGTCAGCGACATACAGAGTTGCGGTCCATCCATTGAGTTACATGTATAATCTAAGCCATGGAAAACATGAAAGATGGCTCCAGAACAGCTAGATTGGAACTGGTTTGTGTGCTGGGATCATCAGCCAGTTCAGAAAAGTATAATGCTGAGGAATTTGGGGAAATCACATTTTACAAGCTAGAACTAGAGTAGAACTGTAGCCAACTGCCTACAGTCTGTATCCCAGCCTAGGGTCCACTGGCTCAGCTAAAAGCCTGCAAGACCACACCGAGGGAACTTAGAACTGTAAGGAGTGACCCGGAACAACACAAGCAGACCAACAACTGATAAGGAGCTGCACCGGTTTGACATAGAGCCAGGCTTGACAGAAACGAGGCATCCGTTCCCTGCGTTAGCTTGCAGCTAACGGCTACCCGCGAGCTAGCCACGGTAAACAATTAGCCTTTAAAAAATTAGAAGATAACAACTTACATGGTTTCAGTCGAGGTTTTAAATAGTTCCCGTTTATAAGGATGAGGATGGAGGGAAGGATGCAGAGGTAGAGGAGCTAGAGGAGATCTGATGACGGAGATGTCCTCATGTAACCGAGTCGCAGCTGTCTGTTGATCAGTAGCTGTATGACCAATGTGATGAAGCAACAATGGTTGAAAAAGAATATTCCAGAGGACATTTTGCAGTTTCATTGTGTAAGAAGTCTCAACATGTTGGTGGATGCAGCTCCAGTAAACAGATGCTGTAGAAAGGAGAGACGTGCAGACGGGCTCCTGCTGTTGCCTACTGTTTCTTGGTAAGTCCAACTCCGACCTGCTTCTTTATCCTCCTCAAAATAAAATTCTATATCTGTAGGAAACCTAAATAAACCAAAGCTGTACTTAAGAGCTTTTAACCTTTTACTGTCAAGTTTGAAGGCTGAGTCGTTAATGTTTGTCTGTAAAACTGGAAAAGGAACTTAAAAACCGCAATGAAGCCATTGACTTCAATGTTAAATAAGCTGCAAAAACTCTATGGCCGACGTCACGTCCAGTTTTGTCTCACAGTGCCACAGTCTGGTCAGATGTGCTGAAAAGCAGCGATGTTTTCTAATAACTCATCTATGCAGCTGCGCTTGTTTCTGTTTCATAGATCATCATAAAGAACGTTTTGGTTGATAAAACATGGCAAAAAATGTCAAAAACGTGTCATCTGCACTTCAAGGTGGCATATTTGGGATATGCCCTCCCTCTCACCCTGATAAAACCCATTACCACTTGCAAACTTGAACAGCAATAAAAAATAAATTACAGAATAGAAATGGTAAATATTCATATTCTTACATTACTCATATGGAGTCAGATACATATATTTCCTTTAAAAGGAAATTCAAACTGCTCTTTGCTTTTGTTGAAGTTAACAGAATTATAAAATCACCAGGCTCAAGGCTGAAGAAACATCTTTCAGCCACTGAGATAGCTCCTTTCCTAGTACAGGGTCACTGCCATTGATTTGTACCAGCATGAAAATCTGCCCCAAGGCATTTTATGGGACAGTGTTCTGCACATAATGTAGCCTGAAAGGCTTCAAGATGTCATGGCAATTGAATTATACTTCCTTTCATCTTGTGTATGAAGGCTTCTTCGTATGAACTGCACAAACCTACATGAGGAAATATTTGAGAAAATGCGACAAATCCTTGTTAGACCTTGATGTGTTTGCACTGCTGAAATCATTGGTTTTGCTTGCTTCTTTTCACAGTGGTGTTAATTAGGTGATGGAAAATAAAATGAACCCTTTACATTTTTATCTTATTTTCTGTGTTTTAAATTATTTTTTCCTGACAGCTTTTTATGCTGGCTTTTAAAAAAAAACCATCACATCCACATCATCTTGTCTTTATTTGGCATCCTTTCTGTCAGCAACTGGATGTCAGCTTCTAAAGCAGTCACCTGGACAGGCCCCTTAGGCTAACAGATATGTCAGCTTTCTCCTTGGCTGCAGTTGATTTCCCCTCACCTGGCCTGTGAATGTAGCCAACTGATCTTTGGCTTGAGGTAATCAAGGGGAGCAGGAATTGAAAGGACGGAAAGAAAAAAAAAAGAGGAAGGGAAGGAGAAAGAGGTTGACTTGGGAGAAAAATGAAGGCAGGGATGGAGGATCAAGTAAGGGGGGGAACACCTGGGACTGGGACTTGATCCAGCTTGGACATCTTGTCACACCTGTTGCATCGACTGTCTGGCAAGCACTAGTGCAGAGAGTAAGGGGAAGCCATCTGCTCCATCCTGCCCTTTTTCAGTATGTTGCCATGGGGATTTTCTTGTCTAGCCAAATGTACAGCAAAGACCTTGCTGATAGACAACAGCTACCACCCACCCCCCCACATGCATCCCTCCTGAGCTGATTAATTTGTTGATTTTTCTAATTAACATCCTCTGGCTAATGCTATGGTTGTTAATCCAAGCCATGCGATCTAAGTAAGAGTCAAAGGGAGTCAAAGAAGTAAATGAGGCAGCTTGGTCAGAAATAGTCTGTCCTGAATATAAAAATTTGAAGAAAAAAAAACTGTTAAATTACCATCAATCTATGAAATATTAAAATGTGTCCAAACATGGGGATGGCATGATGAAAATTGACTTCTCACTACAGATATCACTTTAATAAAAGATGTAGTATATTCCTGTAGCAGGTGAAGAGTGTATGAGGCTTTACAGCTTAGAAAAACATCCTGATAGATCACCACAAGTCCACATTTAGAAGCACTTCATTGGTGAAAGTATCCATCTGTTATTCTAAATATTAATGATTCACCTCATATACGGTCTACTGCTTGACAACCACATTACTGCTCCTATTAGACATACAGGAAAATGTAGGACTGGACTGGTTAGTCATTGTCAATATTTAATTACACATCAGCCCACAGTGGGTATTAAGTCAGTGTGTGTATGTGACGGGTGTGTGTTGCCAGATGTTGCTGTATTAGAGTCAAACTTTGCTTTCCTCGTTTCATAAGGAAAAGCTGTTTGAAAACTCCCTGCAAAAAAAGTGATTTGGTGGCATTTGTTTACTGCGCCAAGAAAATGTGCCAAATAAATTCCATGTATAATCCAACTAAAAGAAACCTGGGGAGTTATGTTACATTTAGAAAAAAAAAAAATCTGCTGTGGTGTGAACATATCAGACTGCAGCCGCTCTACAGGGAGTTTACAGACTGGAACCCCTTGGTGATCTCTGTGATGTTAGGTGTGCACAGAGCCCACAGGATAAATGACAAACCCCACACACGCCTAAGCTGGTTCACCTTGTCACTACCCGATGTGAGTCACTGTGATGTGTGACACACATACACACAGTAACATATCAAGAAAAAACAGTGCTGGTGACATGTTGCACATGTTGTATGGATGTCTTTGCCAAAGCGTAACCCAAAAAGTAACAGTAACCCCTCAAGGCAACAACTACCTTGAAAAAACAGAAATCCAGAACAATAATGCTTGTGATCATTTTTTGTGTCGGCTTATAAATATGTGCGACTAGAAATGAGCCAATCATATGCAACTTAAGGCAGTCAGGTGAGTGTCATCCCCAATCAAGACATTATCAAGCAACCAGATCGTTACAGCGTGTACATGTTGAAGAATGAAATTAACACACAAACTTTGGTTATAGATCCACACCTTGAAATGTAATTTAATTCCCAAATGTTAGCAGTTTAATTTCTTACATTTCTAACAAGCCAATCCCAAGTAAATATAAAGCCAAGCCAAGCCAACTTTATAAAGCACTTTCAAGACAGCAACAGCTGAACAAATGGCTGTATAGGCACAATAAATAAAATCAAATAATCAAGAATCAATTAACAAATAGGAACCTGATAAAAACTATAAAAAACAATAAAAGAAATAAAAGAAGATGTCTCAAGATGAATAAAATGCCAGGGAAAAAAGGTGGGTTTTAAGGAGGGTTTTAAAACTAGGCAGAGATGGAGCTTGCCTAAGTTGTAGTGGGAGCGAGTTCCATAGTTTTAGTCAGCCATGACCTCAGTCTTACTTTCATTGAAATGTAAAATGTTCAAGGCCATCCAAGCTTTAACCTCATCAAGGCAAGCCAACAACTATTTAATGAAGAGGACGGGTCCCTTTGATTCAATGGCACATAAATCTGTGTGTCATCAGCATATAAGTGAAAAGCACATTTGTGCTTTCTGTGGACTATTCCTAGAGGTAAAAGGTAAAGAGAAAACAACAGTGGGCCAAGAATTGACCCCTGGGGGATACCACATGAAAACGGAGCAGAGGAGGACTGGTACTGGCCTTGTTTCACGGAAAAAAGTCCTCTCAGCCAAGTAGGACCTAAACCATTCCAAGGTGACACCACAGATACCCACCCAGTGCTCAAGGCGTGCCATTAAAATACGATGGTCCACTGTATCAAAGGCATCCGTTAAGTCTAATAAAACTAAAATCACAGTTTCCAGAATCAGAAGCTAAGAGAATGTCATTAAAAACCCTCAAAAGGGCTGACTCAGTGCTGTGGAGGGGCTTAAAGCCTGACTGAAATACCTCAAACATATTGTGTGCCTTAAGAAAATTAATCAATTGTGTATACACAATTTTCTCCATGATTTTTGCAACAAAAGGAAGTCTGGAAATTGGTCTAAAATTTGATAAACGTGCAGGATCCAAGCTGGGTTTTTTTAAGTAATGGTAAAACCACAGCGTGCTTAAAACTTCGGGGAACCACACCCGAAGACAAACTGTTATTGATAATGTTGAGGACGGCTGGCCCAAGAACAGAAATAAGTTCCTTGAAGAGTCGAGGTGGAACAACATCTGTAGGGGAGCCCAAGGGCTTTAGATGCCCAACAACATCACCAAGTCCACATATTGTCACAGGTTCAAACTGCTGAAAGGCAGAGGAACCAAAGAAAGAGACTGGCATTAAGAGGTCAGAAAGAGGGACACCTATCAGAGCCCTAACAGCAGCTACTTTGGTGACAAAGAAATTTAAGAAGTCCTCACAGGTCTGCTAGATGGCTCAACATTATAAGCTGGGAGGCATTGAGAGCAGTATCAATAGTTTTAAACAAAACACAGGGCTTATGACGGTTAGACAGAATAATGTCAGACAAATATTTCCTTCCAGCATCTTCCACAGTCCTCTGGCAGAGTTTCCAACAATCCCTTAAAATCTGAAAGGACACTTGGAGTTTGTCCTTCTTCCATTTTCTTTCAGCCTGTCTGCACTGCCACCTGACCGCACGAGTACTTTCATCCAACCACAGCTCTGGTTAAAATTAAAGGAGTTTTAGTTCGGTCATGCTGTTAAAGGCCACATCAAGACATACTTTTATATCTGTGCACGGTAATAGACAAGAAAAGGGTTAGTTCAGTGTTTTATCACAACAAAGATGCCCCTCTATTGTTTATCCTCACTGGCCTTGCAGCAGCTGGGGCAGGAATCCCTTGATAGTTTATACACCACCGGTCAAAACTTGGGGGTTACTTTCCCATTAAATGCAAAAAATTTTTTAAAATTATTCTTTAAACCACAAGTCAAAAACAATATTTTATTTCACTAAATTATAATTTACAATTTACAAGCATTTGACTGGTAGTGAAGGTTTCATGTGTTTATTATCTTTATTATGTTTTTTTTTTTTTTTTTTTTTAATTTACTGGCATGATCTCTAAGGGGAAATTAGGGCTCTGCATTTCACCCATCTCTGGGGTATCATAGAGCAGTGGTTCACCTGAGTGTTGTGATGCAGACTTTGCACCAAACCCCACAACATTACCACTAGGCTACCCACTCCCCTATTTTGATGCATTGTGAAGCTGTGAAAGACAAACCTTGCAAAACTTTTAGGAAGGCTGTCATAATGCTTGCCCCGGCTTTAGACCTGGTCCTTGAGCACAGTGCAGCGCAGCGGCGCGCAATGCGCACCAGACCGCACCCATGTAGTTAATGGTTTGAAATATATCGAGCAAGCCGCAGCACGTGAGTGGTCCGTCGTCAAAGATAAGCTAAAGATAGGCGCCAGCTCTATTTTTGACGGAGCATGCACTGACACCGCGTCAATTTCAGTAGTTCAGATCGAACCAGACAGGAAATCAGACACAGATTCAGTGTAAAACATCTGGTAACTTCCTAAACAGCCACTGTGCAGCTTTTAAACTGCTGAACTACCTGAACATGACAGCATCTCCGTGTCCACAAGGTTTCAGTGAAATAAGAAACCATGACGCACAAACATGTGGACAGAATTAACTGTTTGGATGAGAATCACAGGTGATCTTGCATCCTCTCGTGATTCTGTGATGTCACGGATCTAACAACAGCTGGTGCACTCGCCGGTGCGCTCGTGGGCACACAGTGAATGATGTAAATGCTCGAGCCCTGCAGGACGCAGCAAAGCCATTGCGCTGCGCTGCGCTGCGCTCATGGACCAGGTGTAAAGCCGGGGTTAAAGTTTGTCAAAATCCAGCATTTTTGGACACTTGTGGCCTTTATATCATAGTATATAGACAGGAAAGGGGGCAGAGAGAGGGTCTGTCCCAAACCGAGCACTTGAGCACTTCAAACACTGTTTTTGAGTGTGTAGTGCACACATGGTGTCATTTAAGCGACAATTTCAGTGCACTGAAAGTACCATGATGTTGCCCTAATCACGCCTAAAAATGCAGTGCAGAATGAAGCACACTACTTGCACTAAATGGACGCCATCTTGTGAACGTGGAGGAAGAGGAGGGACTTTCAAACTGCTTTCAGAGCTGAATAATGGCGGTGGCGACCCCTGCTGCATTGGAGGCGGTATTGTACTTGATTTAAGTGACGTTTATGAAATGATTTAGACATAATCACTAATGTGTATTGTGGCATGCTACCAAGCTGTTCACTCCCTGATGACAGTTATGATCTGGTAGTGTGTTTGAGGCTGCGGTAATACCAGCTCAGTAGAGTTAGCTCAGGTTAGCGGGTAATGCTAGTCCGTCACTTCCTGTAGGTGCAGTGCTCTGTTTGGGTCAGCATTTAGCGACAATAGTGTACACTACAAACAAAGTACACAGTGCACACTATGCCCTGAATTCCAGTGCACTCAGGACAGTGCGTGGATTGAGACACGGCCAGTGTCCAAGACAGGACTTGAACCTGGGGTGCACCAAGACCTGTGGACTCTGAACTTGGGGTGGCTACTTAACCAGTTGAGCTAAACACAGTTCCACAGTCCAGCAATTTCACTGACCATGGAAGAAGCTTATTGAGATTTAGTAATTGACCTTGTTAGTCAGTCAAATGGAGCAAAAACTGAAATGTCAAACCCAACTTTTATTCTTTGGATTGCACATGCTTTTAAAGTCATAGACAAATTCTTGTTGGCAGCAGAGTTTTGTTTCTGACTCCTTGCTGTAGACATTCAGAGGTTTGTGAATTTATACACAATCATAATCAAATGTTTAATAGATGCTTTTGAAATTTGATTATAGTTGAGTGGCTAAATGTAAAGTTATTGCCCTTTGAAAAATCAATTCTTTTTAACAGCACAATTTCAAAACAATCCATTAAAACAAACTTGGCCCTGATATTGTATGGCTCCACTCAATAAAAAAATAATACACAGTTCCTTCAGCACAGGGAAGTTTGCAATCCAGAAACTGCTATGTCTAACAGTGTAACTTATAGTTATTCAGTCAGTGTCCATAAAGTTAGCCTACTCTAATTGCCTTCATTTGTTTGGTTAAATCCTGGTAAAACTTTACGTTCAAAATATATCAGATAGATCAAATAATAAAATATTCATAAAGCCTGTACAGAGTTTGATAACTAAAAATTGCCAGCAGTTACAAATAAATTAAGTATTGCACAGCATCAAGAAATAAGATATGTTTTAGTCCATTTCTTTGCCCAAAATGTGTTTTTCTAAACATAATATCCACGGTGACCAAAGATAGTAACAGATAGCAGAATAGATAGTCATAGATAGAAAGACTCTAATTAGATATTTTAATTAGGTAATTAAAACTACTGATGCATTGGAGTAAATACATTGATGTAACTGCTGCATTTTATGGACTCACAAGAATGTTCAGAATAGCAAAGAGTATTGTTTTTCTATAGCTATGGGGATCAGACAGTCCGTAATTACAGATCTGTCGCAGACAGGTCAACAGCTGTGCCACCTATGCCCTCCATGTAGAAACAAATAAAGTTATCAAAAATGGACTGTTTGAACCTGTTAAATTGGTAAATTTATCAGATTGAGTTAATATTCTATAACCAGGTACACTTCTATTCTGCCTTCTGTGGACTACTTATTAAAATAGCACATGAGTTTATTTTGTAACATGTAGTAAGTATATACGTGAATTGCCAAAACCAGGGTCAGTTTAGAAAAAATAACCCCAAAATAACAAGCCAGTGAAGTGACAAACAGCCCACGGATAAAGCAAATATATTATGTGTCAGAAATACTAAGAAAAGGGACACATTTACATTTTTTGGCAACTGCATTGGCTAGCTTATGTTACCAGATGTGACAGAATGCTTTAGGCATGGCTCAACAGCGGCTAACACAAGAAACTGTGTCATGCTCTTCTGTCCTCTGGCCCGAAACAGGCGGCAGCAGTGACTTTATCAAAATGAATTGATAACAGGGACTATAAATATACTACTACTACTACTACTACTACTATCATTTAGCAGATGCTTTTTTGCATTTGAGAGGACAACACAAGCAAAAATCAAATAGGAGGGTACAAGCATGAGTAAGTGCTGGTCAGACTGCTGTGAGTCCAACTGGACACAGGCGCTGCCATGCAGTGTTAGAGTTATTTTTATTGATCTTTATTTGTTTTTAAATTAATTAATTAATTAGCTAGATAATTTTTTTTCTTTTTTCTTTTGTTGATTTGCTTTGTTTCTCACTTCCCACCCTGTACAGCCCCTTTATTTAGCGAAACTAGGATCATAATATCATCTTTGCATAAGTGCATGCAGCTTTCTCAGTGCTGAGTCATGCAAAGAGCTGGATAAATCTTCCCATTCTGAAGAGCAGAGAAGTTAAACTAAATGCATAAATGCTCCGTAAAGAGCTGAGTCTTTAGCTTGTTCTTAAAAGTAGAACCCTGCGGATTGGACAGAGTTTGGTAGGTCATTCCACTATCAAGGAAAAGCGTTAAAAATGAAATAAAAATACTTTATCTAACTATTGAACTAACTGTTTTCTAATTAAGAGTTGACATGTTACAGTACTGTTACCTTTTTAAATGTTTCTGTCCACACTTTTCATTGAGAAGCATTAATATGTGATGATCAGAGGCAGCTTTGAGTTTTATTTTCAGCCTGGTTCATGAAGCAGAGGTGAACATCTACCGGTGTGTCTGCAGCTGGAGGCTGATGCTTCTTGAAGCCTCTAGAGTGTTTTGATATGGGGGAGGGGCCTGCAGCAGCTCACACAAAGGAAGTAAATGATGCGCTCTTTCATGTCCATCTCTAAAAGTCTTGAATAACACCAGAAAATGTCACTATTCTTTGCTAGCTGCTTTATTTAAAGCAGAACTCAGTAACTTCAGCTCGGGGCTCCCCCTAGTGGCATCCTTTCACTGTCGTAAAGTTCAACCCCCCCTACACCCACACAGCACACAGACGGCTTCTCTACCTGTCTTTCCTCTATTTTGATCCCTGGATATATTTCTAAGTGTTTACTAGCTTGTTGATGCTACTTTGCTGCGTTGGTAGCAGCACCACGTCTCCCTCTGCTCAAAGCAAAGTCCTGTATCTTCTGAAACGGGACGTTTTACCCGCGATTGCGGATAAATATGCCGTGGATTATATTTTTCTCTGGTGTTGGCGGGCAGCAGGTAAGAATACGAACTTTTATTTACTTTTTGCAGACGTGACAAGTGATTATTGAGCCTGAAGCAGTGATGCTTCACCCGGCGCCCAGGCAGCTGGTAGTCTGGTTAAAATCAGAGCTGGAAGCAGCTCGGTAGATAGGGGACCTGAGTACCGTACAGCGGTTTCTGTTGTCGCAAGTTCTGCTCGGGTCGGCGCAGGCAAAGTTGCCTAGAGCTGCTCGCAGGCCAGAGGCACTGGTGGGAGGGGGGGGACATTGAATTGCTCCGTAAACACTTTGTTTAGCCCCACGGGGATTCCGAAAAGCATTTATTGAGGTAAAAAAGTTACTGAGTTCCCCACTATCTACCGAGCTGCTTCCAGCTCTGATTTGAACCAGACTACCAGTGCTAATTTGAAGAAAACATTTCTTTAGCTTCACACCACCTAAACACCGGCTCCTGGCTCTCATAACTAAGGGCGCTTTCACAAAGCTTTTTTGATTCGAATCAGAGTCCGTTTGCTCGGAAAGTCCGCTTACTTCGGGGAGTTGTGAACGCACAAACGGACTCTGATCCAGAACAAACAAGCGGACTCGGTCCGCCTACAAACGTGGGTCTTGGTGCGATTGAAGCGAACCAAATACAGGAAGTGGACTACAAATTGCATAGGCATTGTGGGTAAAACGTTTCACAACGTGGGCAAACGCTAAGACAACAAACACACGTGAGGGACTGCGGTACTTATAAAGATGGCTCGTAGTCATACTTGGAGTTACGAGGAAGTAAAAGCTTTAATGGATATCTGGTCTGATGAAATCATACCCAGCTCCTCATACAAAAATAATGTCGCTTAGTGGGGGGAACAGAAGTTGTGAGAACCTTCTTGTACGTGCGTCTTGTCCACTCCTACGGTAAATCCGAGAGCAGCGCCACCTGAGATTCTCATTCTTGGCTCGTTTGGCAATAGAGCAACGTGAACGCGATCTCGGTCCGGAAGACCACCCCCGCCCCCAAGCAAACCGAGTACCCAAACGGACCGAGTCTCGCGGACTATGCTTTCTGAATGCACCCTAACTCTTTGCTGGACCAGAGTGATTCACGTAGCTTGCGCTGACAGCCACTAGAGGGAGCCCCAAGCTGAAGTTACTGAGTTCTGCTTTAAAAAAAAGTTATCAGAGGGGGTCTGACAACTTGCTAAATATTGTAAGCAAGTCACCGAGTTCTGCCATCATCTACCCTGCTGCACCAGCCTGACTATCGACATGTAAGAGATACACGGCAAGTCAGTCTGGGCTCCCTCCTTTGGAGACTGATTTCCAACTCGAGAGGCGGCGAACCACAGTGAGAGCCATTATCCACAAATGGTGAAAACATGGAACAGTGGTGAACCTTCCCAGGAGTGGCCGGCCGACCAAAATTACCCCAAGAGCACAGCGACGACTCATCCAAGAGGTCACAAAAGACCCGGAACAACATTGAAAGAACTGCAGGCCTCCCTTGCCTCAGTTAAGGTCAGTGTTCATGATTCCACCATGAGAAAGAGACTGGGCAAAAATGGCCTACATGGCAGAGTTCCAAGACCAAAATCACTGCTGAGCAAAAAGAACATAAAGGCTCGTCTTAGTTTTGCCAGAAAGCATCTTGATGATCCCCAAGACTTTTGGATAAATACTCTGTGGACTGACAAGACAAAAGCTGAACTTTTTGGAAGGTGTAGGTCCCATTACATCTGGCGTAAAAGTAACACGACATTTCAGAAAAGGAACATCATACCGACAGTAAAATAGGGTGGTGGTAGTGTGATGGTCTGGGGCTGTTTTGCTGCTTCAGGACCTGGAAGACTTGCTGTGGTAAATGGAACCATGAATTCTGCTGTCTACCAAAAAATCCTGAAGGAGAATTTCCGGCCATCTGTTGATGACCTCAAGCCAGAGATGGGAATTGTGGAGTCAACAAGTCTTTTCCATGTCATGTATTTGTTCTGCCCAGCCACTGAACCAGGTGAGTCCAATCAGCCCAATGAATTAAACTGTGCTAATTGGACTCACCTGGTTCAGTGGCTGGGCAGAAGAAATACATGACATGGAAAAGACTTGTGGACTCCATAATTCCCATCTCTGCCTCAAGTTGAAGCGCACTTGGGTTCTGCAGCAGGACAATGATCCAAAACACACCAGCAAGTCCACCTCTGAGTGGCTTAAGAAAAACAAAATGAAGACTTTGGAGTGGCTTAGTCAAAGTCCTGACCTGAATCCAATTGAGATGCTGTGGCATGACCTTAAAAAGGCGGTTCATGCTGGAAAACCCTCCAATGTGGCTGAATTACAACAATTCTGCAAAGATGAGTGGAACAAAATTCCTCCACAGCGCTGTAGAAGACTCATTGACAGTTATTGCAAACGCTTGATTGCAGTTGTTGCTGCTGGGTGGCCCAACCAGTTATTAGGTTTAGGGGGCAATCGCTTTTTCACACAGGGCCATGTGGGTTTGGATTTTTTAACCCCCTTAAAAATAAAAATCTCCATTCAAAAACAGCATTTTGTGTTAACTTGTGTTATCTTTGTCTCACATTTTAATTTGTTTGATTATCTGAAACATTTACTGTAAGTGTGACTAACATGCAAAAAAGTAAGAAATCAGGAAGGGGGAATCACTTTTTCACACAAAAATGGGGAGAAATTTCTCAGTTTTTGAATATGAAATCCTCATTTGGCCCTTTAACAAAATATTAAGAATAAGTTTTAAAAGATTAATTTATTCTATTTATTTATTTTTTATCATTCATTACTGTGCAATATGTCTAAATTATTGTAGTTGTTATTTATCAAGTCTCCTGGTATAAGGTATGTCAGATTGTGTACAACAGGATGTTGAGAAAAGTTTTTACCATAAAGTGATGCAAAATGTTTCAGAATCTATATTGGTCAAATATGATGCATAAGGCTTTATGGATTAGTTTACTTTACACCTTATCTTATCCTCAAATGTCATGCTCCCCAATATAGAGCTCATTTCTTTATTTCAGGCTTCATCATTTCCTTTATCTATATCTTGAAAGTCTCCTGTCTGTTCTGCAGTACAGCACCACATATGATCCATCCAGTTTTCTTTGGCAGCTCCCTTCTCTACATTTTCCCACAGCCACATTGTTTCCTTCCCTCTTCATGAAAGGTTTAGAGAGGAGGAAAACCACATCTCAGGCAAAACTGATGGAAGGGAGTGCAAAACATAAGCTCAGTGATGACTTGGTGATTTTTTTATTCTTTTCCCCCCACTGAGAACAGAACAGCACCTGACGTTTGATCCCTCCCTTTTTCCTCATGTTGATAGACATTACAGTCTACTTCTTCTGTCTTTTTTTCTTAATTCTTCAAATATTTTTTGCAGAACACAGACTGACATTATCTGCAGAGATGACATTGTCACATTACTGGCAGGATCTCTCCAAAACTCAGCAGTGACTTCTTATCCTGCCCATGAATAAAAAGGGAAGGGAGAAATATGCAAATTCTTTGACTTAAAGCCAAATTCAAACTGATCAAATGACTAATGGTGTTTACTTTCACGCATATTTTAGCTCTATGAAGTGAGTATCATGAAAGGACTCATACGTGTGGATAGTATTAGTATGCACCTGTCACGTCTTAGTGGGAGTCAGATCAGTGGGGACACCTCCCATTTTGTTGACTAAAATCTTTTGAAATGAAAAAACTATCAACAACCTGCAGAATTTCAGGCCAAATCTGAAATGCATCAATGCCATTGCTAAAGCAAGGGGGCTTTCAAAGCCCCCTTGTGACCTCAGGTGGGCTTCGGGTACTCTGAAAGCTCCATATTGAACAGAGTCAATTAAAATGATTTAAGAACTTGACAGCTAGTTCTCTCTTACATCATCTTACATCATCTTGGCCAAATCACTGTCATGCTCTGCATATACATGCAACAATTTTAACAAACTGACACTGACTTTCAGTCAATCTTCCCCCCTAATACAGAGAACACTGTAGTTAACTGAAAGGACACTGAAAAACCAAATAAATGATAAATAAACATCCTTCCCAAACATGATCACACAATCTGGATTAGGCCAATACAAGATAATCTCTTGTATTGTTAATTTCACAGCCCACCCTGGTGAATATCTCCATTGGTCTTTAGGAATAAGGCTTTTCAGTTAAGGCAGCTTCACACCAGGTCTGTGTGTGGTGTGTTCCGGCCATGGCGCAGCCTCTGGAGCTAATCATGGCCGTTACAGTCAATGGTTTAGGTCACACTGGACTAGGAATTTCGTGATTATTTACTTTCACGATTAATTTGCGGTATTAAATGCCATAATTATTTAATCACAAAGATTCCTCAATATTGTCACTTTACATCAAAGATCATGTCTAATGGCGGCAGATCAGCACAACTTGTAGACAGAATAGTTATCTGAAACATCGAATGGGTCATAAGTAAGGAGGATAAAGTGAGTTTTAGTGAATTCTGTTCACCACTGTGACAAGCATGATCACAATCCGCTTCTCTGACCAAATAATAAAATTCAGAGTTTGAATACTGCATGTATAATAACCTTGTTGTTTAAGCACTAATGTATAAAAGTAAACAAGACAAATCAAGTTAACTGAATCTTTTTGCATTAACACATTATTTTTGACAAATCTAATTAATATTGAAAGACCTGTGAGGAGTGTTCATGTGATTTTACACATTTATGGTGTTTGGGAATTAAGATGTAATAATTGTGATAATCGTAAAATCGTGACGTGTCAGATGCGTCCCAGATCCATTCCAGATGCATCTCTCCACGGCTCTCCACTAAATATTAATCTCGAGATCATGATGTTTCGCTACATAACTCCTCCCTGAGTCCCACCCATAGACTGTATATAATTACTGGACGTAGCTTCCGGTCTCTTCTGAATAGAGAAATGTGAAGCCAGGTGGGCGTGTCTTACCGTCGCCATCTTGCCGTGTCACGTACGTCGTCACTCCAGGAAAATACTAAAATGGGCACAGCGCGGCCGCGGGGCAAATGATTGACAGCTGACGTACTATGGGCTAAACGCTAACTGAGCTAACACGAAACTAAGAGGAACTAACAAAGATAAGCCCCCTAAGCGGCATGGTTAAGGTAAGACATGCTTAGACTTGCAATTCGCTGACTAAACACCGCCGTTGTGCGACTCTGTAACAAACTGAGACCTTATCAAGAGCAAAGAAGGAGCTAACTAGGAGCCTCCGGTCGGCAGGCGGAGCTTCCGGTCTGCCGCATGTCAATCATAAGGACACGCCCTTAATTATGTGTAATTTGAAGAATAAATAACATCTAAACGAATGAGTTATAAAAAAATTCACCCCCCTCACAGTTGACATGAAGGTAAACTTGACCTAATAAACCTAAAATGATTTTTTGAACCAGGCTGTAAACCTGTTTATTTCTGCTGTGAAGTTGGCGTTTTTAACATGGGAGTCTATGGGGATTTGCTCGCTCTTGGAGCCAGCCCCTAGCGGATGAAGGGAGGATTACACTATTTGCAACAAGGAAGCGAGCTTCACTGTTCTGAGGCGGAGTTTGCCCCTTGGTCCCACCCCATCTGCCGGACTTAGCTGGAGAAGGCTTGAAAAGTTTGACCAGTGCTTTTCACAAGCGCCGGCTGCCGGCCATATAGTCAACTACTCAACTAAGTCCAGCCAGCTATTTGTTTATAATCTGGAGTGCAGCCGTCGGGCTCTGCTCAGGATTCCACCCAATGACGCAAGACATTTATGCGCTCTATGGCGCATGCAGCACAAAATGCAGCTACCACGGTCAGGCTTCCCCAGTAGTCGAGATGTAAAAAAGTTTAAGGGGCGATGGAAAAACACTGCTGATTTCATTCATTTTCTGTACCGCTTATCCAGTTCAGGCTTGTTGGGGTTGCTGGAGCATATCTCAGCTATCTGACAAGAAGCAGGGTACACCCTAGACAGGTCACCAGTCTGTCACAGAGCCAACACAGAGAGACAGACAACCACACACACTCACATTCGTTCCTAGGGCCAATTTAGAGTGATCAATTAACCAACATGCATGTCTTTGGACGGTGGTAGGAAGCCGGAGTACCCAGAGAGAACCCACGCATACACGGGGAGAACATGCAAACTCCACACAGGAAGGCTACTTTTGGATTTGTTCAACCTTTCCCCAGCAAGGACTCGGACTAGCAACCCTTCTTGCTGTGAGGCTGCAGTACTAACCATCACCCTACCATGCAGCCTGCAGAGAACTAGTTATTTTGTTTTGTTTTATTGTTTTATTGCAAAATTATCTGAAGTTAAGATTGTGTCATAAGCACTTTAAAGAATTTTCTAATCGTATGTCAGAGCAGATGATTAAACTGAACATGAGTAATGAATAATTAAGCTCGGTCAGTTGCCTATCTGCAGTTAGTGTTTGATGAACAGTGTTTTTTGGAGCCTTCGTGTCACTGTGATCAGAGAGGACAGGTTTCTGTATTTTCTTTCACTTTCTATGAATGTATATTTTATGAATACTGCAGAGAAAAATACTAAGCATGGAGCAAGAGAAAGAGCACATGGTTGAATTGCTGCACTGGAAAGCACTGTTCAAACACCTAAAGGATTAAATTGCTTTTGATCCCTCTCCCATAACATGTACCAACATTAAAACACCATTCGGTTGGATTGGTTTAGGTTTTATCTGTGAATTCTTCTGGTAAGTGTTTGTTTTGTTTTGTTTTGTTTTGGTCTCTTTTTTAAATCTGATTAAAAAGATTATCCCTGTATCTGAAAGGCTTACCATGGTTAGAAAGTGGCTGCAAACAAAAGAAGGCCAATTCTAATTACATCACATAACAAGACATGAACATGGAATTACCAACTGTACTAACTGAGAACACATTTAGTATACAGTGAGCTTAAAGAGAAGTTGTTGTTTTGTCATTTTACCTGCTGTCTGATGTATCTCTTTGGTGTTTGAAATTTATTAGTACCCATTTATTTAGAGTGAAAAAATAACATGGAAAAATAGATGGATTAAAATAAGTTTTCCTTTAACAGCTACAACATTTGGATTTTCATTCCTCTCCACTCAGCAGCCTTGCTGGACTAAAAAAGCATACGGTTTGATCTGAAATAACCAAGCAGGAAGCCCCGCTGTGTATGGTCTGCAGAGTAAGAGCCCTCTTTTTTATCCATCCTCCAAAAACTTTTCTGCTTCTTACCCATGCCTGTCCATGCACTGGAGTAGGAAGGCCCTCTGTAAATGCCCTCTAGCTCTTACTGGGGAATCCAAGATTTTCCAAGATATACTGGTCATGCCAGATGGGATAAATAATCCCTCAAGGTCTGCCCTGGGGTTTCCTGCTAGTTGGATGTGCCCCAAAACATCCCTACAGGGAAGCATCCATGAGGTATCAGATGATTGAAACACCTCAGCTGGTTTCATTACGTGTCTTTATTTTATACAACTGTTTTATTTTCCCTCAAGGTGTTCTCATGTTGTAGCTTTTTCTACTGGCATTGTTGTTTTTTTTATGCAGAATCTACAACAGACATTCCCCCTTAAGATCAGCTGCTCTCATGACAGCACAAGCATGTTTATTAGCACATTGATGATGCCAAGTTACTATATGTGTTTCCAACTTTTCTCAGAAATAATCCTCTCTGGCTGGTGAGTACATTTTTGGATCACTTCTTATATTTCCCTAAACCTAAATCTGCCAGAATGAGGGTGATTTAGGGATTTCCGCTCATTATTCCGTGACTCACCAAGTGTTCACTTCATTAGTATCTATGTCTGAGGTTTTTATATCTGTTGGTATATTTGTGCTGACATCAATAGAAGATGGAGAATCTACAGTAGCATGATCTAAAAGCAGCAGAAAGCTTGAAACATATCTTCATGGGTGTATGGTCAAGCTTATGAA
The DNA here is from genome assembly GCA_023101725.1 of Atherinomorus stipes. NCBI lineage: Eukaryota > Metazoa > Chordata > Actinopteri > Atheriniformes > Atherinidae > Atherinomorus > Atherinomorus stipes. Next base: position 104,535 of record JALJCO010002435.1, read on the forward strand.
GCCTATTAAAGGGACTTGAGGCAGGAATTTAAAAAACAAACAAACATGAATGTCCCTTTTTTTCATACTAAAGGATGATGAAGCGCTAAATACCAAAAATAATGTTTCCACCCATGTTTCTCTCCATTGCCTTGAACAAGCTGTGTGCTGCAAAATGCGCTGCAATTCAGTGTCCGAATTTCCCGCGTTGCCCTGCGGATGTGATGTCAAATGACCTATATCCGCAGTTTTGATGCAGGAAAAAGACGGTTGCGTTAAATTCAAACCCTGTAAGCGATAGCTATGGATTATTCTGCCGTCAGCAAACGATCCAGATCAACTGAAAGACACGAAAAAGTGTAACTACGGAGAAAAAGGTGAGTAAACAATATTATAGCTTCAGTTTGTGCACGCTCCCGTGACGGCTTGGCTCGTGGCTGCAGTTACCTGAAGCGGCAGTCGCGAGTTTCGTTTCTTAATCTTGCCTCAAGTCCCTTTAAACGACTATTGTGCTGTGTAGTGCAGTGCATAATCTTATTTTCTATGTATTTAGCCTAAGTTCATTGGTATTATCTTAGCTACATTTTTAATTGGAGGAACTCAAGGTATAAGCAGTGTCTGCACATGTTGTCGTGTTTGTGTGGGCTAAAGTAACAGAAAGAAATGGAAAAGAAAGAGAAGTCAAAAGAGAAAAACAGAGAAAAAACTATAAATACCCTGCTGACAGGTTAATTCCGTGTATGTGATTTGTGGCTAAAAACACAGAGTGAATGTTAGTCAGTGAGAATATATCTGCTGGAACAGCCACTTCAGAAAGCCATACCTGTATGCTGGTTTTTAGTGTTTATGACACAGAAATCCAAAAGTATTTCAGTGATGGTGTATCCTTTTAGAACTCACAGTAAAACTTGTCTCTCCCTCCTTGCAAAGACTATTTACACAAAGCCTGTTTGCCGATGCTTTTGATGTTTCTATCTTTACTGCTAATCACTTTCTTATTTTTATGAAGTTCAAGTAAATGGTATGGACCACTCAAAGCGCTTTACACTACATGTCACATTCACCCAGTCACATACATAATCATACACACATTCATACCCCAATAGGCACATCGAGAGGCAACATGGGGTTCAGCGTCTTGCCCAAGGACACTTCGGCATGTAGTCTGGGGAAGCCTGGAGTTGATCCCCCGATCCTTCGGTTGAAAGACAACTGGGGCCTGTACTACAAAGCCAGATTTTCTCCAGTTACTGTCTCTTATCAGTTTTATTGGCACAGCATTCACACATTTAACGTGCATGCTATGCCAACTAAACTAGTACCTGTACAGCAACATGTTGTTAGCCAGGTAAACAACCGAAACACAGAAAACAAACAAAACCCACAACATTAATAACACAAACATACAGTATTATCACTTATATAATCCATATACATTAGGTATTAGCAGGGAAACCACAAGTTTTAATATTAATATTCACTCACCAGATCAGCTTCACCAGTCCAAACAGCAATGTCCGTATGAAAAGAGATCCGTCAGGAAACAAGCGCAGAGGGAAGCACATAGGTAAAACCACCGATATAAGATACAACAGGAAGAATGCTGTTACCAAAAATAAATGGGCTAATCGAAAATAAATACATGGGTGGTTTACTGATGATAAATCACAGGCATATAAACAATTGGACAACTAAAAGAAATATAACTCCGCATAGAGGTAACTTTAGGGTTAACCCTGGGTTTTTCGTCCTACGACGCTGGTTTACTTGTGATAGGGTTATATCTCCCCTGTAATTTGTGCTGAACTGTTAACCTGGTCTGGAACAGGTTAAGTTCTGGATAAGAGATCACAGAGTATAAAAGCACCACCCCCTGACCACTTTGCGCTCTTGGAAAATGGCCTGCCCACTTTTAGAAGATCCTGTCGATGCTGGTGCGCAGATCATATGAGGAGCTCTTAAAAGAAAAAGAATATTCAGAGATAGCACAACCCTGGTGATTTGCCAGATTACAGTTTATATGAATGTCACAGGGTGAACAACCGGGTGCTGCCAGAGACTGGACTCTGCCCACTAGCTTGGTTTTTAGCATGCTTTTTATGTTTTTTTGTGTGGTTTTAACCTTGTTTTATTCCCAAGCTAGTGGGAGCTTTTAACGAACTGATTGGCAGCACCTGGGGAGAAGGACTCCTCCCCTGGCTTAATTGAATGCTGAAAGAATAAAAGCCGGTGTGCGGACAACAGGAGAGGACGGAGAGCAAAGGAGACAGAGGATTGGGTCCAGGAGGCGCAGCCGGGGGAGGACATGAGTCCCCCGGCTGGGGGGCTCGAGGCAGTGGTGGGGCAGCAGCGGCGGCAGCAGTGGTGACGGTGATGGCGACGGCGACGCAGAAGAGTGGCCCGGGAGTCGGAGGGCGGCCGCGGACCCTACTGAGGAGGGCCTACGGCCAGAGGCGCGGCCGCCCAGAGGAGTGACTGCCCGGGCCCGGGAGCAGCGGTGATGTCCCGGGAGAGCCTATGGCCAGGAGGGCGGCTGCCGGGAGGAGCAGCCGCCATGGACCTGGGACAGACGTCGAGAGAGACGCTGGCCACTGCCAGCCCTGCAAGCCCCTTTTAGCCCTTTTTATCCTTTTCCTTTTATAACTTTTTAGTCGGACTTTTAGGATTATTTTATTACTTTTTAGTTTCGTAGTATTATTTCTTTAATAAAGCTTTTATTTTTTAACCACTACCTGCTGGCGATGGTCTCTTTTTTTTCCCCTCCTCCTGCAGTCGCCGGTATCGGCAAAGGACCACCCGTGACATGAAAGATGTAGGTTTTCCTCTGCTGGACTCCGTTACATCTGCCAGCTGTTGAAGCCGTACATCACAAATGTACTGTAACGCATCGCAGCCTGGCACTGACTACAACACAGATGCTCTGAGACTAATTAAATTAATTTTGATATAGACTATCACTTCACCTCGATTGAAAACGAAGGTTACAATATTGTAACCCGAGTTATATTATGAAGCCTGTGTGAGATATAACTAATATTAGTGCTGTACTGTAGCTGAATAGCTCAATTTTTGTCGCTGAATTATGCTCATGCTGTTCAAATCCCACTCAGTAAAACGTCATTCAATCATTCATTCATTCATTCATTTATTCATTCATTCACGGGTAGTTTCATGCACACTGTCAGAGACGCTGATTATATTTCTGTATTTGTTCTTTACTCGTTCCCATGATCGTCGTGCTCCGCTATGTGGTTACACATGCAGAAAACATGAATTTATGGAGCGCACACCCACCCATGCTGTAACAGTGAAGACTTACAATACGCGCATGACTTGAGCCTGGAAATATCTGTATGGACAGTATGAGAAGGAACTACACTGAGAAAGCGCTGTAGTGTGATGAAGCAACACTAAAGTGATCAGAGTCTGATATTGTTCCATGATTGTACAATCGCACAGACTTGTGCATTAACACAGTCAGCAATTTTCTGCCAGCGTTCCTTCCTGCTTTTGCTGCGGCGACTGTGTTGCTTCTGGCCCGGATGATGTTTCTGAATTCTTCATATTTCTGAAGTATCGTCTGTTCCTCCATGGTGAAATATGTCGCACTCTGTTTCTCCATGTCTGCGACTGGTCAGACATTTCAAACGCCACCCCTTTTATGTGAGCACGCACCGATCAAGATTGGAAAACCCTGGGTTGAGTTACCGAGTTGATAACCAGCTTTGTAGTACCGTTTATCAAGATCGCTGATTAAGTCAACCCAGGTAACAGAGAGAAATCCCAGGTATGTTAATCCAGCTTCATAGTATAGGCCCCTGGTCTATACTACCAGGAGATAGTAGTATCCTCTGGTACTGCTTCAAAACAACAACAACCTGAGCTACAGTGACGGTCTCGCTGCCCCTGCCCTGAGCCGGGTGTTAACTAGTGTCTCCACCTCCCAGGGACGGGGTTCGGCGTCACTATTGACAAAAAAGTGTTGATTGGTGGGGTTTTTATCGTGACTGTTGCTAACTAAAACATGTTAGTGCCACAACCAGGTCCTCTTGTATGTATTCACATTATATTCAGCTGCTTTCAAACAATAGCAGTCTTAATTACTGATGGCTGACAGCAGTTCAGCAATTGTCCACTCACAAAGCACGGCTTTCCCCCAGTTCTCAGACCACACTTCCTTATGTCTGCTACCACTTCAGGTGGGTTAATTCTAGCCATTAACTGCTGCTGGCATAGACACACCCATCACATCAAACCCATTCAAACAGTGACAGACTAATCATGAGTTAACCACAACCATAGTAATAAACATCTGTCATAAACATTATGGGCCTGAATACATTCAGTCCCTCATTCATTTTCTGTATGGCTTAGTCCAACCTAGGGACTCACTAATAATCCCTGAAAATACAGGATTATACAGGAAAAACATCACATACTTCTCATTTCTGAAAACACAGCCCTATCAGGCATGCACCCCTAACAGTTTGTGGATCAGCCATGGGCTCCGGGAGAAGAGTGATGAGGCCGCACCGTCAGACTCTGGCCCAATCCCAATTCTCTTTTTTATCCCTTACCCCTTCCCCTTGGCCCTTGCCACTTAAAGCGAAGCTACGCAGGGTAGGGCTGAAAGTCAACTCCTACAAATTGGGAGACCCCTTCAACAATGTATACGTCATCAGTGAAGAAATCTGAAGAAATCAAGCCGTTTATAGCTGTGGATTGCTAACAAGCAAATTCGATTTGTGCATGACATTCTGAAAAAATTTCAAAAAATTCTGGAATGCGCTGCTAGGTAGCTGCAATTTGTGAAAGCTCTCCCTTAACTTTTGTGTTTTTTTCAAATATAGTTGTCTTTTTTATCGACATTATTCGTCAGATTAGGTTTTTCTTGGAGGATTTTTTATGCTGGTTTGAACGGTGAGCAATTCGGGAGATTTTTCCTCGTATATTGGCTTTTTTCACTGCTTGTTATGATGTGTATCCATAGCAACGGAAAAATTGTTTACCACCGTGATCAACTGTTAAAACTCTCCCAAATCAAGATTTTCAGCGAAATAACACGTCAAATCCCAGTGGAGTTAAGGAGAAAGACAAGAGGATGCAGGGCAGGGGTAAGGCAGAGAGAAAAACGGTGGAGATTTAAACCGTTTCTTCCAACTGTTGTGATGGGTAACGAGAGATCGCTAGCTAACAAGATGGACGAGCTCGAAGTGCTCAGAAAGAGTACAGAGAATGCAGTATCATGTGTTTCACCGAGACTTGGCTGCATGAACACATCCCGGACTGTAATGCGTCTGTACACGGCTTCAAGACGGTCCGTGCAGACCGAAATAAACAGCTCAGCGGGAAGCGGAAGGGAGGCGGAATTGCAGTGCTGGTCAGTCAGCGCTGGTGTCATCCAGGACACGTCACTGTCAAGGAGAAGATCTGCACAAGAGACATTGAACTGTTAGCTGTGAGTTTCCGTCCATATTATTTACCCAGAGTTTGCCTGTGTTATTCTGGTAGCGGTTTATATAATACCAGGTACCGCACCAGAGACAGCCTGTGATGTCATCAGCTCCGTCGTGGCTAAACTACAAACACAGCATCCAAACTCATTCATGGCGATCTCTGGAGACTTCAACAACGTCTCCCTCTCTGCTACGTTGCCAACTTTCCAGCAGTTTGTCAGCTGCTCCACCAGAGAAAATAAGATGTTGGACTTATTTTATGCAAATACAAAGAATGCATACAGCTCCTCTGCCCTGCCTCCTCTAGGAAGATCTGATCATAATCTGGTTCTTCTCACCTCCACCTACAAGCCCGTCGTTCAGCAGCAACCAGTCATTAGGAGGATGATTAAAACCTGGTCTACTGAGGCTGAAGATGCTCTGAGAGGGTGCTTTGAGGCCACAGACTGGAATGTCCTCTGTGAACCTCATGGAGATGACATCAACACCACGACTGAGTGTGTGACAGATTACATAAACTTCTGTGTGGACAACATCGTTCCAACAAGAACAGTGAGGTGCTTCCCCAATAACAAACCCTGGATCACCAGTGACCTGAAAAAGCTGCTGAACATCAAAAAGAAAGCTTTCAGGGATGGAGACAGGGAGTTACTGAAGACCACACAAAAACAACTGAAAACACAGACTAAGAAGTGCAAGGAGGACTACAGGAAGAAGTTGGAGAGCCAGCTCCAGCAGAACAACGTGAGGGATGTATGGTCGGGAATGAAGAAAATCACTGGCTTCAAGTTAAAGGGGGACCAGACTGACGGAGGTCTGGACAGAGCTAACGAACTGAACATGTTCTTCAATAGGTTCAGTTCCCCCCTGTCGACAACCCAACATTCCACACACCCTCCATGAGCCCACAGCTTTCCTGTCCCACCTCCACTCTGTCACCCTGCACCTCAGTCATGGACCTGAACACAGCCTCATCTCCCTCCACATCAGGACATCCTGAGACCTCTTTTGCCTCCACCTCCAGCCTGACTGTCTCCTGTGACCAGGTCAAGAAACAACTAGAGAAACTGAACCGGAACAAGGCTGCAGGTCCAGATGGTGTCAGTCCCAGAGTTCTCAAGACCTGCTCAGAACAACTATGTCCGGTTCTCCAGCACCTTTTTAACACCAGCCTGAGACAGAACAGAGTTCCTGTGCTGTGGAAAACACCCTGTCTTGTTCCTGTCCCTAAAAACCACAACCAGCTGAACCAAATGACTACAGACCAGTTGCCCTGACATCTCACATCATGAAAGTCCTGGAGAGACTCTTACTGGCTCACCTCAACAAGCAAGTCAACACCTTTCAGGACCCATTACAGTTCGCATATCGTAATGGGCTTGGGGTTGAAGACGCCATCATCTTCTTGCTTCAGAGAGCCCACTCTCATCTGGACCAGTCAGGCAGCACTTTGAGGGTCATGTTCTTTGATTTTTCAAGTGCATTTAATACTATTCAGCTTGCTTTGCTATGTCAGAAGCTCCATAACTTCCAGGTGGATCCCTCCACAACCACCTGGATTTACGACTACCTCACAAACAGACCACAGTTTGTGAGACTGAAAGGTTGTGTGTCTGAGATGGTGGTCAGCAGCACTGGAGCACCACAAGGGACTGTACTCTCACCATTCATCTTTACACTGTACACCTCAGACTTCCAGTATAACTCTGAGTCCTGTCATCTGCAGAAATATTCTGATGACTCTGCTGTTGTGGGGTGTATTAGTGATGGACAAGAAGCCGAGTACAGGGAACTTGTCAATCAGTTTGTGAAATGGTGCGGTAACAATCAGCTCATCTTAAATACCAGCAAGACTAAAGAGATGATTGTTGACTTCAGGAGGAGCAAGAATAAGCAGCATAATCCTGTCTACATCCTGGAAGAGGAGGTGGAGGTGGTAGAGAACTACAAATACCTTGGAGTTCAGCTGGACAACAGACTCGATTGGAAATGCAACAATGACTACATCTACAAGAAAGGTCTGAGCAGACTCTACTTCTTAAGGAAGTTGAAATCATTTAACGTCTGCAACAAGATGTTGCAGATCTTCTATAAGTCTGTGGTAGAAAGTGCAATTGACCTATGGCTAAGCCACGCCCCCTCCACTCACTCGGACAAACAAACATTCGGTGACAGGCGCTATGTGACATCTTGGGAGATGACAGCTGTCAACACGGACAACAGACGCGTGATCAGACAGAGAGATTGTGACAAGATAAAATAAAAAACATAAAAACAATACAAACAAACAAAAAGAAATTGTTCAGAAGTCTTAAACTGGGAGTAGAAATCAGCCTGTGAATCTCTGAATGTGACTCGTGTCGCTCCCTCAGTTTCTTGCACAAACTGCTGCACGGCTGCTGTTATTGTGCCAAAAAGTGATCATCTGACAAAAACTGATCAAACAGCCACGGAAGCGGAGCAGTCTGGCTGCAGCTTGGAAGCCAGAGGCGTGTCGTTATCGACGTTACTACACGACACCTGTACTACACGACAGCGTCTTATGTACCGTTACCACGTACCAAAACTAGCATGTTTAGCTAGCGTTAGCCAACTTAAACTAACGTTAGGGAAGGTAACTTCATATTTCTTTCCAGCAAAGTGACAACATGTTGCCTCAAATACGATGTTCCCTTACCTTAGAACAGATGCAGACATCCTTGATCATTTTATCCACGTTCAGTTTATGTTGTGGTCTGCCGCATAACTTTGGCTTGATGTGACTTGGTAAAAGGCAAAAAAAAATACACCCCGCCGCCCAGCCTCTCAGGATACCTAGTATCGGAGTTGCATGTACCGCATGCACACCGTTTGACCATTTTAAACTAAAAAGAACACATAAAAACGAACAAAAACGGACTAACTTCAATGCATTTCAATGGACGTTCAAGCAGAGAATGTCCGAGTGTATGGGATAGCTGTGCGCACTGTGATTGGCTCATCGCATTTGGGGGCGTGGTTTAGCCATAGGTCAATTAGCTTTGCAGCCATCTGCTGGGGCAGCAGCATCAGAACCAGAGACTTGAAGAAATTAAACAAGCTGATCAAGAAAGCTGGTTCTGTGCTGGGGATAACTCTGGAGCCGCTGGAGCTGATCGTTCAAAAAGAATGCTTCACAAGCTGATGAAGATGATGGAGGACACTTCCCATCCTCTCCACAACATGGTGAAGAATCAACAGAGTGTGTTCAGTGGGAGGCTGCGTCAAGTTTGCTGTAGGACGGAGAGATACAGGAATTCATTCCTGCCAGCAACCATCACCCTAAAGAACAAGACTAACTGACTTTTTGTTTATTTAAAAAAAAAAAAAAAAAAAAAGTGAGCTTTTACAATACTGAATTTCCCTTCGGGGATGAATTAAGTATTTTTCATTTCATTTCATTTCATTTCACATCCCTGCTTGTGTTATTTCCCACGAAGGACCTCCATGTAAATGAAGACCGGCAGCGATGTTGCCGAAATTTTTCTTGAGCATCTATTACTGTAGATTACAAGGGCTGCCTACAGAGCATCACTGATTTTCAGCCTGGTAGCGTTTATGTTACTGAAGCGTTAATGTAGTACTAGCGATTTTTTTCATGTGCATTTTACAAAGACAATTACCATTAAACATTTAAATGGCGTTAAACTAGACAATAAAATGGTTTTCCTACTTTTTAAACTATCTATGGAGAAAATATTTATATTTTATTCATTATTTGCTGTTTTATTGTATTTTATTCTGTAAAGCCCTTTGTTTACCTTTTGGCTATTGAAAAGGGCTATATAAATAGAATTGATTGAATTGAATTGAATTGAATTGAATTGAATTGAATTGAATTGAATTGAATTGAATTTTTCTGGATGTTTTTGGACTCGGTAGCAGCTACCTTGCCAGTGATTGTCATACTCCTCCGTTTCTCCAAACTTTTCAATGCACATGTACATTGTTCAATGGTTGAATATTTACTCTGCATCATTCTGTTCTCCAAAAACCGAAAGTCGAATATCCCTAACTTTTTGTGAGTAGTATATATATATATATATATATATATATATATATAAATTCTGATCTTTCCTTAAGAAACTTCCTCTGCTTATTTTTTTTTTTCCAACAATAGGCTGCACCACACTAGAGATGTCCCGATCAGGTTTTTTTGCCCCCGATTTCGAGTCCAAGTCATTAGATTTTGAGGATCAGCCGAGACCGAGTCCCGATCCAATACTTCTATAATAAAATAAAAATTGAACAGAAAAAGACAGATACAGTGTATCCCTACAGCATGCTGTGGCTGTGGTGATACCACTGTTCGGTGAGGGGGAATTTAAATCATAGCTTGAAGGTGGAATTGGGGAGTCAGGAGATGTCACATTTGTTATATATTTTCCTTCTATGTATTCTAACCAATATATTCTTTCAATCACCTTTTTAAAACAAGATATTGAGCATACATTTCCACTCCAAATAACACCAAATTAATGAGGAATTGATCATATATGAATATTTTTTTTATATATATTTTGGTTGAACTACGATTCAAAATCAATGTCATGATTTTCAAAGAATTTTTATTTATTATTACTTTTGTCAATTTCAACTTATTTCAGCTGATTTTTTCCTACTTTAGTTGAAGGGTATGAATGATTTTGAGGAAGTGTTGTTATGCTGTCTACATAAGACAACATTTTGGAGTTTTTTGAGTTCAAAGATCACATAAAGTTTAGGGCCAAGTGAAAAAATACTGTGGCATTCAGTCCACTTTTGGTGGAGTGGGGAAGATAAATTTCGACCAAGTGTCTTTTTGCGGGTGTTTTTTTCTCTTCAGAATGTAATAATGTATTAAACATATAGAAACACCAGACAGAAAGGAAAAAAAGAAACCTGTGTTTATGCAAAACTGATGAGAACTTCCAGCTCCTGCTTTCCATCAGGCACTGAGCTTCCCAAGCCTCACCACCAAGATGAAAACTGGATTTATTTTTAGTTAAATTTATGTTTCTGCACTGTTTTTTTTCCTCAAACCATCAAAGCCATCAGTCAAAACATGAACCTCGACTTCACCTCGTCTGAAGCTGTTTTTGCAAAATTGTGGAGAAAGTGATGGAGATGTAATTGCTCCAGGAAAGTCTGAATAGCTTCGGAACCTCCATGGGAAAACCTTCTCAGCCGAGAGTTTCGCACAAACTCTATATCTCGCACTAAAACGGGTTATACTGTGTTCCCGTTGACTGATGTCCCGTGGATGTCCCGTGGAGCAGGAACAGGTGACATGATTAGCAGGTAAACCCTAGCTTCTCTTCGCCGTGGCTCCTTCCCAGATAATTTTGAAAAACACGGCACATTTTCTACCTCTCAAACGGAGGATATGTCCGGGTAAAAGAGGGCATTTCATAACCTTATAATATGAAGCTTCCATAAATATACGAATAAATATACAAGGCACGGGGCAAGAGCTCCACGATGCCACTGGTTTCAAGGCAGGTGGATGGATAGATTGATATTAGTTTACACTGCAACGGAACAGCAGAGTTTGAAAGTGAAACCAATGAGGTGGAGATAATTTCACCACAGATACTCCTCAGCATTCTGGTGGAGAAAAGAGCAGTGTCATAGCGGGACTCACAGCGAAGTAGCTAAAAAGGAAACTACGATGGGGAAGCCTGAACGTGGTAGCTGCATTTTGGCTGCATGCGCCACAGAGTGCGTAAACGTCATGTGCCATTGCCCGGAATCCCGACCAGAGCCCCACGGCTCCGTTCCGGATTATAAACAAGTAGCCGGCTGGACTCAGTTGAGTAGTTGGCTATATGGCCAGCAGCCGGTGCTTGTGGAAAGCACCGGCTGCTTGAGTTGAGTTTGAGTCTGGATTTGAAGAGAGGGAAGGGGACTACTGTACGGAGATTGGGGGGGAGAGAATTCCAGATGGAGAGCAGAGAAATACGTAAAAATAAGGTTGGTTGGGTTTTGTTAAAAGAGGTGAGGTACGATCTAAAAGCAGATGAGTTTTTTTAGTCCCGAAATGCAACCACTATGTCGCAGTCTGGAGCCCTGCAGCAACACTCTCTCTTAAGACCGAGGTGCATGTTCTACATATCGCTCTTGTAGCCACAAATGTAACTTTCTATGGTTGTCGGTACAACATGTTCCTGAACCCTGCAGGTACATTTTTCTGGGGAAAATTGTTTAGAAATGTTATGACTAATCTTGTTGAATTGTTTGGCTAAACCGCTAGTAGAAACGACAACTTACATGAGTCAATGGCGAAGTATTATTTCCGGTATCTCACAGGAAGTTGATCACACAATCGTTTCTACATTCGCTAGCTCAGGGATAAGGTGGATAAAAAAACTAATATTTAACACCAAAATAGCTATCTATAGTGGCAGGGAAACATATCTAACATACAGTATATACAGTATATATATACCTGTTGTTGCCTTTTGGAACGTTTGCAAAGCATGATATAACTCCTTTAAATATCAACATCTAACATGTAAAAAATCATACAATCAATCATTATGTCATTGAACGGAGTCATAGGTAGAAAAATAACACTTATTCCTTATAAATTCTGCCAGAAGCAGAAAAAGCCCTACCTTAAAAATCATTACCATCAGATACTTGAAAAAACTAACAGTCCCTTTAGCCATAATCATAACCATGTACAATGCTCTCAGTCCAACATGCATGTGATGTATGGCAATAATTTTCTCTCCAGGCCTTTATAGATATGCAAATAGCAATGCTTGTTATATTTCCAAGTCAAAGAAGATAGAGATAGAATTGTGTTGCCGTTAACAGGTGGAAGGAATTTTAAGCATTTAAATGCAGAAGCAGCTGTACATGTGTGAATAATGTGCCCTAAAGAACTAGTATAAATGTTGATTCAACCTTTTGCTACAAACATAAGAACAGGTGGTTTATCTACAAAAACCCTATCCTTTGCTGTAGTATGAAAACAAACTTGGCTTAATTAAGTCCCAGTTTTGGTTGATTTTGGATTACACTAAACCAGTTGCAAGAGTGATGATTAGAGCTAATCTAAGACTAAGTTGATTTTTAAATTAATCCTTCAAAGGGGAAGGTTTTAAGGTTTAACTTCTGCTTCAAAGTGTTTGCTGGGGACCACTATCTGGATCATTTAAATGAAGACCAATATGTAGCACAGAGACCAGCCACATCACTGCTTGCAGACAGGAGGAATCCACTGATTCATTTTTATTAAAAAAACTTTTTTAGACAGCTTACATACAAAAGAACTGCTTTAGAGCTAATATCTCTGTTTGAGCAATGATCAAGAAGCTTTCACAATGTGGCATTTCAGTTTGATGGAGCATTCAGATATGGAGATTATTTTTTGTTTTGATTGCTTTCTATTTGATTGTATTTATGTACAAAATGAAAACTGTGAACTTAAATAAAGACAGCTACTAAAACATGACATGATCATACATACACACAGAACTACGCAGAAAAGAGGCAAAACCTAAACAGAAATAGTTATTCATACAAACTTAATGGGAAGCACAATCACAGTGTCAGCATGCAGAATATGCAAAATAAAAGGTGCTCTATTGTGACTGCAGTCACTCAGAAGCAACCTTGTCTCTGTAAAGGCCGAAGGAAGCCCGCACGGCCTGAGACCACCAGCAGCCGTCCAAAAGCCCGGACCCTAGCCGCCACCCTAAAGAGACGGACATGCATTCATCCAGAGGGTGGCTCGAGCCAAAGCCCCCCACGGCCTTGGGGCACAGGCCCCAGCAAGCCAAGACCAGCAACCAGCAACCCCCGCCAACACCCCGGAGGAATGGGTCCCCCAGACGGCCCCAATGCCCCTTTCCCACACACTGGGCACCAGGGCTCCCACCACTGACACCACACCACTATCACACCCCCTCACACACACACATTCCCCCCACCCCTCATGTGCGCACAGTCCTCCCTCCAATGAATGAGTACTACTGTCCTGTGAGTTCAGAATTTCGTAGATTGTGGTTTGTTGGTCTCTGGGTAGCGAGCTTCTCTTCTCAGCTGTACTGTAGCGGCATGCGTCAGGGGTGCGCACGGCCCGTAGAGGGTGGAAAACGCCCCCAATAACTAATGGCGAGCTAAATCTTAACGCACAGGACAATAGTACTCATTCATTCGTTCATACTACTTAAAGTGTTGGTGAAATGAAGAAGTTTTGCTGCAGATAATGAGGCTGCCCCATCTCTCCCATTATATGGATATACACCAGAGGGCGACTCAACGAAATACCGTACGAAGGGAGACTAGTGGCCCTTTTCCACCAGCACAGGTCAGCTCAACTCAACTAAATTCAACTCAATTCAACTTGGCTTGGTAGCTTTTCGATTACAATCCATTACCCCAATCACAAGTGGCCGGGGTAAGAGTGAAGCTGCTGCGATGTACTAGATTCTGCTATGCAAATGACAGCAGCAACAGTTCACACTCCCTATCAGTAGGTGGCAGTAACTGACCTCATAAATTGTTTGCCAGCTGCCAGTAAAAAACTGCAACAGAGGAAGAAGGCAACAGAGGAAGAAGAGGAGGAGAGGGAAGATAAGAGGAACGGAGAATTTGCTTACTTGTGCAAGTTTTTGAAGAGTTCAGTTAGTTTAGTTAGTAGCATACCTGACTTTCAATCCAAAGGTCCCTGTTTCAAGTCCCTTTTAAAATGGACATTTTTTTTTCCTCCACGGTCTTCTTGAGATAGATTCTCCTTTCCTTTAATCTTCTTTCTCCACATCTTTTTTCCTCTGCTGCTGTTTTTAATGGTGTCTGGCAAACATTTTATGAGGTGGGTTACCACCACCTACTGGTAGGGAGGGTGAACTGTCGCTCTTTTAATGACGTCACTCTGATCCTGACATCTGATTGGCTAACCCCTTTGCCAATAGGTGGCATGCAGTGGGATGACGTCAGACATAGCTTGCCTCAGCATGCTCAGAATCTTGCCAGAGAGGGTCCAAAAAAGGTATCACCTTAGCTCGGAAAACCCCTAGTAGAAAAGCCCACTAGGCGAGGTGAGGCGAGTTGAGCAGAAAAGTGATGGTGGAAAAGGGGCATAAGTATACAGAAATTTTACCAGTGAGTAAATGTACATATAAACTTCTAAAACTAAGGTCCAGGTTGAAAAAAATAACTTATTCTTTAAGTATAAAGAATAAAAACGAGTTGCTTTCGGGGGAGTGGGTAGTCTAGCGGTAGCGTTGTGGGCTTTGGTGCAGAGGACCCAGGTTTGAGTCCCTGACACGACATTCAGGTGAACCACTGTGGACCCCTGAGCAAGGTCCTTAACCCCCACCAACTGCTCCCCAGGCACTTTAAGTAGTAGCCCACTGCTCTCTGTACAGAGGTGGGTAAAATGCAGAGCCCTAATATCCCCTCAGGGATCTTAACAGTATAACAAAAGTACTAGCCAAGCCAACTTTATTTATAGGGCAATTTAATGACAGCAACATCTGAACAAAGTGCTGGCAGGGACAATAGATAAAATCAAACAATCAACAATCAAGAAAAAATAAAACAATAAAAACAATAAAAAGCAATTAAAGAAAAATTAGAAAAATTGCTCAAGACTGATGAAACGCCAGGGGGACAAGGTGGGTTTTAAAACTAGGCAGATATGGAGCCTGCCACTTGTCATGGATGCAAGTCCCAGAGTTTTGTTCCCATCACAGAGAAAGCTCTTTCCCCCTTCAGTTTTTGCCTGTGTCCTTGGCACCTTTAGGAGCAACAGGTCAGCTGACGACTGTGCAGGGGAGTGAATGTGTAGAAGCTCTGAGAAGTACAGTAGGAAGGGTCAAGGTTATTTAATGATTTAAAACATAGGCAATTTTTATACATACTGTATGTATAAATTGTGTGTGCTCTTTTCTTTTGCAAACTTGAAAAGTTTGAATAAAACATACTGTACTTTGCTGAAATGTAATATTTTCACCACAAAAATACAGCAACCCCCACCCCTCAAAAATGGTTTGATCCCACCCACCTTGCATATTTCAAATAGCATTAGTAATTGCCTGACTTTGCTTTTGTGAACAATATTCTAAATGTAAGTTTGGAAAACTGTCAGAATCTCCATAAATGAGGAAAATAAATGGGGTTTTGATGGATCTGGTTCACCGCTTAGACACAACACCTGCATGCCCCAAATAAGCTTCTCTCATCAAGATACAGATGATTCAGATTTTTAGCACGAGTAATAGCTTTGTTTCTGGATGCTGGATGATAAAAACTTAAATCTAGGTCTTGAAAATGATCAGAAACTTTGTTAATAAGGAGGAAAAAGTGGGTTTTGGTGCAACTGGTTCACCATTGTAACAAGGCACCGATAAGCTTGAAATCAGCTTCTATCACAGCTTCTCTCGTGATTATTAGTCACAGATTTTCCCAAGTTGTGTTTTGCTTTTCTTTCACAAATGTGGGAATGAAATTGTGTTAAACTGTTCAAAAAAAATTACATTTATCTTGCCTGCTCTGTGCTCAGCACCCCTAAACCTGTCATTCTAGAATGGCCTCTGATTCAAAAACAAATAAAATAATCTTATAATGAATCTTAAAAACAGCAGTCAGCCGGTGTATTTAAGCTAAAACCAGAGATAATATGTGCTCTCTTTTTCGAGTACAAGTCACCAACTGAGCCACAGCATTCTGCACCAGCTGGAGACGGGGCAGATGTTACTCAAACACTGTAGAGGCGTAACAGAGTGGTGTGGTGGCATGTAAAGACTGTCAGTAACATTCACTTTTTGCAGAATTTCTATCCAGCCTCTTAGTAAAATCATCAAAACATCAGCCAGTGAGACATCTTGAGGACCTAGCAAAAAGTATTCCAGAGCTTTTTCTTCAAATGATTGAGCAAAGCCAGTGTCCCTGCTGGTGAAAGCTGCTGCTTCATCTTACTTTCTACTCTCCTGATTGTTGCATTCAAATCACTTCTTGTTGTTTTGCACTCATTCAATAACATACAGTATGGTACTGATATCAGTTTGTAGCATCACCTGGGAGCCCCAGTTGCTTTTGTAAAGGAAAATGAATGACTTCTACAACGTAGTTTTTGCATCATTTTTGCCTCCTCTGTGCTCGACACTTGCCTGCAGCCCATCCCGCTCAACTCCAACTGTGAGTGCTTCTCCAAAATAAAATATCCCACTGTGACCTCCCTCTGTAAAAAGCAACTGCTTAAAAAGAAATGGAGTCAGATTCTCCAAACATTCTCCTGGACATTTCTGGTGTTCATGTGTGAAAGCAACTAATGATTGTCCAAATAATTATTGTACATTATAGTTTGAATTCATGTTCGCTTGTTTTTTTTAAATATTAAATGAGGGTCTAATAGGCTAATTAGACTGAAGGCTCATTACATGGTCTTAATTACAAAATAAGTTTAAGGAGCCTTTTGAGAAACAGTATTGTTCAGTTACTGAAATTAATCTTTCTCTCTCTGTCCCATTTTGCCCGAGTCTCTTGAGG
Source organism: Atherinomorus stipes (assembly GCA_023101725.1). Classification (NCBI taxonomy): domain Eukaryota; kingdom Metazoa; phylum Chordata; class Actinopteri; order Atheriniformes; family Atherinidae; genus Atherinomorus; species Atherinomorus stipes. The sequence goes on from JALJCO010002435.1 coordinate 121,469, forward strand.
CTCAATGCAATAGGTCCAAGTCCTAAGTTGATTCTGTTTAATTAACATGATTTAAAAGCCTATAGAAGAACCCTATATTACTTTTCCTTCTTTATGTATAACTTAAGAAATAGGCTACAATACTATTAAACATATTTGCAGTCTATAGCTGTTGGCAAATTGCACAACAAAGAGTAAACCACTTTAAAGTGACTGATTTTGTTGACTGGTGTAAGTGTTAAATCACATGGCGGCTAGTGGGATTTATGAAATATTTCATATTTCTTGGACACTTACAGTAAAAAAAACCCTGCCCCCTGGCACAGGTATCAGCACAGTAACTATTGTCGTGGTTGTTTGGTGTGATGTATATTTACAGTCACAGTTTCCTTTAGGGATATACCACATAACATGCCAAGAGGGAGGTTTTAATTATGATCTCACCAGTATGCTGCATGTGTGTTGTGTTAGCTCTGATTAGTGCTTAGGGAATCAAGGCAGTAATTGTTTGCGCTAAGCGAGGTGTGTGTATATATTTGTGTATCTATGATGAGAGTGGTTGGTCACCCATAGGGCTTATGTTTCTACTCTGAACAGAGGCGAAGTGATTTATTTGCTCAGGGCCACACTGTGCATCCAATCAGCATCAAGCACCCTAGGGTGACACCATCATGGTCATCTCCTCTGCAGGAAATGATGCAAGCTCTACTGTAATTACATAGGGTGTGAGACCAATAAAATGGGGCCTATTCGTGTCACAGCATCAGATAAGCACTGGCTGCTGGATGCATTGCAGCAATTACTGCAGGCCTGCGCTCCTCGGCTGTGGAATTGGGAAATGATCATCTGTGAAGCACAGCAGAGTACTACCGCCTCCAGCACAATAACTCAACATGTCCACTTGGCTATGTCAGCTCTTCATGAGGAGAGAATGAGAGAAGAGATGATCACAAGGACTTAAAGAAAGAAAGACCAAAAAAAGAAACCTGTAATATTAGAGAAGATCCAGTATTGCTTTCTAAAATATTAATCTACCAGCTTGAAGGTAAGTCTAAAAAGTGATACAAGAGAAACTGAAACAGTCTTTGCACTGTTTTTGATGAAATGCTTTATTTTTTATATCCTTAAATATAGCCCTTAAAGATTCTTGATATGGTTATGCTTCTTGTTCAGGTTCATCAATAGGCAATTAAAGATTAATGCAAGAGAAAGTGGTCAGTCAAAACTTTTCCTGAACCAGAATGTATTTAAGGTGAAGGGATGATAAGGCCCCACATTAATATCACATATCTTCTTCTTGGATAGATAAAACCAGGGGTTATTATCAAAGATATTATGGTTTCTGGGTATTAATTAGAATCTTGATCCACTGCATTTGCTCCTAAACCCCATTAAAACCCCACAACATAACTTTTGGATCTTAAAAATATGTGTTTCTAAATCGTTTTGATGGCACACCAATATTCATTGTGCGTATTGCTCAAGTCGTCACTGCTCAGCGGCATCCTCATGCTGAGAAATGGCGCCATGCAACTTGTAGTTGCAGCCGAGTATTGGTTACACACTGCATCACCACGTGCTAGCAAACGGATATAATCACACTGGGTGTTTTGAACGCGCATCATGGCGGATTTGGCAAAGAAAAACAAGAAAACATTATCAGAGAAAGAGAAGAAAGAAAGAGAGTAAGGTACAGAACAAGAGATGAGACGAGAATCAAGATACAACTGTCTTTTACTGGCTGGATTTAGCTCACAGTACAGGTAGGATGCAAGATGAGTTCCAGTTTAGCCGTTTAAAGATGGCACGTCACTGAGAAAATCACAAAACGTTCTGTGGTGCGTCTTTAAGGCAACAATAAGCAGACGAGAACCAGCAGCAAGAATGGGAGATTAAAAGTTGCTTTTGAATAGTGAGGACAAAATGTGATGGAAACTCACTGCCACTAGAAGAGAACAGATACATGGTGAAGAGCCAGACTAATGAGGTAGATGTCTATTTGTGTCACTGGAGACACAATGGCCAGCCATCTGCAATCCACCCTCTTTATTGCTGCCTATTGGTTCATGCCAATATGATCTCATCTCCCAGTGGAAAGGTAGACACTGTGGTTCTGACAGGGAGACATCCTCTCTGTTTGAGAGAGTTGGTGGAAGCACAAAGAGAGGTGCAGTAAGAGAAGGTCTTAGGTCAATGACTGTATTAGACACAGTGATTGATCCTGTGGAGAAAGGACTCTATTGCATGCAATTAATGAGGAAGAGAGACACGTTTCTAGGATGAATTGTGAAAGAAGACATGGGGAAGGAACACTTTAGTGATATGTGAGACAGAAGAACAGAAGAAAACTAATTATCCGCTAATGCATTTATTTAATATGTTGATTAAGCATGGAATTGTTAATACAATTGAATTTGTATGCAGGTACATGATAATGCAACCTGTGATCTGTGCAAGGATGGAAAAAATCATGATAATTACAAGTCGCCTTATATTAACAGAATATATTCATGATACAGAAATGTAAAATGCAAAGGTTTATTAATCCACATGAACCTTAAGATAACTTTCTGTTTTCATTATGCATGACCAATATTCCTACATGGGTAACTTCCATTTAAAATCTCTGAAACTCAGGCAAAGAAAAGCCTCGATCATGTAACATCTTTTTTGTATAATGGTGTGTGCATACTAAAATATACAACAGTTTTCTTTGGGCTGCAAAGTTAAATGCTATCTTCAAACAGACTATAACACATCTCCTTTTAAAATTTCATGAAGCGGTGTCTCTGATGGGTTGCAATTTCTCTGTATCGTTTCACTTTTCAAGTCTACTTCGCATCCAGTAAGCGAGACTGTCTGGACTGGGTGTGTTTGCTTGACAGGGGCAATCTGGCTGCGTGTGGGCACTGATGGCATTTATGTGTACATTTTCAGGATATGTTAGGGAAACCTAGCAGAAAGATCTTCCGGCTCAGACAGAATTGGAGCCTTTCAGGGCTTCAGGAGGGATGGATAAATGATTGGACAGCAGGGAGGGAATAAGAGAACGGTGGAGACATGACAAGCTAACAGTTCATGGTTATTTACTGTACCAGTGTTGTGTTAAAAAAGAAAAGTCACACCTCACAACAAAAGAGATCAGTAAAGCTAGATGGGGTGGGGGGCTTAACTAATCTCTTTTTTTATAAGAATTCCCTGAATTTGAAGAAACTTGGTACATAAATTGTTGTCTGAAAATGTATTCCCATACTGCACTTCTTCACCAGAGCTGTTTAAGGGAGGTTTCCAGCTGATTTCTTTTTTTTTTTTTAAAGGTTTCAAGTCATTCAGAAAAAGATTTTCCTGAACAATAAAAAATGCTGAGATTCTAACCTTAATTTTAGCCTGTTATAGCACAGAAACACCGGGTGACTGGAAATTCACTTCTCTGTTCAGAAGGAAGGCAGATACAGCTTTAAATTCATCGTGCTCACTTGTTGCATTTAAAAGAAGCACTACTATTAGCACGATGGCTAAATCAGCACCCATCTTGCATCCTATACCAGCACTTTGAGCTCTCTCTGGCAAGTAAAGGCGTATTTCACAAAGCTTTTTAAATTTGAATCAGAATCCGTTTGCTCGGAAAGTCCGCTTCATTTGTGGGAGTTGTACTTTATAAATGTCAGTTTGCCATCAAAATGTCTCAGAGACATGTATTTTAAACCCTCTAAAGATCGCATAAAGAAAAAGGCAAGACAAAAATATTTCTTTGTATTTTTATGTAGCAATAGTTTGGGTTGTAATGATACACAAAAATCATGGTTCAGTATGCACCTCGGTACACAAGTCACGGTTAAGTTTTTCTTCGGTACAGTAATTGGGGAAAAAAATACAAATATGTTTATCAAGAAGTTCACTAAAATTTAGCATCACAGCCGAATGCATACTACATACCTGACCCAGTGTTTTCCCTACCATTATATAGGCAGGGTGCCCGCCCTACCAGACCCAGAACCACCTACAGAGTCAGGTTAATTTATTTTGTTCTGGTTTTCTATCCAGCACCAGCTAACAAAGTGGTTTAAAGGAGTGATGACATAGCAGTTAAAAACTAGTTTATGTTGTTGGCATTACTGCATATGTAAATACTCCAAAGAAAAAAACGGCATTTTTTACAGCGGAGTATTGTTTTGAAACGCCAGACCTCACTTCCTCAGTAATACAGTTGGGTCCAGTGATGATATGGAGCTTTACCCGGAGACCACGTTGACTTCATTTTGATTGGCTACACCTTATTTGGCTATGACCTTATTTGGAGAATCTAGGTCAAGCTGCGGTCGGAGTTTGCTAAAGGCTAACTGCTAGCAACATGGGCACTTCAGACAGTGTGAGCTTCGTTTATCAGACAAGACAGCATTTAGAAAATAAATAAACTTACAGGTAATGACAAGGTTGTGGCCGCCTCCCTCAGTGTTGCTGCAGAAGTTTTCTTTTAAATCCATTTGTTTGAAAATCCAGACCTGACTGCACAGAAGTTACTACTAGCTCCATACACGAAGCTGAATCAGACAGGGAGGGGAGGGGGGAGCGGACGGTGCATAAACCGTTAGGAGAGAGAGGGGGGGGGGGGGGGGGCGCTGTTTACCTGATAGTGTGCTCTTATTGGAGCAATTAAATTACGTAGAATGATAGCCTGCTGTCTGATTCAACTGTTTCTGAGCAGAGAGACAAAGCTGACAGACCATAAACAGGAACTTTGATTCTCACTCTGGACGTTCACATGGCCTCATCAGTGCACAATAGATCATATTATACCCCCAAAACCCCAGAAAAGTGAAATTTGATGTCATCGCACCTTTAAGGTCTCATTTTCTCTAGAGCAGGTTTATATTGAGCTAACTAAATTGAACTAAATTGTCTGATGTGAGTTAGACCTATCAAATTAACATGACAGCATGTCATAGCTGCTCCCTGATTTTCTGTGACCACCCACATAAGAGCACATCCACGGGATTAGAGTGCATAGCGCCTCAGACAGAGCACATGTCCGAAAACACATCAACCAGCTGAAATTCAGACACAAATATCAGTTCTAAAACTCTACCGATAAGGTGAAGATTGAAACACTTACACTCCTCTTCATTTGCTGGTGTGCCGCGAACGAGCACGTGAAAAAACCCTGGAAGGTTTTTTTCATGTGTAACAAGCATGAAAGTTTATATTTGGTCTGACCGTAATTATCAAAGCAAGCGGAACCTTCCATTGATGAGCTGTCTAGTTTCTTTGTTTTTCTTTCTTTTTTACAGGAATAGTTCATCAGGTTTCGTCAAGGACATTTGAAAGTTTTTTTTTTTTTTTTTGGGGGGAGGGGGGGGGGGGGGGGGTTGTTGACTGCCTTTTGTTTTGTTTTCTGTCAAGATGATCCCACACTGCTTCAATTATGTTAAAGTCTTGCTATATGGAGTTTATTTTGTGTTTTTATTAAATTCAAGAAGAAAAAAAACAATTGAAAGGGGAAAATAATTTTGACAGCAAAATAAATATATTGGAGAGAACTCACACTGATAACAAAAACTGATGAAATTTTATACTCAAGAAAAGGTTTTCAAGAGAAATATTTTGTCATAGAATAAATAAAGATAAATTGACATTTGGAAAATGATTTCCAAGGTAAAAAAGCTCTCTCAAAATGCGCTGGAATTTGGTGGCCGAATTGCCCGCGCTGCCCTGCGGATGTGACGTCAAATGACGCTGCATCTGCATCCCCTGACAGCTTTGATACAGGAAGAAGATGGTCACGGTAAATTCAAACACTGTAAGCGATAGTTATGGATTCTTTTGCAGTCAGCAAATGATCCAGATCAACTGAAAGACACTAAAAAGTGTAACTACGAAAAAAAAAAGGCTGGTAAACAACATTATAGCTTCAGTTTGTGCACGCTGCCGTGACGGCTTGGCTCGCGGCTGCAGTTACCTGAAGCACCAGTCGCGGCAGTTGCGAGTTTTATTTCTTAATCTTGCCTCTAGTCCCTTTAACCATTCTGAAAGCGGTACAGTCAGTCTGAGTCGTTCTAAACAGTGCTGCTGTGGATCAGAAAGTCTGGGTCAGCTGGAGTTTCCTCATGAATATTAATGAGGAAGGCGTCACCACCTTTGCCCAAAATACCACCACCCAGCTGTCAATTCTGTTGAGGCTAATAGGAACACAGGCCCGCCCAAGACACATTTTCACATCAAGTGAAAAATCCTGAATTGAGAACAAAGACTTAGGCTTTGAGAGAGAAAAGAATAAAAGTTTTGAGAGAGAAATCTTTTTTTGAGAGAAAAGGGTTTTAATTCTGATTGCAAAAAGGAAAAAAAAAATCTTTGAGAGTAAAAATTTGTTGTGAAATTCTGTTCTCTAATGTATTTGTTTTGCTTTCAAAATAATTTTCCCCTTTCAGATTGTTTTTTTTTTCTTGAATATAATAAAAACACAAAATACACTCCATATAGCTGCTACTTGCAGAATTTCTCACTCCATAACAGCTGGATTCTCAGTCCACTTCCTGCGATACATGGCATATCTCAGTCTTTTCTTGACTATCTCTTTTTGACAGCCTCTCTTCTATGGAGACAGCTTCTGATGAGACTTTGGAAAGCTGCAGATAAATCAACTGAATGGCCAGATGCTTCTCAGGTTTATCATCACAGGTTTTTGCTCTATTTTTCTTTCATATGTTTCATCTGTTGTGCATAGATTCTTTACAGGTCTGCCACTTCACATTGTTGGTGTAAAAATATGAATTCATGCCTTTCAAGCTGTGCTATCTTTGGCATTTTTTCTAGATATAACTAAAGAAATAGAAACAGATCATGCATCTTCGTGACAGGCTTGTAGTAACAATGCGCTAAAAAATACAATTTAAAGTGGATCTTTATCGGTTTTCTGTAATGTTTTGCTGCCTGATCTCTTGAGTAAGCTGCCTTTTTTATGCTTGAATCTTTGTGTCACTGTTAAGTGGCTTTAAAAAAAGAGATTAGACATTCATCAGAATTTCATTAAAGCAACCTTTACCGATGTTGCATTCTTACACTATTTTTCTAACAGGGTAAAATGCTATAAATGATGTAATGGAACTTTAAAATACAAGACAGACCCACCATTAATCAAAATAAAATATTATTCCAATCTCTAAAAATTCAATGAAAACTTCAACCAATCCTTGAAGTGGGGTGCACCTCTAGGATTGTCCAACGGACCTGCCTGTCAGACCTTTGATTCTGCATTGGGAGGTGGAGGGAATGAAGGGGTGTGTCTTAGGAGTGAGGCGGGACTGTTTATATTCAAATAATCTTGCTGTGCTTTCTGAAATGCAAGATCGGTAAAGGTTGCTTTAAGTGAAGGGACTGGACTGAAAGTGAGTGTAAAAGAAGCCAGTGATCAAAGAAAAACTTTGAAAACCTTCAGAAAGCTACAAAGCTTAATAAAATAAAGGAAGCATGGTTCAAGACCTTTGGCAACCACTACTTTTCATGTATGTTGAACAGAGAATAATGTTTGTGCTGTTAGACCTGCCTAACATCCCTTTGACATCTTCATATATATCACTCCGACCTCTTGTTTTACCTGACCCTCTGACTGTCCGTAAGCACTTAAGCAATGTCACAGTAAACTTGGATCAGCAGACAGCTTGCAGTAAAATGACACATTAAAATACAGTAAAATACTACTCTATCAGGTGGCAATCATGGTTATAACAAGGGTCAAACATAAGTAAAACCATAATATTGAAAGTAGGGATGTCCCATAACCACTTTTTGCCAACCAAGTACAAGTACGAGTTCTGACATTTGAGTTCTTGCCGATACTGAGTACCGGTACGAACAATTAATAAGGAAAAGTGAGAAGCATGTTTTTTTTTATTTTTTTTTATTTTATAAAGAGAAGGATCTCTGATGCTACGGTGTTAGTGCTTGGGAATGTGATGTCAAACTGTAGTGGATTATAGTTTTTGCAGACACTCCAGCTTTATTATAGCTAATAACAAGTTTCTGGTGACCTTTTTTTTGGATATATTATTCAACTACGGTGTAAACTAGGGCTGGAAGATAATGGAAAAAATAATGATCACGATTATTTTGATTGATATTGAAATCATGATTAATATACACGATTATGCATTGATTTTTTTAAAAAAGTGTTTATTGAACCACCAAAACTCAACCTCAAATATAACTTTAAAAAAAAAAGAAAAACAATCGGAAGTAAATCAGAAACAAGTAAAGGAATGAAACAATAATAATATATCAAAATAATAATAGCAATTAAAAATGAATACCCAGTCTACGTGCATTCCTGTTCTGCAGTTTGCTTCCTATAACTCCACCAGTCTGTTCACTCCAGGATTCTTCTGGCTTCAGCGATGAAAGAAAAATAGCATGTAGCATTTACATACACGCGGTGTTACACGTAACATTAATTGTTTTTCTTCGATTACAGTGGCAAAATTAAAATCACGATTTATTCTATTTATTGTACAGCCCTAATGAAAACTAGTGTTTTAAGCGGTCACAACTGTTCTCGTCATGACTGACATGGCACCACTGTGACATGGTTTTATGGGCGGTTTCCATTGCAGCTGCACACGGCACGGTACAGCACGGTACAGCACAGTACAGCACGGTACAGCACAGTACAGCACAGTACAGCACCACACGCTAAAGACGACCAGGACGGTTTCTGTTTCCACACAGGAAAAATAGTAGTCTACCACCTGGAAGTGGGCCAAGTAGGCACAGTCAAGACTGTCATGACGTCACTGCTGTACGCATCGGGCAGTAAAGTAAAAACAACAATGGAGGCATTGGATGATACGGAGGTGTTACTGCTGCTGTTGTTTTCTCTGTGGCTTGTAGTCACCGAAAACAGAGCAAGATATTTTGAGAGGAGGCGAGGCGAAACATGTATGATGCGTATGACGACAACTTCTTTGGCCAATCAGAGGAGAGCCGTCGGGTATGTCACGTTTTGTGTAGGTTCAGCACGGTTAGGGCTAGCTCTGAAATGGGTGCGGAAAATCGCAACGGGTTTTCCCAGAGGAAACACAAATAAAGCGTGTCGCATCCTGTGGACGGGTTATAGAAATGTTCAGTGGAAAAGTCCCATCAGTTTCCTTTCCTTTTCTTAAGATGATAATTTCCAACTTCACATCTGTGATGTCTCCAGATGGTGCTGATTCAACATTTCATGCTTATTTGTATGAAGCATTTTCACAGTAGTTACCACTTGCTGTTTATGAAGCTGGAGTGATCAGAACTTTAGTTACAATTTATTTATTTATTTTTTCTTTTTTGCGACTGTGGGCTGTTTTCCAGTAGTTTGTGTTTTCTTTTTGCCAAAATGAAAATAGGTCCATGTAAACGGGTAAGTAAGTATTTACATAGTACATATAAAATATAAATTTTTTAAATTATTGAGGGTTTTAGCAGACGGCGGGTTTGACAGGAACGGAGCTGGAAGCTGTGCTGAAGTCCAGACAGCTTCTTTTTAGACACTGTCAACCTAATGAAGTTGAGAGAGGTTGGTTGGAGGTGGACGCAGCTGTGTGATGCTTTTTATACCGTTTATCAATATTTTTTGCAATATAAAACTGATCCGTGGATGTGGTTTGGTTTAGGTACAGAAGAGCAGCACGCAGATGAAGCGCAGTTTGCGTATGATAAATCGCCTGTCATCTGCGAGTGGCTGCATCTTCCAGCTTTCCTGGAGTAAACCAGAAAAAAAGTGTTGTAGATGAAATTGATTATTGAACAAATATTAGGATAGTGTTCCTAAAAATATGAGAATTGCTGTACGTTTGCATTTCTCAAAATACAGTCGGACTTCACAGAAATAAAAGCTTACAAGCAGTCCGCTCTCCGACTGCGGACTTAAAAAAAAAAATTGTAGGCTACCCCGGGGGACATGGCACGAGGACAGATGTATTTAATCTGTCCTCGTGCAATGAAAAGCATCTTCTGGTTTGAAAAAGGACATAAACTCCGATGGAGTAAATGCAAAGCTCCGTTCATGTTGCGGAGTGCTATTTTCCTGCCAGAATGGTGACGTAAACCGCTTAGGCATCAGATGCTGTCACGAGCGAGTATTTGACGAGTACGAGTACAGCAAAATAGGCCAGTATCAGAGCAAGTACCAATACTTGCATAAGTATTGGGACATCCCTTATTGTAAGAATAAAAGATGATTACATCAAAAAAGGATTAGCAGATTACAGTGAAATATTGACAACATCAGCTAACTCACAAAAACTAGTAACTGAATATTTTTACATTGCCAGTCACATGTTTCATTATCTCTCTGTGCAGGGGGCTTTACATCAACTTACATAACCTCAGTCATTATAGGAGCCTCCATGTGAGATGCTACAGTTTGTGTAAGTTGTAAAGAAAGAACAAAAAAAATGACATGAAAGAAAAAAGTGAACTGTACCCATTTTTGTTCAACACAAAAATGTGTCCACTCAGAAGTTATGTGTATATCACAACCAACCGAGGCTTCAACTCAAATACTTGTGAAAACTGAAGAATCATTTAACACGTCAATGCTGATTGCAGACCCTTAGCAGAACCCTACAGATCAAACTCACATGTTTTAGTGGCTTTTTCAACAGCATGAGCCACAGTTTCAGCACACCTTGGCGCTGAATCAAGTTTCTGTAATTCTTCTGCGTTGACGGAGGATCATCCCTGCAGAACATATTCCCTGACATTACATGGTGTTTGATAGCGATGATGTGGATCTCTGTCAACTCATGACACATTTGGTAAAGATACTAGGAAACACTTTATAATAAGTACACACTATTAAGCATTTATTAAGCATTAATAAATACTGAATTCATCATTTACAAAGCATATTTCTGACAGAAATACTCATTAGTATGTGGTTTATAAGCACAGTTATAGATTTTATATTCATCATTGATAAGCACTTTAGTTATGAGTTAGCAAATCATGAATTCATCATCTATAAAGCATATATGACATAAATATTCATTAATAGATACTTTATAAACACATTTATTAGTGATTTTGGACAGTGTGTTTAATGATTGTATTTTCATACTGTTAAGGTTAGATTCAGCTTTTCATAATATGGTATTTGCATCACTTACAAACCTGTAATAAGTTTTTATCTATTCAAAGGGACTAGAGGCAGGAATAAAAAACAAACAAACATGCATGTCCATTTTTTTAATACTAATGGGTGATGAAGCGCTAAATATCAAAAATAACGTTTCCACCTATGTTTCTCTCTGTTGCCTTGAACAGGCTGTGTGCTGCAAAATGCGCTGCAATTTGGTGTCCGAATTTCCTGCGCTGCCCCACGGACGTGACGTCAAATGACGCTACATCCGCAGTTTTGATGCAGAAAAAAGACGGTCGCGGTAAATTCAAACACTGTAAGTGATAGTTATAGATTCTTCTGCTGTCAGCAAACGATTCAGATCAACTGAAAGACACTAAAAAGTGTAGCTACGAAGAAAAAGGTTAGTAAACAACATTATAGCTTCAGTTTGTGCACGCTCCCGTGACCGCTTTTCTCGTGGCTGCAGTTACCTGAAGCGCCAGACGCAAGTTTCGTTTCTTAATCTTGCCTCAAGTCCCTCTAAGCTTTCATTTATAGTGCTAGGGCATGTACTAATGGTTAGTAAATATGGTAGTAAATATTTCATACAAACTCTCAAATTTCTTTTCCAATCAATGTTTTTCAATGACGAATTCATGATTTATTAATGCTTAATAAATGCTTAATAGTGTGTACTTATTATAAAGTGTTAGAATATGATTTGATTGATTTTCCCCCTCAATGATTCTCCCAAACTCTACTTGTGCTGTCATCTGGGAAGAAACCACAACAACCAGCATTCAAACGTTGATATTACTGGATTAAATTGATGAAAAAAAAACAAACAAACAGTGTCTTATTGATTCAGAGTGACTCATAATAAAAGAGCCACCAGATCCCCTCACTGTTGGGGCCAAGGGTTCAGGTTTTCCTTTGTCACCTTTCTGAATATGCTATATAAACAGTAATCTAATCAGTACTACACACTCCGGGTAGCACAGAGAAAACAGCCCATCACCCCAGAGACCAGATTCAATTCCCCTGCCTTATGATTTTAACTGTCAGAGATGGTTTGCGCCCTTTTATCTCCCACTCCTTCTCTTTTCTTTACGCCTGGATCATTTGACTAAGATTGATCTGTGCTTTTGCTTCTTGTTTTGTCCTGTGGGGGTTTGAAAGTGCGGTGGAGGACTTCAGGATTCAGTAATCTCAAAATAAGAATTTGATTCACTCTTCTCAGGAGAAGAAAAAAAATGGCAAGCTGCAACTTATCCTCTGGGCACTGAAAGCAGTAATGGCTTTGAATGGCCAGAATAATAAACTGTGCTTCATTCTAATGCTGCACATTAGGGATGGGCGATATTTTATCGTGTATCGTCAAAGAAATTCCCCACAATAACAATTTGAATTTGTCATTTTTATCGTGAGAAGACAATTTATCAGGTTGTGTTTGCAGTTGCGCTACTTTGGTTTTTTTAATAAGCCAAGTTAGTTTTGCTGTTTGCATCGTTTGAAGAAATGTGGAATTTGGTCTCTCATATTTCAGACTTGTTTAAATGGTGTCACTACAGTTTTGCAATACAGGTGCACTACTTGAACTTAATTGATATAGTTTAGTGGCTTCTAGTATTTTGTAGGACTTCCAAGACAGAATTTAGTGACATATTTAAAATACAAAATATTTTGCTGATAGTTTTTATTGTCACTTATCGTTACCGTGATAAATAAGAGAAATTATTGTGATACATTTTTTAGTCCATATCGCCCATACGGCACATTTAACTGCTTTCCACGCACATTGTTTGCATATGGTTAAATTCTGCTTCTAATACAGAAGCCATATACACTTTGTTTCTGACCAGCTGACAGAAATTAAACCCTGGCTGCTTTGTCATCACCTAGTCTTGCTTATCTATGCAGTCAGTCCATTTTTACATGACCGTCACATGATATCCAGCCCATATGGCATGTACCTTTGTTCGCACCGTTGTGAGGAAGGTCGTTTGAATGAACTCCAAAGGTCACTGTAAGAGAGAGGGAAGAGCTAGATAAAATTAAATGAAGCGTGAATGATTTTGCTTGATGTTGAAACAGTTGATGGGTCTTACACCGACTCTTCCGAATAGAGGCTTAAAAAAACCACGACTGCAGGGCTCCTTTTCTCCCTCTACTGGGCAGGTGAAAGGTGACATGCTTGTGATATCCTGCTGGGAGAATCTCTCATTAATGCTCATGTAGGAACCTTGCAGATAACCTCACACGGCAATTAATCAAACTAACCTTAATTATCTCATTATGAAAGCAAATTAATTTTTCACACTGCCACACACACACACACACAAAGAAATCTTTGAAGAGCGTAAAAAGGGGAAGGAAATATTTACAATAAAACTGAAACATATGAGTGAAAGAAAAATCTGTCTTCCTTCTCAGTCTATCCCACCGCCTCTCTGTATCTCCTCTATCCTCCCTCCTACCTGGTTGGCCATCTCGCTGACAGGAACTGTCGAGTGAGAGATCGCTCCGGCAGCAGACGGCGGTGACGCCTCATCAGACTTCCAGCAAGCCCCGTGGCCCCTGATGGCGCCACAGCTGGATGGATGGACATGATCACTCACTCACAGACAGGATTAACCCCCCCAAACTGCATCTGTCTTTGCTGTCCTGTTTCTAATCTCTGTCCTCTGGCCTCTGTCTGTCTTCCTGTTTCAGCTTGTCTCTATCCCACAGTGTTCATGTACATGTCCCAGCAGTGTTAAGCCGAGACAAAGAAGGAAAGAGTACACTCCTAAGACCACTATTTACTAAGCTCTCACAGTGTAGAAAGATTTTTTTTCTGAGTCTACAGCTGTGAATGACTTACAGGAGCTTTAAACACTAATAAAAAAATACCTTCACAAAGGACAATTAAAGCTTGAATTTGAATTACTTTTGCCACAGATGCTAAGAGAGCGAGAAAAATAGGACAAAAAGGTTATCTAGAACAAGCTTGAGTGGCCTTATTCTGCATTTTCTATATTAATTATCCTCAATAATTTAACAAAAAAAAAAAAAGACTTTACAGTTGTTTCTTTGAAATTACATGATCAAAGTTTTAGGGCTGCTTTTATCAGAAAGGGAGAAATTAGTTTTACATCATTAAAACATGTCCCATTATAACTTTAAGACAAGACAGTTACATGAACCTTTGCTGAAAACACAATCGTTTTGCAGCCCAACTATTAAAATGGCATCTAAGAGATTCTTAATGTGACTTCAATACGCATGTAATATAAAAACAGCACTGTTTTTTTTTTTCCTAGGAGATATTAAATACATTTTGGCTCTGCAAAACTCTAATGACTTCCCTTGTTACTGTGCAATGGCATCAAAGAGAAAATAAAAATCCTTGGCATAATTATGCAAAATGGCAAAACCGTAAGCCTACAGAGCAGCCAGCTCATTTTAAAAGAGACAAACACCCCTTTGTTTTGTGAATTATGGTAGCTATCACCAGCAAAATGATTCATATTGATTGTATAATGTGACAAGTAATGGTCATTATGCCTTTAGAAGAAGATTAAATGCATTTTCCTCTATGGGAAAATAATAAATAGATTTTAAATCACTATATTGATGACCAAATGTGAAGAAGAGGAGGAAAATAAGCACAAAAAGAAATTGCAAAAGCATTTCACATTTAAATATATGGAAACAGAGAGAGCCTTTCAAATATTCCCAGTGTGATGCGCAGGGCTGTCTTCAAAGCTTGTTCAGTTCATGGCCACGGTCGTTTAATTTCCAGCAATGCGAGGCTCACACCGTCACACTGACAGGCATCTCATCCTGCGCTGTAACACACCAGCCCTGCCCACTCTGGTTGCACTATTCACACCATCTAAAGCTTTTACTTTCCCAGTGGACACACAGAACGGTGTCACGCTGAGCTGCTTTGATAGAGACAGCTTACGTTTATCACAAGCAAAAAAAAGGGGGGAGGAGGCGTGGGGCAGGGGGGAGTGGAGTGACAAAAAGCTACATCAAAGTGTGGGAGCAGTACAGTTCCTCACATATGACCCATTGGTTTGCTCTCTCATTCACGCATGCACCGTTCACACACAGAGTTTGCACATTTTATTATAAGTGCAATGTGATATTTTTCCTCATTACACTCCCACAGTGTGGCTGCTTTGCAACTGGGTCACTGGGAACATTTGTGTGTTGATTTACTTGCTGTTATTAATGGGCAGCACAGAACAAACAAGATATATAAGCATAAACTCGGCAACCTTTATTCGTTGCATCATGACACTGACTACTTGCGTAAATGTTGTTTTTGTACTTTTCACTGCTCAAGAAAAGACCTTTATTTATGACATATTGTAAGACTTATAACATGCATGTATTCAGTGAAATTTGAGGCCATTATAATCTTAATGTTTAAAACCTGAGTTTTTATTTTATTTTTTTTAGCAGCCTGGGACTGTCCAGCAAAACAAAATATAATTCTTCAAAGATCACTTGGCAGGTCATTAGGATCCATTGATATGTGTGGTGATGACACTGGCCTCAGGTGGCTGTGGTAACTCTGATGGAGTAAAAAAAGGGATGGTGAGTTGATCTTGTTATTAAACTACTGTACATAAGGCAGTAGTCGGAGTGGATGGATGGGCTGAATAGAATTGGCCTCCACAGAGTTAGACTGCTCTTCTTGCTCCATTTCAAACAGTTTGATGTTTGTTTTAACCAGAACCCAACCCAGTATTCATTACAGTACTGCAACCATTACAGCAAAAGTCCCTGGTGTGCACCCATATCTTTTCAGATGGTAGAAAAGAAAACTGGGTGAAGACTTGGCCCTAATCTCACTTCCTCACTTTGACCATTTGGCTCTACCCATCTAAATGTAATATCTCAAGGTTAGGTGGTCCTTTTAAAGGAGCAACAATCACCTAGCCATCCAAGTGGCCTCTAACAGTGTAACTGAAGGGCTTGACTGGGGCACTTTTCCAGGGAATTTGAATTGGGCTTTAATAAATGGCTGAAATGAGTTTGACTGGTGAGCAGAAGTGTGGACAGATTGCTGAATGCCTGATGTGAAATGTAATTTCTGCAGGTATGAAAACTGATATTGTAAAATAGGATAGAGGTATGAGCACTTTGTTTGCATTTTGTTGCCAAGACACACTCTAGAATTACGGTATGATTCAGTATCTTAAATAGCACAAGGCTGCACCAAAGAAATCCCATTGATACTGTTAAATGTTAACATTTGACGACAATTTTAACAAGGTAGGGGGTCAGAAAGAGTGGTTGTCATCAAAACGTTGTAATCAGTGTCAATGGCCAAGCGCAAGCTTTTTTTTTTTTTTTTTTCTTTTGTCAGGTTCCATGTCTGTGCTGCAGAATATCAACGGCTTTTATTCACAGGACGTAACTGACAGGTATGATTATCAGTTCCAACTAACCTACAAAGGTGTATAAGGAATGTCTTAAAGTTGTACAATTGCAGTTTAGAAAAATAGGCAAAGATTGATTTAACAGTTTTTTCCTTCCAATGTTAATGTGGCAAAAGACCAAACTTCACATCTTTTTCATTTCTACAACTAGCCATGTAATTTCTATATATCTACATGAAAGTATTTTTCTTAAAGGTAGAGTCCAGAGTTTTCCCTCTGAAAATAAACGCTAGACTTGTGTGAGTGAAATCCAGCTTGATCCGCACCTTTGGGCCTCTGCTTTCATGTGGCAGTGTGTTTTGTTTGAAACTCCCCTTCCCTGACTGTATTTCACCCTTTCCCTTTGTTTTGGTGTGTTCGGGACTTTTCTGGGCAGAGATTTGCATGTTATCTCCAGCAAATGACAGAGCTAAGGGCATTGCACTCTGTTGGGATAAACTCGTAGATTGAAGCAAGCTTTTTTTTTTTTTTCTTTTTTGAACGTTGACTGTAGCTACCCAGCCAGCATTTCCATGTGGGGCCCATATAGGTTAAATTTTCGCTGTATATATGGGACCCAAGTGGGTTTGTCCATGGTTTCCATGGTGGTCCCACCTGTGTTTTCCCATATAGCCTGTAGGCATGGGCTTGAACTGGGCAAATTTGCAGATCTCATAGTTTAAGTTACATGGGCCCATATGTGGAAACCCACATGGGAAAACACAGTTGGGGCCACCATGGAAGCAGTGGACAATCCCACTTGGGTCCCATATATACAGCCACAATTTAACCCATATGGGCCCCACATTCAATGTTGGCTGGGTAATACCAGATTCACTCGAATTCTCAATTAAAAATGGCGGTTGCAGCAATGAAAAGGAAGTATCTTAGAGGTGAAAAGAGATAGCGCACGCTTGAAAACCATGGTTAATATTGGTTTGGCTGTCACCCACTTTCTAGCTTTGAAGGAGATGCTTGGGGCTGAAGAGCAATGTGACCATTAGCCTAAGGGGAGGTGCTCTCAGTTTGAATAGTGTTTCCAAACAGAAATGGGGGAACACGCCGGACTCTACCCTTAGTGCCAGGCTTAACCCTAAATGGAATTGACTGCGATGTTTATGAGTAAACTTTTAAAAAAAAGGTTTGATGAGACTTGAACCTGAAGTGAAACTTTAGTGGGGTTTTGGAGGATTTGTTGGCCTTCGCTTTATCCTGTTGGAGAAAAGATTACATGCCAAGTTTTATCACACATGAATTTTAAATACTGAAAAATATATTCCAATCTCAGTAGAAAAAAAAAGCAAAAATTTTCAAAACAGGACTAATTGTGCTTACAACTGCATCACTTCGGTGTAAAGGATTGACGAAGCAAATAATTAAGCTTGCAAAGAAAATACTACACTTATGCTTCAGTTAAAGTTTAAACTTAGAGGGCAAAAAGTAACTTTCTCAAGTAATCATTAGCCTTAGTTAGCTTATTATAATCTGAAGACAGCCATACGTTTTATTAAGCCATGTTCAGATTATAAAGTGAGGATTTGACGACATTCCCACAGCGACGATCAGAAGAGAAGATACAAAAGTGGCGTCTCATCTTCATCTTTTTATCCGTGTTTACACGAGCATCATCATGAAGAAATCTGCGTGCATACAAGAACGCAAGAGTGTTGGGAATTCGATGGGATATGCATGCCAGGCCGTTAGCTTTTGCTGTGATAGAACTCCACCATGTCCACGCGCATGTGTAAAATCTACCTTAGATCCGCTGGGTTTGTGTAGTTTACATACACAAATCTGTTCTAAATTTAAATCTACATTTAAATCTAAATCTATCCTATCAAATATAACAACTGTAGAACTTAAAAATAAGCTCCATGAGTCCAGGTGATAGTTTCGTTACTTCTCTCCCCATATACTAAACTGAATTTTACCTTCTATAGGCTGAGTCTAAATACAGACCACTTAATCAGCCTGCCAGTCTGGTAGTATAACTCCCAGAAACTTGTCATCCAAATCTCTTCCTACTGCATACTCACTTACGTCTTTCCAGCTCGAGACAAGACTTGTGAATAGAATGTTTGAAGTGTGAATGTTGAGTGTAGATCACATAAGATTTATGTGTCCTGAACAAAATAAAATTGCAGCATCAAATATTCATAGTCATCTGTGATCAGCAATGCATACACTGCCATTGATCCATAAGGGAAATGCAGCTGCCAGGAGCACAGACCTGATCCATCAGAGGCAGCAGAAATAAGAGTGAGAGACGTGGAGTGCAGGAGCAATTTGCAATCACAGGGAGAAAATACATGAATTTCCTGGAGTGTAGTGTGAAGGTGAAAGATGTTGCATCTACGTGAAATTGGAAGCAGACACAACTCTTACATAAATATGATCCTTAGACAAGTGGCTTTCTCCATCCTGACAGCTTATTTTCTGGGCAGACAGATGAGCGATGGTTCAATGGGTGTGACAAGAAGAGAGTGGCTGACTACGGTTTCCTTTTTCTCCTCTCGATACTAGGTGCAAAACAGAAGCCCTTTTTTGAGGGGGATTGAGAGGTAAGGAAAGGATATGGTAAATGGTGGAGAAATGTTTTCTGAATGAAAGAGATTTTTGGAGGAGAAACGTTTTTGGCAAGTAGTCACACTAAAATGACATAGCTGCAAAAAGGATATTGGGGGGGAAGAAAGTATATATATAAATATATAAAGAAATACAATTGGCAAAAAGGTAGAGAGAAAAAAAAAAAAAAAAAAAAAAACACTGCCCACTTTGCCACCTCAAACTTAAATCAAATTTTCAGGTCGTTCAGTTTGTGTATTTTTCCTTTGTACAGTTTAATCATGTGGCCAAAAAAAAAAAAACAAGAAATCCTTTTGCTTTGTAATAACGAGTTGGTGACTGATGATCTCTCTAGGAAACTGTGATGTGATCACAACTATTCATGCAAATACAGCCAATCTTCCCAAATTCCTCAGGTCCTTGCAATTTTGTCCAATCATTGCAGCATTAAAGCAACACAACACTTCTCCAACACGTTGCCAACTTCACTTCTGTAGTTCTGGTTTTAAATGTGCAGATGTGTCAGAGAGAAATGTGGCTGGATGATATTAAATGGATGGCAGTGATATGCCACTGACATTTCTAACCTGCTCAATCTGAACAATAATAAGAAAAATCTGCTGTTCAAAATCACAACCAAGGACTGTGCATGATACTTTCCCAGTGTTCTGCAGGGAACTGGAGGTAAGCTGTTATGATACACAGGATAGAATCAAAAACTGAATGTAAGGGTGACATGTGAGGTATTTTTTTATGTTTCTGAAGTTTTCTTAAGAATGTGTAAATAAAAAATAAAAAAAAGGGTATGAATGACAACATTCTGCTTGGAGATCAACAAATTTTATTTATTTAATCATTTATTTTTCCATTTAATTGTGTTTTGTTCTTTTTTTTTTTTTCAAACACTCAATATGACACTAGAGAAGTTCAACCCAATCTAATGGCAATGTGTTTAAGCCGTTTGTGCTAGTTGTCTGTGAATGACAAGAATTAAAACACAGGGCAGGGGGTCATCCTCTCAGAATAGCATGAAACAACAGTTGCTGCCACAAAAGCACGTAGTAATAATTCACGTCATAACATGTCAAGCATTTACTGCTTTTTTTATGATACTGAGCAGTGACCAAAAGTACAAAGATTGCAATGTGGTGAAAGTGAAGTGGTTACATAGCAGATAAATGAGTATATAAATGATGTGATTTCTTATTGTTTGTTTTGACACTTGGTCAATATTGCATCATTTTTTTATTCAAGTGGAAAACAAATCAAGCCAGTAACTAATTCACACTTTTAAAGAACCTAATGAATAAGAGTCCTCTTCCTGTGAAAACATGAAGAATGAAAGATTGAATCTGATGCAATACAGTGCGATTATTTTTCTTTTTTTTGGGTGGGGGGGGGTAGCTGGGTTAGCTAATGGGGTAGCTGTGTTATGTCATTGCACAGAATAAAGATTTTTATCATGTATTTTTAAGACGTGGAGCCTAATTCATGAGCTATTATTTTGCCCCACAGATTTTATATTCACTAAGTGTTGCCAGAGATGTTCAACACAAGCTGCCTTAATCTTCTCCTTTTTATGACCAAATAAAAAACAGCCAGTACAGTAAAGAGAATTAACCTTAACTCGCCTATTGCCTAAGCAGCAGCAGGTCATTTCCACCCTAGAAATAAGCGTTTTCTTTTAGTGGGAAATACAGCATAAGGGGATCACAGCCTGTGCTCTGATTCTGCAAAGCCCTTCCATTACCTCAGACAGAAATGATTCAAACGTCCATAGCAGCGTTGCCAGGTTTATATTGTTCACATTTTCTGTATCACTGCAGCTACAACATGCAAAAGTTTGGAAAAAAATATTTAAAATATGTGCTGTAAATTAATTTTGCTTAATTATCTGGAGAAATAGATCATCTCAACATTATTTCAGAAATTATTTCAGTTTTGTGATGAACCTGGAACACTTGTAAGTTGTGCAAATGAGGGGCACACCTAGTTCAAGCTGAGTACATAAAGCATACAAAAGAAGTGTTTACAGTGCTGCTAACAAAAGCATTTTGTATAACCTGTGTGCAACAGATTTGTCTATAAGACCGAGTACAATCGACTAACATACCCACTGTTGTCCTTCAGCTCTATGCATTCCAATGTGTTCATTTCGTTCAGTGGGTAACAATGCGTTGTCTTACAAAGGTGCTTGTGAACTCAAAAGAGATGGATTGTTTGTGCAGCCTATGCTAATAATCTACTGGTTTACCCTTCTTATTGTAATATGCAACAAGCAAGTTCTTTACATTCAATAACGTAATACAATTTATTGTGGAGGGTTGAACATTTACTACATTTGATTGCTTTTTTTCCAAAAACAAAAACTCAATTGATGTCAAGTTTTAGAAGTCAAGAGCTGCAAAACAAACCGATTTTTCTTTTTCTTCATGGTGTTTTGCGATGCTTGTTAACATCCAACGAAGTAACACATTCTCGTTCCCTCGTCATTTGCACCCGGATCAAGGCCCCCTTTGCGGTCAATTCCAACATACAGGGAACTGAAGCAGGTGGATGTTGTGACTTCTGCAGCTGTAAGTGATGCACCGACCGCTCCAATTTAAACAGCAACAGGAAAATGTCATCTTGAATTGGGTTATGAAGTAACATAATAAACACCTGACTCCCAGCAGTGCTTAAATACAACCATTAAGGGAAACTGTTTTTCAATTTATTCATTTACCTATTCATCAGTTTATTTATTTTTGATTTATTCATTTAATAATTTTGACTTTTGGTTCTTATTTTTAACTTCATGTGCTCTACTACTCCACTTCTTTATTAGGCATAAGGACTTTCTTAATGATGAAGGTTTTCTTGCTATAACACAATGTTCATGCAGCTGTTGTAGGGCTTTATTTTTGTTTTAACCAAAATTTGACCAGGATATCAAAATATAATATACTTTTCTTATTATTGTCATGTGAGTGACATGTAAGGTTTTATGATAACCAATAAAAAAGAACAAAAATCCATGTTCAGTCAGTATATTTAACAGAATCTTAGAAGGAAGGAGTGGGGAAATCTTTTGAAAGGCAGGCAGCATCACAGAAGCAGTGAGGAAGGGCTGACAAGCTTCCCAGGGAAACAGAAAAAAGGGAATAACAAGCCAAAGGAACAAAGGTAAGTGACTTTTCAAAGCCAGAACTGAAAAGTTGGCCAAACCTGACCTGCTTACCACTGGAACAAACAACAATCTGGCCAGGAGTGGAGTGAAGCCCAGGGAAGATGTACTGCCAGGCGTGATGTGCAGATGAGCTGCAGATGTGCGTGCTCAGAGGAAGAAACTCTGGGAGGAGGCAGGAAGCCATAGTACAACAGGTTCCAGTTGGAGGACTTGTCGATTTTGAAATAATTTCCCTGTTGTACTATCATCAGCTGCTAATGAGTAGGAAGCTATAAATTGTATTGATGTTTGATGTTGAATATATTAATTCTGACTCACAGGGTTGTTGTAATCAATAGATGTTTTAATGAAAAACCTCAGTCAGTTGTTTTAACAGATCACCGATCAGCCCTCAAAAGAAAATTCCAGCTTTTATCATCAGCCAGAACCAAAATGTTCTGCATTAGATCTATTTTTAGAGTTTGTTGACTTTAACATAACTCTTTGACCGGCTAAAAGCCCCCCCCCCCCCCTTTTTTTTTTTTTTTGCCTATTGACATCAGGAACATCGAGTACCCTGCAATATGAATCAGCTGGTTTTATTTAAGCTTAATACAATACAGTCTACTTTGCTTTCATACAAGTGGCTACTGACGTTTGCTTTTCACATCATCCTGAAGTTTACTATCAGGATGAGCAATGACGGTAATTTCAATGCAGGACAAGCCAAGCAATCATACATTTTAATAAACAATTCTGTCGAATGCATGGTTTGAGAAGAATGTCTTTGAAACCGTAGATATGCATCAAAGGAAAAACATGACTAAGCCAGCAGCGAAAGCCAGTGTTGCTGAAACAGGGAAAAAAAAAAAAAAACTGTCAGTAATTTAGAATCTGAACAGTTTGTTAGAATCTAGAAAATGATGGCAGCAGAATAATTATATTTGACAAGTCGATTGATAGAGTGTGCAGCTGTTGACAAATTGCAATAACAAAATCCTGTTTCTGTCAGCCACTTTTGTATGTAGAACCATTTCCTTTCACATGAACGGCACATTTTCAGCATAAAAATTGACAACTGAATTGATACAATCTGTCATTTTTGGTACATTTTATATTTCATTGTCAAATTTTCAGATCTGCACATATGGCATTCCCAGAGAAATAAATGTCGGCTGCATATAGGAATGGTTAATAACTAGAATGTTGCTGTCATGGATTTAAGCAAGAGCAATGGCTGCTGAAAAAATAAGGACAACTGTCACATGCCAAACATGGACTGTCAGCTAAAACTGAGGACATCTCAATATCCTGCAACATGTCCACAACTTCAGCTTCCAAACACGGACACTTCCATCTGAATCTAGTTTTATTTTCCAGCCCTCATACAGCAATGCTTTCCCCAGTGTTGACTCAAGATGTCCCTGCAAATTTCTGCCATAAGAAACGTAGAAAAGCAGAAAAGCTATAATGAAATTAAATCATCAAGGACATGTGTAAGTGTAAGAAAGTACTGTGGCACAATGGTGTTTGTTATCCTCAGGAAATGAACCTTCTTGTGTCTGCATATGAGATCTAACTACACGGAGTGAGTGGAATCTCAACAGCACACCCATCATTCTCAAGATAGTTGAGCCTCCTTCTTTTGACTTGGAAGGGGCCAGCAGAGAGGAACATTCAATCACTCATTCTTCTTTACATGAAAGATCTGCCAAGAAAAATTCAGCCCAGTCTCCACTGAGTTCATTAGACAGGCAGGCTATTGTTTTCCGAGAGTCTTTTTTATGTTGCTTCACTTAACAATTTAAGACAAAAAAAAAAGTTAGGAAAAAACTATTTCTAAATGTGGATTTTAACAATTAGCTTCTAAATCAAAGGGAATGAGTGCAATAAGATTCTTTAACAAGCAAACGAAAATTCTTAAATGCTTCTAAAACGCCCCTGCACAATAACAACACTGGATTACAAAGTGCTCACATAATGAGGACCTGAGCACCCCCAAAGGGACAATTAGGTGCAATGAGAGAGGTGTGCTGACATCGCTGATCTGTAGAATAATTAACACCTCTGCCCTTTGTGTTGTCCCTACGGAGAGACCTTCTAAACCACACAAGTGTGCAAGTTGTGATGGAAACTTTCACACAGCTGGAATACACACGTGTGCAGACACACTCATGCAACAGCAGACACATTTAAGATGCTCGAGTCTAGAGATGAGATGTCTATAAATAACCAAGACTGAGAAATGGGAATATGTGGATAGATAATAGATATATTCTGGTTAATTCAAGTTAAACCTGTTACCAGTTTCATTGTATCCAACTCAGGGTCATTGACGGTTGGATCCCGATGGGCACAAGGTGAGAGGCAGGGCACACCGTGGACAGGTTACTAGTCCATTATAATGATAACACAAACTCAGACCCACTCATCAGGGCAGTTTAGAGTCACCAACTGACCTAATTTACATGCCTTGGGAACCCAGAGAGAATTCATGCATTTAGGGGAACATGTAAACTCCAGATTAAAATTTAAACCCAGAGCCTTTTTGCTTTAAAACAACTTTGCTAAGCACCTCACCCCTGAGCTGAGCTGGCTAAAAGTTTCTCTGCCAATTTTAAACGAAAAAAAAAAAAATCACGCCTAACCTGTTTTGAGAAGCTCAGATGAACTCTGCTTTTGTCTTTAGCCTATGAGTTCATCTTAATGTGGGTGGTGAGAAAGGCTCTAATCAGATGTGAGATACTTTCTATAACTGCAGGTCTTGGTTCAGTTCCAAGTAGGAGTGCAGTTTATTTGTAGTCAGAAAGCAGGAAAAGACTATAGTGTGACAGTAAATCTGTTATATTAGGTTTACAGCATTCGAAAACATTTCACAGCCACACAATTAGTGAATCCTTCACTTGCAAGTACGTTGTTGAATTAGTATCCATTTATTAATGTGTCAGTACATGATGTCCTATTAAAAACACAACAGTTTTCCCAGAGCATTTCTGTTAAAAAATACTGTTTTTGTCCCTTTTGTTTGGCTTTCATTAATAATTTATTATAAATTACATGTCACAGTAGTCATATTGCACATTATTATTTTTTTCTTTCACAAGGTCTTTACCTAGTTTTTCCCACAACACAAGAAATGTACTGAAGTGAAGGCTTCTAGGTTTTATGAAATGGATGTCTCCAGAACAATCCGAGGGAGTTGCCTGTCAGAATTTATAACTTCACACACCAATGCTTGCTTGACTAAATAACCGCCCAAAACAAGAATAATTCTATATTCATATGAACTAGATGAGATTTAAGATGCAGTAATGTCTTTTTCTTCAATATCAGCCTGAAAAGCGCTGATGCTTTCTGAGTTGATCTTATCACACATGGATGCTTTCCTAGGAGTTAAGGAGTTATAATGTGACTCACTAGCCACCCTTTAGTATCTATTTATATTATGAGGAAATTGATTTAAAACCCAAATCATGATACTTTACAAAGATAAAGGAGTTGGTTTGCTGCCTAACTTTAACCAAAACAAAACTAATGAGGAGCGTTTGTCCCACATGAGACTCACAAGAGAGTCATGGTTCCCTGGAGCCAAACTAAGCATAAAAACAGTGGAGTCAAGCACAGTCTCCGGGGTAAAAGTCTAACTTACAAAGTTCATCCTCCTTCTATTACATGTGATCCAATTGTCAGTCTTTCTTATTGGAGCAATTTCTTTCTTTTTCAATAATGCTGCAGCTGATAACAAAAGATAAAATCTGCAGAGATGCCTGCGCATTAAAAACCAACTAACTGGTGAGGTTCACCAAATGATATGTCTGAGTAAGGATATGGATTTTCCTGCAGATGAGCTCAACTGATTTACAGCAGAAACTTATCATGATTGTGTCCATCAGGAGGGCTGATAGAAATGTTGACTGTTTCCACAACCTGTGACCCAGGACACTAAAATAAAGGCAATATTAAATGTTATGTGTTCCCATCAATGTGGAGCAGAGCCATTGCTCTGCTACGCTATATTCTCCTGTCTGCTGTAAGGAAAAAAAAAAAAACATAGTTAAATTATTCTGACATTCACTTATGTTTGTTCAAAATTAAGAAATTACTTTGTAATTAATATAGCAAATATTTAAGAGAGGTCAAAGTTCAGACTCCTCTGTCTGGAGACTCTCCTCCTCCAGTCCAGCCAATCAATGCAGACTTTATTCCCCGGGCACTTTTAGTCATCTTTCAGTGTGATGCAGTATTTAAAGATTATGCAATTAAAACAACTCTCCACTGACCATTAGATCAGACTTTGTTGTACCTGGCAAAACCTCTAACCATGTGCATGTTGAACTTTTGAAATGCTTCAAAACTCTGTCTGTACATAAATTTTTGAGTTTGACACTTGGTAAATTCCCACATCATAATCATTATTTGTGTGTGTTATTCTGTTTGAGTTGTTATTGAAAAGATTTTTTTTCTAAATAAATAGAGAAGTCTTTGAAGGAACCCCTCAGTGTTTTGACACATTTTCACAGCTATTAATGGAGGTCAAATCTGACACACCCTGGGTAAATTTTGTGAGAAACAGACATTATTATTCCTTATAATACAAAATCTGTTACAATACAAAAATTTGTCCTTCAATATTTTCTCTATTGAGTTGTTCACTCAAAAGAAGTCACCATTTTAAAGGGATTAGAGGCAAGATTAAGAAACGAAATTCACGACTGCCACGACTGCCGCTTCAGGTAACTGCAGCCACGAGCCAAGCCGTCACGGGAGCGTGCACAAACTGAGGCTATAATGTTGTTTACTAAGCTTTTTCTTCATAGTTACACGTTTTAGTGGTCTTTCAGTTGCTGACAACAGAAGAATCCATAACTATCGCTTACAGTGTTTGAATTTACCGCGACCGTCTTCTTCTTGTATCAAAACTGCGGATGTAGCGTTATTTGACGTCACGTCCGCAGGGCAGCGCGGGAAATTCGGACATCGAATCGCAGTGCATTTTGTAGCACACAGCCTGTTCAAGGCAACGGAGAGAGATGTGGGTGGAAACGTTCTTTTTGGTATTTAGCGCTTCATCACCCATTAGTATTAAGAAAAATGGACATGCATGTTTGTTTTTTTTAAATTCCTGCCTCTAGTCCCTTTAAGTCGCTGGATAAAAAAAGAAATTAAATAAAGAACTTTTGAGAATTAACCTCTAGTTCAGTGTGTGCCAACCACAACAATAGGACAGAATGATGTGATAATAAGCATAATATGAAGCACAGACTCAGTTCCCCTAGGTAACCAGTGACTCCTTGTCAGTTTAGCAAATTATATTTCCATTATTTTCCTTTCATTCCACTTATTAGAATAGTTGGGGAATTAATGAGGGATATATTCTTTTTTTTTTTTTTTCAATCTGCTAATTACATTCACCTTGTAGGTTAGAATCAGACACAAGGGGGATATGAGAGAGGGAGTTAGAGAGAGTGTGTGTTGGGGAGAAGGATGCAAAGGGAAAAGTTGTGGGGTGAGTTAAGAGGACCCTTGGCACCAGCTTTAAGAGTCATAGATAAAAGTAAGGAGGTAATGTGACTAGGCTGAGCAGGTGAGGAGCACTGAGATCAGCCTAGAGGAGAGATAATTACACAGAAGCACAGGGATTACCATGATTCTAGATGAAGTGGAAAAGCCATGCAAAGCATATTATTATGATGAGAGGAAGTAGAACTAGATCTGTATATAATTTATCCTCTGTGGCAGCAAGAGAGAGGAGGATTGAGGAACTTATTTATCCCTGGAGGAGTTCAAGGTATTTAGACCTAAATAACAGCCAAGGAGACATCAAAGGGTGCCAGCCTACAGAAAGAGCTCTAACCCTGCCAAGTAGCATGATTGCCACGAGATCGGTAAACAGATCCATCAAATGGTAAGATTATTGATCCTCCATTTTCTATATGTACTAAAGAAAAACCTAAATCCTGAAATTGCTATTTTTTGTTATTATTGCTATCCACTTTAATATCTACTTAACACTTCCAGCAGTGCGTTATGTGGAGATATCAAAAATTCATATATAATGAAATATGCATATATGACTGCCTATGTGTGCATAAATATTCTAATGCAATTCTACCCTTTCAGTAATGTATCTCAGTTTCAAAAAGTGATCTAATTTACACGTCATTCCATTTTTATCTACAGATGCCTAGCTCTACATTGGAGCATTAATTTCCCCTAACACATTTCTGCCAGCTGTGTTTTTGTCAGCATGTAATTAGCCCTAGTAGGTTATCAAATTAGTCTCAGAGGAGAGTATTCTGTTCATGCCCTGGCATGATGTAACACAGACTTGTAGCACAGAATCTGCAGATTTTGTATATACCTACAAATCTGGTGATAATTTGGTCATGATTATGATGACTGTTAGCCATACTAAGAAGTAACAACATACTATTGTTAATATCATGTGTGATATCTAAAGTATTTTAAGGCTGCTTGGCTCCACATGACAAAACACCACACACCACCACAATCAGACATAAAACCACACAATAGAAATAAAGAAATCCATTTTTTTGTTTTTGTTGTTTTGATTTAAAGGAAATGAAATCTCAAAGAAAAAAAAAACACAAGCAGATATTATTAATTATTACTGGTTCAAGGATATTACCAACATCAGGTCACAGAAGCCAAATCTAATGACTGAACTCAGTTGGTGTTAAAGTTCAGCAGATTGTGGATGAGTCGCCATCAGCGTTGAGAGCCTGTAGGAAGATAGGACACCTCTGGAGTGTCAGGAAGATATTTTCAAGCTAAAACTGATTGGACACGCTGTGAGGCTGCTGGTCGAAACTGCTGATTCTCTACCAGGTGACATAGTACAATATCAGCACCATGAAGCAAAGGAGCTGATTGATGGATGTTAAGAAGAGTAATTTGCCATTAACTGTGTTACTCAACTCAGGGTCAGCCTGAGGAGCAAAATAGTGTAGAGTAAGCTTTAATAACATTTCACACAAGCAAAACATCAAGGCTCAGTAGCCAGAGTAAGCATTCAGCTGTTGAACAAGGGTCAGTCTGGCCTCCTAGGCCTGACGGACTTAAAGTGCTATGAAACCAATAATCAGTGGTGGGACCTGTGAGACCGTAGACCACATCCATATCCAGCAGCTGCATTTCTCCTTCATCCAATCAGCTTAGGAAATCCTCATGTCCCACCAGTGATCCTCTAGCTGAGTCTCCATTTAATTGTTGAGCCCACTGCTCAGCCATGGCTATGTTGGTAAGATGAGACTAAGCCCAGAGCCCAACCTTAAGTTTATGGTTTTATTCCCTCAGCATTGTGAACTGCACCATCTGGCAAAAGTGATGTCAGAATACTCAGAGCACAGGGTGTTTTGGTTGGTCATGAATCACCTGATAAGCGCAGTGCAAGTGACACCGTTGATGCACTGCAAAGCTGGAGGGAAAAGTGTGAAACTAAAACCTAAAAAAAACATACAGATAAAGGCAAATATTAGAAAAACCTCCTATTCTGCTTGAAAGAAAATCAGATCATTTTTACCGTGTGGCTATGGTTTTGTATTAATGACATGCTTCCTGTGCAACTTCATCTACACCTCCTCCTAAAGTGACAAAATGACATATTCTCAGTGGCAACACATGCTGTCCAGTGAGACTAAATCACTGGTATAAACCATATTGGCTCTGTGAGGACATCGCAATTTGTTGGCACAATAATTTCTTCATCAAACATAAGCAGCCCATCACTTCACTTCTTGAAAAGACTCCAAGATACGAGTCAAGATTAAATCCTTTTCAAAGGAGAATTTCCTGAATATTGTTAGATCATTTTAATCTTATGACAAGGGTGTTTATGTTTCCTGTGTTGCTGCATCCCTTGGGGAGTTTGTTTGTCATGTTCTTCAGCCTCATGGAGAAAAATCTTCCTGTCCTGCCAAAAGAAGTGTGAAGAGAGCGTTTTCACAGTTAACACAGCTGATTTAATTCACAGCGGTAGATCTGACATCAGCAGAATCTGTTTTTGTTAAACCGAAATCCTTCTGATCAGCGAGTTCAACTTTATTCTAGTGTTGATACATATTTTTACAGGGTAAATTCCCATCTGAGTGTCATGCTCTGTTTGTTTGTTTGTTTTACGTTTCTAAGCAATCTCTAGCCACAAAAATAGAAAAAACAGTTCAAAGTGACCCATTTACAGTTCAGGTGGGTGTAGATATAAGTTAACCTGATTTACATCATCTGGGTGCGTTCAACAAGTACACGCGGGGGCGTTCCCTTTCCTCACGCACTCCATCTGAGTAAGGCGACAGTTATAGGTGATTTCGTCTGGTTAGAGAATAATAGGAGCCAATCACTAATCGCGGGTGGGACTTTTGAAGGATGGGCGGCGTTGCATATGTTGCCTTTTATCCGGAGGTTTTCTTTGCACATTCGACAAAAGTCGTTCACAGACTGTACACCGCTCGTACTAGCTGTCGCCGCCGCCGCCATGTTGTTTGACTGAAGCTTTTTGAGCTTGATAACATGTTTTGATAACTCGATCCTCTATGCGTGGTGGCTCTGGTGTCGCTCTGAGTTGCGTCACGGGTTGCGTCATTCGGTTCAACGTGAGTGGCTGAAGTAGCGTGTCAGTCAAGATGACGGACAGATCTTCTATCCAATCACATGCAAGAGTTTTAGAAAAAAAAGACTAATTTGAAACGACATCGGGTTAACTCCCTCCCCAGATGGTATTGCAAATACCAGGTGGCGGGAGTCAGGTTAGATATAAGTAGCTGAATGTAGAAAAAGGAGTCAAATACTCAAAAAACAAAGCACACAGAGTGTTTGCTCGTTGTTCAAGAAACTCTTGTGTTGTTGGCATGCATGAAAATGCTACAGAATGAGTACCAATTCTTTCTGCTGCTTTTTATCGCTTAACTTGGAACATGGTACTCTGTGCTGAAGAGCAAGTCCACATAAACACAGTCGCATAGGGATGCAGCAGTATCCTTTTTCCCAATAGCTGAGCATTGTGTTGGGTTGTATTTTTGTTGATAGATAACTCAAAATAATCAACGTAGGGAGATTTTTTTTTCTTTAATCAAAACATCAGTCATCGGGGAGCCCGTTAGAATGATAAAAAGTGTTCTTGAGCTTGCTGAATACAGTGAGATAATGACAGCGACTATCAGATTGATTTAAAATGAAACTGCAGAGAGCACTGATTAATTTATGATGGAGTGTATTGCTGATAAATACACTCTACAAACACAATTCACGCTGTGATGAATAGTAAGATACATCACAAACAAGAGCTGGTCTTCACAAAAGTTCTATATCCCTCAGATACTGAATTATGCTGAAATAAAAGCTCAATGACGTTGAAGTTTTTGAGATATTTTTGATTTTCTGAACATGTCACCAAAGTCCTAAGCTCTCCATCTCAAACAAGGCTTTTGAGGTGTATAAATATGCTTTCATTTTTCATCCTGTCTCACCAAGGCGAGCAAACTACCTTCCATTTGCAAAGGTCTTTGCCAATAAAGACAGAAATTTGATATCTTAAGATAACAGAAATGATATTACCCAGAAGCCATAACTGAGTCCTGTCATGGAGGAGACGGAGTGAGTGATTGCCCCTAGTTATGCAAGAGCTGATTTATCCCATTAGGCTTTGGTGTAGGCGCAAGCCCAGAGCTTGTGCCACTGAGACTCACTGGCAGTTATTGCCTGACATGAAAATTCCTCTTCAAGCGTAAAATGTCAGAAAGTAGGATTGATGCCTTTACTCATTATTGCTTCTCCATTTTGGGATGAGAAAGGTAATATTAGCATGGAGAAAATATGAATGGCAAAAAGGACTTGGTGACAGTTTGAGACTGCAGCTGATGGAAGTGAAAGGATAGCAGAATAAATGGAAAACAAATAACCACATAAAAGAGGCTAATGGGTGACAAACCATTGCAAAGGGTACAAGTGGTTAACATATCTTTTATTGTAGTTCATTAATAAGACAGAGGACAGTCTATGCAAATGCACACACACATAGAGATACTTGCAACCTGTACACCTTTACATTAAACCACTGACAAGTAATATAAAGTAAATGGTGTCTGACTTTTGGAGCTCTTACAAGTGTTATGAGCAATTTTTCTTCTTTATGTGGTCCACCTTAGTTTCCTCAAATAGAGTGAAATTTTACTAAGTTCTGGCTCAACAGTGTTAAAGCAATACAACATAAGTTTCTGAGCTTGATAACTATGTGCTTCTGAATCATTTTAATGGCACCTTGATGATCACATCCCTGGAGTTGTTGATGCCCTGTTGCACCCCTGGGCCAAGACAATGACGTACCCTGTGTTCACACAGGGTGCAAATAAAATTATTTGCGTGAATGAATCACATGTTAAGTCAATGTACAGACGCAAATAGACGTTTGCTGCAAATTTGCAGCGCGACAAGCCCTGCATCACAACCAAAACAGCTGGACACTTTTGGACGTGCTCCATCATAGGCACCAAAGTAATAGTAATAAAAAAAAACACAAGGACATCATTACAGAGACCAATTAATAGAAAGACAGAAAGAGAATGAGCAAAAAATAAGACAGCAGGAAGCATCAGGCTATCTTTTACTGGCTGGAAAGACTTCAGAGAAGAGACAGGATGCAAGAAGGATGCTGAATTAACCTTTTTATATCTGGAGCACCAAAGTGCAAAAATCTGTGTCAGAATATATTAAGTAAATAAAAGTATTATTAAATGATAAATATTTGTAATGTCCCATGGAAATCAATATCTAGAACCAGAGGACTTGTTGCTGTTTGACATTCAACTTTATGAATGCATAAGCCATTTGTGAATTTTCTGTAAAATCTAAATAATTGGCTTTACCTAAAAGGTAGAGTCCGAAGTCCCCCCACCGTTTCTGTTTGCAAACAAGAGTATTCAAACTGAGCGCCCCTCCCTCTCAGGCTAATGGCCGCCTCGTTCTTCAAACTATTCAGCTTCAAGCCTCTCCTTCAGAGCTCAGAAGCGGGTGAGCCAAACCAATATTAACTTTGGTTTTTAAACCAAACTATCGCTATAAAGCTCTTACCTTTTCCTTGGTGCATCTGCTGTTTTTCTTTCTTTCTTTCTTTTTTTTCCTTCGAGAGTTCAAGTGACTGGCATCTGCTTCAATCATGAGCGTACACAAGGTCATGCCCTTAGCTCTGTCATTGGCTGGCGATATAACCAGAAATCTCCACCCAGAAATGTCCCGACCACAACAAAACAAAGTGAAACAGCGAATTACAGACAGGGAGAGAGAGGGAGTTGCATTCAAACTCACCGCGGCACGCGAGTAAAGGCCCATTTGCATTTGAGACGGATTTCACTTGCACAAGTCTAACGTTTATTTTCAGGGGGGGAAACTTCAGACTCTATCTTCAACAAAAATATGCAAACTCCCTGCCTTAAAAAATTAAGTTATTTTTAATGAAAGTGATGAAGTAGAATCAACTAGAATGGTTTGAATTTGTAGAATTTTTCTGAACTTGATAAATCTGATAAAGCTGTAAGTGAATAAAGTTGTGGAGGAAACTTGTTGTGATGAATTTTACATAAATTTGATGAGATACTTCACACAATCTTTGTTTTATCTTGTACCAGCATGAGAAATTCAAGTTAATCTTACTTAAAGCAATTGATGAACACAAAATTGTTCTTGCTATGTAGCAGGGGCTTTTTCTCAGTGGGTTTCAGCTAAAACTAATGTCAGACCACAGATGTCTCTGTCATAGTGCATCAGCTGGCTGGAGAGTATTTAATACAGAAATAAACAATAAGTTGAGAGTAGTCACATGACACTTCCAACATTATGCACAAATCTTTCATTTGTGAATTATCTCTAATTTGTTGTTAAAACACGTGAACTGCATTGTGGGAAACCTGCTCCCTCACTATCACTAATTCCCCTGTACTCAATTTAATTATTCAACTTAAGTAAATTATTCAACTATTCAACAATGATTCAACTTAAGTAAATTAAGTTATCTAGCATTTTGCCCTCCCAAGTTCTTACAACTTATTTAAGATTAGTATAACTGACAACTAAATTAGAATTAATTTATATCTACTAGATATATTTTATTAAAACCAATGTTACATTTTACAGTGTACAGTATTGGAAAAGTGTCTGGGTTATGAATTTCTGCTCCTGGAAAGTTATTTTTCTTTCTTTTGCCATTGTGGTTTATTAAATCCCCATAACAGCAGACATCTACCTCAGACATCTTCAGCGCTTGGCAAATCACACTGAAACAATTTAAAGATAGCATCCCCCCTATGACCCTATGAGTACTTAAGTTCAAACTGAGCTCTAGGAGCTACCATGTGACCATTTTTTATGGACTTTTCACATGCAGCTATTC
Source organism: Atherinomorus stipes (assembly GCA_023101725.1). NCBI lineage: Eukaryota > Metazoa > Chordata > Actinopteri > Atheriniformes > Atherinidae > Atherinomorus > Atherinomorus stipes. The sequence continues at coordinate 156,067 of JALJCO010002435.1, forward strand.
ATTAACTCATCAACAAACTCAGAGTATAGAATAAATCAAGGTTATCTCACAGATCTTTTTTTATTATTATGTATGGCAAGAATATCTGCAAATACATAGATTGAAACAGTTTTTAGTTACTTTCCTTTACACTACATTAAACCAAGGTAAGATACTTTGTGGATCCAGTCATCATTTCAGCAGCCACATTTTGACATGTTCATGCACACTGAGCATGCAGTGCCACTTAGGCTAAATTAGCTCAAATATGTTAGTCTACACATAAAAGATACTGTACACTTGCATGGGTCACATCCATAATACACAAGAGAAGTCTGTCTGATGTGTAATTTACTGAGATTCAAAGTTTCTTCCATGCAGACTCATTCTTTCAACTTAATTTACAGAACACAGAGTGTTTTACTGTTAAATGACTTGCAGCCTTTGCATACACACAGCTTAGTGATTTGGGAAATAGCAGAAAAACAAGATATTTTTGCAAAAAGAAATGCAACGGATAAGAGAGATGAGTCCTTTCATTGTTCAAATCCAAGGGACAGCTACTGCCTTTAGCAAACTGTCATTCTCAGGGCATCACCTGAAGTTGCTGTGTCAAGCTCCTGTTTGTGTGATACGTTTTTTTGTTTCTTTTTTTTTGTAGGCAATAGTATCCTGACAAACCAGATGCAGACAGAAAAGACTCTTGAGTCATTCTAGAGTGTTAACTTGTGAACAAGCCCAAAGGTGCCCATAAAAGGCCTGGATACGAGGTGACAGACATTCACAGGCATTGCACTTCCTTGTGTTCTGTTTCCTTTTCAGTCAGTGCAGCTCAGTCACTAAAGAAGTACATGCAATAAGTACATTTGTCACCTTTCTAAAATGTAGTAGTTTGCTATGTGACAAGGTAACAAATTCCCGCACTGCTGTTTTCTGTTGGGACATGGCAAGAATCTCAACATTTTTATAACCCTCTTATCCCTCATCCAATTTGTAATAGGTAGACTTAAACATGTGAATTAATTCTCATACTATTATTGACAGACCATTTGCAGATGAAATCATAGTATATAAGAAATTGTGAGTGGTAGGGAAATAGAACCGTATGACTGCTGAAACCACTGTGCAGGACTTGTTTCAAGCCAGATACATCTTGCACCTCACCACAAACTTTAGCACCACAAAGGGTGTCATTTAGTAAACATTTGTGTAAAAAAGTGGATGACATCAAGTTGGAACAGATTTGGAGACATGATGTTGATGTACTGTTGAATCAAAACTTTAACTATCTATGTAGAAAAGTACAAAATATGTAGAAACTAGACATCTTGTGTGCTTTTACTATCAAACGCTAATGTTTTATGCTTTGGATCAATGTAAGTTTTTTGTGTTCTGCTAAAGCCAGGATCAGACTACACAATTTTTTTTCATCGTTCACAGCAGTCGCTATGTCAGATTAATATACATTGTGTCATAAAATTGGACGGTGTCTTGTTACTCACGAGTGGTCACGCTACAAGAATGGCACTAGCCAGACAACCCACTGATCATCATGTGGTGTCGCAAAAGACGACATGAGACGGGGAGGTGGGACAAGCAGCTGTCAATCAGTCACTTGGTTTGGAGGCATCTGAATTGACTGTTTGGGTCACTCATGAAATGGAAAGTGGACAGGGGACATCAGTTCCCGTCCATTATTGAAGTTTTGGACTCATGTGACAAAGGTGTTTTTCCCAACATGATGGTATTCTGGCAATGCTGCCTGTTCCAGTTTCTCTGTGGTGTCTGTTGCTAAACAAGTTAGCAACAGCAGCTAGTGTTGCCATAACAACAGAGAGCTACCGCACCATCACGTGCCACCACTGCCGACCTGCTCGCAGAGATGATGATTGAGGCTGTAGAGCAGTGGGGAGTTGCAATAAACAAGTGTTTGAGAAAAAAAACAGTCTGCCGTGGTATGTGGAATCATTTTTTAACATGCATTTCTTAAAGATTGATCAATAATTGATTGTTAATTCTCCTGACAATCAAAAAGATGATCACTAATGCCCATCCCTAGTACAGACATCAATGGATGAATGTCTAATGTAGTATACTTTTGTTCAATATTCTACAATTTATCCGTATTTATCGTTTGTGGTTCCAAACGTCACTGACAGCACATTCAAATTCTGTTGCATCACACACATTTACAGTAAGGTAAAAGCACAGAAACAAAAATAGCACACTTCATTTACCAAAGACATTCAAAAAAAACTGCTTTAAATGAAGGGGCTGGCATCAACACTCTGAGAGCCATGCTGACACCTCTCACATTATATCAGGATAATGAGACAAAGCAACACATCAATTTGTGGAGCTTGCTCTCTTTGCACTTGTGTGAGTAATAATGCTGATGGGTACATGATATGACTTTAAAATAAATTGGTTAAATAACCACTAACAGTACATAACACATCCCCTTTTACATTTTTGGGAACAAAAACAGCATCAAAGCTGCAGCTCACTGGTTGCAGACAAAACATGATTAGCCCAATGTAAATATTCCTCACAACAACAACAAGCTATAAAGAAAATATGCTCCAATCTCACCAGCTGGAGAACAGATTTCTGGTTGGATTTCCCCCAGCTACCCCGTACACAAATGCATATGCAGCTCTATAACTCTCACTCTACCCGTATACTTACATATGGCCATGCAAGATTACATCTACAAAGTGTCAGATACATAATAAAAAAACCATCCAACTGCCTTCAAACACTTTGTAACTCATAAAAACAGTCCATCAGCACCAACTGCCACTCCAAGGTAAGAAGCCTGACGGTGGGCTTCTCCATTACAAATTTATCCATTTAATTTTCTTAACAGCTGGCATTATCACACACGAGGCAGCAGGAACAGTCAGCTCACTAACACTGCCCAGCATGCCGCTCCCATCTCTGCAGGAAAAACTAACACAGACCAGCACCAGGTTTTTTTCTTCTCCTGGAAGGATTACTGCATACAGCTGATGAAGTCATTAAACCACATAAAGCTAACTTTAGTTTCCGGTATTAGAAACATTTTTTTTTTTCTGTTACTTGTTTAGTAGTTACAAAAGGGGGAAGATTATAACTTCAAAGTGAAATAAGATCAAAGATCAAAATGTTACAGACAACAGAGGTGGGCCTAAATTATGGAAAGGCTTGCTGAGATAAGAATTTACTGCCCAGGATGATGGCAAAACTGACCAGCCGGACATCACACCTTCTGAGCCGCAAATCTTTACATCAAGCTGATTTCTAATGAGGCGCATTTCAGATAAACTAATCACTATTAAGATTATAAATGGTTATTCTCTGACCTGAAAAAATATTAGGACTTAAAAGGATGACAGAATAGGAATCGAGGTTAGGAATTATAATAGCTGTGGCATGCCTAAGGGTATTAATCGAAAAATATAAAGCCAAATGATATAACAACACATCAGAGATGGTTAAGTTCCCACAGTTCCTTGTGCCCATCACAGTAGCTGCCAACAGGACCTGGACCACTTGGATGGCAAAGGCAACTGAGGACATAAGTAGCTTTAAAAGGAGAACTCAGTAACTTAGCCATCTCAATAAATGCTTTTCGGAATCCCTGTGGGGCTAAACAAAGTGTTTACGGAGCGATTCAATGTTTCTCCCCCTTCCGCCGGGGTCTGTGGCTTGTGAGCAGCACTTACAAGTCTGCCTGAGCCGACCCGACACAGAACTTGCGACAACAGAAACCGCTGTACGGTACTCAGATCCCCTATCTACCGAGCTGCTTCCAGTGCTGATTTGAACCAGACTACCAGCGCTAATTCGAAGAAAACATTTCTTTAGCTTCACACCACCTAAACACCGGCTCCTGGCTCTCATAACCAACTCTTTGCTGGACCAGTGTGATTCACTTAGCTTGCGCTGCCTGGGCGCCGGGTGAAGCATCACTGCTTCAGGCTAAATAATCACTTGTCATGTCCGCAAAAAGTAAATAAAGGTTTGTATTCTTACCTGCTACTCACCAACACCAGAGAAAAATATAATCCACAGCATATTTATCCACAAATCGCGGGTAAAACGTCCCGTTTCAGAAGATACAGGTCTTTGCTTTGAGCAGAGGGAGACGAGGTGCTGCTACCAACGCAGCAAAGTAGCATCAACAAGCTAGTAAACACTTAGAGATATATCCAGGGATCAAAATAGAGGAAAGACAGGTAGAGAAGCCGTCTGTGTGCTGTGGGGGTGTAGGAAGGTTTGAGCTTTACGACAGTGAAAGGACGTCACTAGGGGGACCCCCGAGCTGAAGTTACTGAGTTCTGCTATAAAAACGAAAAGAAAATGTAGTGCTTGTTTTTCCATGCCTTCTTGGATACAATACATGTTACTCCATTCTTTCTTTTTGGACAAACAGCATATTTGTCTCGAATTTTCTTTTATTCATTTATTCTTTGTTTTGCATCTGTGAAAAGACAAAAGAAACATCTGTTTTTCTTTTCAAATAAAAATCTTTTTTACCTCCATGCAAGTCCTTTTCTACACTTTTACAGGAGGACCAAACTTTAGAAATACTGTACAGACTTTGAAATTATTTACAAATGTTCATGAACAACTGCAAAATCATGCAAAATGTCTTCATTGAGCCCCTAAGCCTGTTCTTAGTATGTAAACACTGAAGGTTCCAAAGCTCTGTTTTGTCATATCATCATGGACTGCGGCATGTTTTCACAAAGACGTAATTGCACTTTCAAAGTTTGCTTTTTCAGACTTTTGAAATGCTGAATTTAGGAGTAACTGATAACCAAATGACTTTTCCTGAATCAGTGAAGCTTCATGTCCCACTGATTCACCAAAAGGTTCGTTACCCAAGGTTCATTCAGCCCGACTCATTCGCAACATCTTTTGGCAAAGTTAATGTGAAACAGCTCAAATCCTTCACGAACTTTACTTTTAGGATCAGAAAACAATAGAGTCTCGTTAGTCTAGTTAGTTTCATTACCACTGTGTTTGAGCAATGTCATTGACTTAATATGGTACTAGTTATTCATAAAGATTTATTATTGACAATGAAAAATAAATGGTGAAACATAAGAGGCTTGACTTTGGGTGAATAGACCTTGGGGGTGACATCTGGAGGGTGAGAATATTTACAAATATCTTTTTAGTAAATACAGTAACTAGACACAGTAAGAAACATGTGACTACCACAACATCTTTCCCTGTCAACAGTTTCCTCTAAATTACTTAAAGAATGCTAAGTGAATCAACAGCCCTTGTCAAGGTCTTCACACAAAGTTTAGTGTTTTGTAGGGAGCTTTCATCCAAAAACCAACACTGATAGTTACAAATGAATATGTGACAAGTCTCAACACAAGGCTTCATTTGTCAGGTCACATGTTTTTGTGCTAAACAATTAAAACCTCAAAGCACGGCTTCATCTTGAAGGCCCCCTCATGCACCTCAGTTTCCATATGTCTTTGATTTCTTTTAGGATTGTAGGGGAAGTAAAAGCATGTCAGCTGCTACAGAACCAGTCAAAAGGTAGTTAGTCCACCCTGGACAGGGCATCTATCTGTTACAGTCTGAATAATCTGCTGTACGTTTTTACAGCTGTTCTTTGTCCATCATTTGCATATTTCTAAAAAATGTTTTGCCACAGTATATGTTGTGTGATAAAACCACAAAATGCTAGTTTGTCCACTTAAGCAGCTTGATGTCTTGGTAGTTTTCAACTCATGGTTGTTATATCATGTTAATCTATTGACGTAACCATGTGGTCACTTATACAGGTCATACAAAACTGGCCTAGTGCCACATCAGTGTGCGCTGCAGTGGCAAAACAGTGGCTTTGCAGAATCTTCTGAGTGGAAACAGCATCATTGGTCAAAGTATTATGTTTAAGCTTACAAACTATTTGTCATTTCACATGCTGATTTAGCTGATTTTTTTTAATATCTCAACTCCAATCTCAGATGCGTATCACCAGCTTATCAAACTTGACAAGTCTATGTTTACAAACAGGACACGAATGCACAACAAAAGCACATCAATCCTGCCTTCAACAGGAAAGGTCAAAAGAGCTTTTGTCCGTCTTCTATCTACTGACCCTAAAAGCCTCAAAGGCAAACACTCTGTTGCTGCTCCCATCTCTCCCTTGTTGCTGTTGGAGTTTCAGCTGGACGTCAAGGTGTAATTTCCCTTTAAAATGAGTAAAGATAATTCTGCAAATTTACATTCTTTGCAGTTCTTTACATTGAACAATAAACATTCAGCAAAAGTAATCAGCTTTCAGCAATGAGCTTCAGTTTTGGCAGAATAATATTACATTATCATACTGCGCATGTTGAAATATAATTGTTTTTATATTTAACGAAACAGTTTCACTTGACAAATTTAGCTCTGTAATATTGGCCTGAAATGACACAGAATTGTGGGAATATATCTACAAAGCTTTATCCAGGTAAACAAAATTTTTCATTTTTTCGTTCGTTCATTCGCTCGTTCGTTTCTTCATTCATTCAGTCATTCATTCATTCATCCATCTGTCTAATGTCCTTATAAAACAACATGAAATAAAACATTATGGTAATTGCAGATTTTAAAACATAACATCGCCAGTGGTTCTGACATTGCTGAGCCACCGTTGCAGCCACATGCTGTCCACAAATCAAAGACAACAAAGACAGATGGGAGGTGGAAGGAAGCCCCAAGGGAAAGGCCTTATGTCTCAGTTTCACTGCAACAATGGAACACGTGCGCTCTGCATTGTTCACTCACAGAGTGTGCATCAGCTGACCAGAAAACGACATCACATCCTGTCTCGGCGCTATTGATCTTGAATTACAGGGCCCCACAGTATTTCAACGGATGAAGAGACTTCCTTGACAATCATCTGCTGTGAACGAACCCTCGTAACCTTGGCATCTGGCAGTTGCATCATTCAAACAGGAACAGTAAAGGGATGCATTCATTTTAACCAATCACATCATGGTGCTTCAAAGTCTTTTGGCCAATCAGATATCTCTGAACACTGTACACGCCCCCCCCCCCCCCCAGTTTACACACACACACGCACACACACACACATGTACATATATATATATATATATAGACAATCATCTGCTGTGAAAGTACCATCCAACCGATGAAAGTACCAAAACCCTGTAAAATTGAACCTGTTATATTCAAAGAATTTTTATTTGAAAGACATGCCTCCACTTTTTATCGTGGTCTGTGAAAGTCAAGGCTGTTATTTTTTAAATACAACTGTGTGGGTGGTTCCAAAAAGTGGGGGGCAGCTGGGTTAAAGAGCGTTTTAAGTTGCCTGGGTATTGAGGAAGCTCATGAATGAAAGCTCTGAATGAGTGGTGTTGGTCTCTGCAGTGTGCTTCAAACTAACACAGGCACGGGCCAGAGGGTGATGTCAATAGACTTAGTGGGGGACGGGCAGGTTCTACCGTTGCATTTTTAATAGTAGTCACTTTCTGAAGGGTTGCCACAGCTGTTTTTAAGAGGGGGTTGGGTACTGAGACATTTTCCGTTAGTCAAAGGGGAAAGTTCTGTTGTCGGAAATTGACAGTTATGGTCTGAGAATATTATGGAGCTGGTAGAGCGAGCAAATGGATTTGGAGAAAACTGTTAACATGGCTGGAAAAAGAAGGGATATCCCTAAACAAGACATGTCAGCGGAAACACAGACACAAAATTACTGTTTGACAGTTTTTTACAGCCTAATGGATAACCCTAATGATAATCTTCACTCCATTTTTATTTGTTGAGAAATAAATGGATTCATTATCAGTCAGTTTTATTCAGCTTTAGAAAAACAAAACAAAACAAAAACAAAGAGTCAGCATAAATAATGTGTTTATTTAAATCTGGTTATAAACACTTCGAATCTTAATTGAATTTATTTTTTCTCATATGACATCAGATTGCATCTCAAATCCTCCTAAACCCTGATTGTATTTTTTAAAAAATGATATCACAAATGAAAACAGATACAACGTTGTCATTCTCTTAACATAGTCTCTTTCACTGGAAGTGTGTTAGTGAAGCTCACTGAAACGGCCTTGGCCTCACACAATGCAAATACAGTGACCCTGAGGCTGATGGAAGATATATATATATCCTTTTCTTGTCTAGTAGTCAAATGTCAATGTACCCAAAGTGCTTTTAAAGTGTACAGTCCAGTTAGCTGATTGCATTTAGTCCTGTAGTCTTTTAGAATGAGCTCCAGAGAAGACATGTACACGTAGAGTAGGCGTTTGTGTAAAATGGGCTCGATGCATTTTCTTCAGGGACCCAAAAAAAATAGTCAGAATAAAACATTTTCTTCCCCTCATCTTAAAAGACCGCTGAAATTCTTCAGTTGAGTTACTGTTAATAAATCTTGGTGAAAAGAAGAAGAGGATTGAACAGCCTCGTTAATGCACTAAAGAGTACCTGCCACTCAGTTCAGCCACATGCTGTGGACTTGAGCTATGGTTAGAGTTTGACCATTGACATTTAATTGTACAACTGTCCTTGCCCCTGTGTACTTGCATGGGAGGGTAATTCAATTACTTACCAGAACATATCCTGTGCTGCAATGCTGTGGTCTGTGAAAAAACCTTCAAGACATTCTGCCGCTTCTAATCTTCTACGTAAGAGAATAAAATTACATATAAGTATAGCCAAATTTACAACTCAGAAGCTTTTTAAGATATTTGAATAGTGACTGTCTCAGATGAGAAAATCACTGTTCAAGCGGAAATATGGAGCCAGTGCTGCACGCATGGGTCCAGTTAAGTCTTGATTATATGTAGTTGTTCAACCTGGTTCTTCTTTGGCTTTGAGAGCTTTAATTTTATAGTTTCATTTGGACTAAGGTCATTTATGCTCAATGTTTATGCATATGGGCAGAGCCTTCTGTTGGTCCTCTCTCTTCATTTCACATGTATTTCAGTATGTTTTTATGGAACTTATGCGTGTGTGTCCAAACAAAGCAAATGGATCACTACAGCTTGAAATCATAGGCAGGATTTCACAGCATAGCTTACATGTGACCAGCAAAATGAACAAAGGGAAAGCAGCCATGATGCATTTAATGCCTGCAAAAACCCCCACCTTACTACATTTCTCCTATTTTGCCTCTTTCTTAGAATCATGATCTTCCGTAGTGTCAACATGTTTACTACTGTACGTATATTGCTATTGAAACTGATGTCGGAACTTGGAAGTGAACTTTGAACTCTGCACTGTCTTCGAGTGGAAGTATTCCTTGACGACTGTGCCAAAGTAAGGCACGTATGAGCGTATATGGGCAGTGATATCTGACAAAGTTTGACTCAAAAGTACGTAAAAGGAACTTAAATGAGTTCTAAAATATTTACATGTATTTCAAACGTCTGGTTTTGGTCAAACCAACATACTACTTTTTTTTTTTAAGCATCATGTAAATGTGCAAACCATAGCAGTTTGTACAGCCAGGGTATCACACTGACAAAGCATGCAGCACGACAGCTGGCTGGATCAGGAATACAAGGAAAACGAAAAAGAAAGAAAGAAAATCTAATATTTGAAAGCAGAGACTTAAAGCAAGATGTGTTGACATAACTATTTTAAATATAGCCTTGTGTAATATTACCCACTTTAAAACCTGTGGTCTCCTAAGTGGGAGACTTTGAGAACAGATGGTACCAAACTGTGCCAAAATGGCTATTTTAGAGACCTCACCTGGGCTGTCTGTACAAAAACCTGTTTAACTTAATCAGAACTGGTCGTTGAAGAGATCATGTTCACATATTGAAAGAAAGTAATTTCTTTTCTCCTTTCAAGATTAACTTAAAGTGATTCACACAAATAAAAAACTATGTTGGAAACACAAACATTCATAACAGTCATAAAACAACATGATGGTTAAAAATGAGTAGGTACAAAAATGTATTAGTAAAAGAATATAAACGGAGTCAAACACATGATAAACAAAAATTATATCTAAAATGAAAGAATAGAGAGAGTAAAACTAATTTATCACAAAATGCTACAGGAAAACAGGGTAAAGTCACACCCAAGCAGAGGCTTCTTTTTCAAGAAAAAAGACATAAGCTTAATCTTAAAAGTAGAGACAGAGTCAGCATCCTGAGCACTGATTGGGAGCTGGTTCCATCGAAGATGAGCCTGATCCTGAAGGCTCTGCCTGCATCTACTCGAGACCCATGGAACCACAAGTTGGCCTACTGCTTGAGAGCAAAGTGTTCTCTTGGGAGAGTATGGAACTGTTTTTGTTTGTTTGTTTTTTTCACCAATAAAATCAGACAAGATCATGAAGGGCTTTGAATTTGAGAAATAAAGCTTTAAATTTGATGCTGCATCTCCCAGGAGGCCAATGAAGAAAAGGGAACTGGGAAATGTGATCTCTCCAGTTAATCCTCATCAACACTCTCTCAGCAGCAACTTGGATCAGTTGAAGACTGTTTAGCTTTTTGCTGTATGATTTGACAGATGTTTGGTGCTGCAGCTGGATCATTATAAAGGGTTATTTATATTCATCCTGAAAGTGTTTGCTTTTTTTTTTTTTTTTTTTAGGTGGGCCTGAAATCATTTTCATTTGTGTGATGTGCCATCCTCATTTATTCTTCACCAGTAACACATACACTGGGATTGAAACATCTTAACTAGTCTCACAAGTGTTGTCTTCACGGTTACTACAAAAGATTTCAAATAGACCTTACGGTTGCAGAGATATACTCATTTCATTATGGTTATGCAATGTTGGAGCAGAGGCCAAAAGAACAGGCATAGAGCTCAAAGAGTTTCCGCTGTTATAATTCTGGTATGAGTGACTCAGCAGTGCAGACCTACCGCCAACCCCCACACCCCCTCTGGAATTTCTAACAGTGTCCCTGCCTGAGGGTGTTTGTTGGTCTAGATTGGGAAGGGAAGTTTCATATGGCTGGAAAGGGGATGCAGGGTGAGTGTGATAGCATGTCTACCAAAATGCTTAAAATAAACACAACTCGCTTTCTGGCTTGAATTTACTCAAATCCACCACGAATCTCATCAAGGAAAATCAAAGTTGCTTATGAGCTTGTGAGCGGTGGAATTGTGTCCTTGTTTCAGTTTCTCTGTGTCTCTAGTCCAGGTGGGCAAATATCTCTGAGGAGTTCCTATACATGTTGATTTTTTGGATCAGATACTTGCAAATTGAAGGCCCATTTATGCTTCCTTTACTGTAAACAGGTATGTCCGTTTCAAACGTCACCTCCCTCATACTTCCACACATTTCTTACATTGGCCCAATTGTTAGCCAGTGCATCCACCAGAGGGTGGTGCAGAGTTCAGAGTTGAACCCCGGGTTCTACCTTCAGTTTTAGACAATAACAAACACGGCGATGATGGTGGAAATCACGAGAATATAGATTTTCAGAAAGAGTCATAAAAGTAGGTAGCACTGTAGACGAGGATTGTCATTAAAAACCATGAAACTTCATCTTTTCTCTTCGCAGATTGCATGGCAGCTATTCTGCTCAGAACTGCCCCTGGTGGTACCCAGCGGTACTACTCCGTTTTCTCTATCAGACTACCCATTGGGGCAGCAGTGGCTCAGGTGGTAGAGCAGGTCAGCCAATTACTGGAGGATCAGTGGTTTGAATCCCGATCCCCTGCCATCTGTTGTTGTGACCTTGGGCAAGACACTGAACCCCCCTTGCCTTGTTTGAATGTGTATGAATGTTCCAGTGGTGGTCGGATGGGTCGTAGACGCAAGATGGCTGCCACGTTTCCATCAGCTTGCCCCAGGGCAGCTGTGGCTACATACGTAGCTCACCATCACCAAGTATGAATGAGGAGTGAAAGAATAATGGAACTACTTTGAGTGCCTTGAACAGCGTGATATAAATCGAATCCATTATTATTATCTAGAGAAAGGTCCTAATTCCATGTGTAAAGGATACAGAAGATACCGTAAAAGATTGTATCCACTTTTAGTGGAGAGCATAAATGGGCCTCTAAGCTACTACAGGGTCATGGAGACATGCAGGACCAGTAAGGCAGGATGAATTGCTGCCTGTAGAGTTTGGGGTATTGTTAACCATTGCTGAAGTGCAGGAATTTATTCACTTCTATATGGACTGAATTTACTCAAATGCTATACTTTTGCATGTATTTACTTTAGTTTGGGCTTTGATTTGAAGCAAGCCTTCATTTCTCATTCCGCTGTGTGTATCTAAATTTCTTTCCTAGAAAACTTTGTAAGATTTCTAAAATACAGCATTTTTACAGCAAAAGAAGCATCTTCACTAGTATCTTACATCATATTGCCTTTTAATTTTTTTTTCAATCTTTGAGAAACTGAGGAAACAAATTACTATTGCAGTTTTATGAGAGAAAATATGTGTCTATTCTTTTATGAAACTATGGCTTTGATTATTTGATTATTTTCTTAGTGATGTGTTTTACATTTTCAGTAGGAAGCATATCTGGTGTAGTCCTGCTAAAATAATCACAGACCCCCTGGGAAAAGATGTCGCCTTGATAGCAGCTCATATTTCTTCACAATTTCAGCATTTGCCTCTGCATCTATGATACCTTCACACATATGCAAGTCACCCTTGCCATGGGCACTGATTAGCCCTTGCACCATCTACAAATGCCAGCTTTTGCACCTTTTGCTATCTAGATGGTCTTTCTCATCATTAGAACATAAAATCCCGACTTCTGTTTTTGCTCTTAATAAAGCCAAAACATTGACTCATCTAAAACATGCCCTCTATCTTTCTGTCCATCTGAGATGAGCTTGTGCCCAGAGAATTACTGTCTGTGGCATTTCTGCACAAGGCTGATATGTGATCTTCTCCTTGCATACAGTTTTAGCGTACATTTTTGAGTGCAGCCATGAACTATGTTGAAGTGGGAAGATTTTCCTTGGCCATATTACCATTTTGATAACAATAGCATTATGACCACATATAAATATTGTTTAGCACAAAACAAAAACGTCAGTATTTGTTTCAAAATACACACTGATGAAAGACTCACTGGGAAAAAAAAATCCTTTCTGGGATTTATTTACCCATATTTCTAATATAGGTTACCGGCATAATGTCACTGTTTCTAAAGGTATGTGTGCTTGTTTATGCATTCATCTTTCAGGGAGGGGGGAGTGGAGGTTGAGGAAGTTGAAAAATGTCCAGGGCCAGGTTTCAGTCCCAGTCCAACACTGGTGACTTGTACTGGTTGCTTTGGGTGCCAACATTGAAGGGGGTAATAGGATTAACATCTGAGGGAGTTATGCACTCCAAGTGAAGGATCTAGCTGCAGGAAAAATGAAGCCGTTTGCAGCACGGTGAGTATTAGAAAGGCACATTGCTGCGGAGAATGGAACAAAATTCTGGAGTAAAGCAGACCAAAATGCCACCAAAAATACTGAACTAAGATGTTTGAACAGTGTTCTTGCCATTTTAATTGGAAATCATCATCTATGGATACTGTGCAGAACACTGAGCCGTACACTATAATATATTAACTGTTGCAAAACAGCTTTATGAATTAGAATGAACAGTTCTGCTACTCACATAGGAAGAGGTATTCGGAAACATAAGCTGTGTTAATTTTACAAGGGTTTTTCAGGACATGTGAGTTTCAGCTTGAAAATAACTTAAAAGAACACTAATTTTTGCCATGGTATTCAAAAAGTTACTGCAGAACATATTCAGCTTGAAACGTCTTGTTTATATTTATAAGATGCAATGACTCAGTGATTACTGTTGGCCTCAGGGTCAGTGTATATAGAGAAAATATTGGGATATTCACTCCATATTTTCTAAAGAAAAAGAAGAATAAAAGAAGAATAAAAACACATCAAGCAAATGGAAGAAGAAAAAGAAAAGGAAAGAAGGCAGTATAGCTTATTGATACAAAAAATCTTGTACCCAAGAAAACCTATTGCTATTGTTTTAGTGTGTAGTGCAAAAGCAAAGCTGTAATTAAAATGAAGAGCTTTTTTTCCCCTCTTTATAGTGTAAATAGTTTCAAAGTTATCATGTGAAACTACCGAAAAAGAGAAGGCTATACAGTAGACATTTTAATATGCAAAACTTGGTCTGCCCTCTGCCTAAACTGACCCAATCTAAGTTTTTTTTTTTTTAAAAAAAGGATAAAATGATAAAAATGATTTTAAAAAACAGTTGGCAAATACCAAAAGTCTTTCACGCTACGTTAGAAAATAAAGTCACATTAATAAAGCAATACAGCCAATTCATTGTGTTTTACCTGACTTTAAGAAGAATCAGACACAGACAGAAGCAGCAAGGCCCTCATTGGTCCTTGGTTAGCCTCCTGCTTCCAGAGCAAGTGATGAGGATGCTGCCTCAGTGAGACACTGACACTGATCACTGCAGCTGTGATCCTCTTGGTAGGTTGATATTTTCAAGGATGTTCCACTTCAGGCCACACCCAAATCAGTGATGTCAAAGCCATTAAAAGCTGATTAAAAACACCTGCAAGCATTAGCAGCTATTATGCCAGGATGCTTCTGTGCTAAATGGGTTGCATCTGGGGTTATTTTCTATACTTGTTATCAAACAAAATTATCTGCAAAATTTAGATGGCCAAGTAAACCAGGAGTGGCCCAGTAGACTTCAATTCCATTAGCCACCTTGCTCAATAATCAGCTTCATTTGCTAAGAAAACAAACTGGGGCCAGATGGCAAGGCTGATGAGTGCTCATCGATCTGGGGTCCCTTTTGCATACTTGCTTAATTTTGGAAATGGAGAGGATGGACCTATGAGGAGGGTAACTATAGGGCAGATGTGACTTCCCTCCGCAATGCTGAATGTAATGTTTGACATGTGAGTGGTGTAAGAGCTTCAGAGAAGCCCTTGAAGTTTGAAACAACTCCACTTGTGGGTTTATGTTCACTTTAAAACTTATTTTTGGTAAGACTGCTCATTAAAATATGGTGGGAGGATTTTAAGAGTGACTTTTAATTCCATGCACTTTGGTCTATTAAAACATGCAAATAGCGTTTTAGTAGACTCAAAGATGTATTTCATGAGTCACATCTGATAATTAAAGTGGTGTTTGAAGACCTCTTATTACTAAGGTATCTCTAAGGAGAGATGGTTCCTTAATCTAATCTAATGGTGCCACTAATAATGTTTAACTTACGGGCTGTGATCATTTTACCCTGGAACTTTAAAGTTTGCATGTCTTTTGGCTTTTTTTTTTTTTTTTTTTTTTTTTTACAACAGACATGCTTATGCAACCCATTTAACTGGTGTTAAAAGCCCATTTTTAAATCTAACAAAAGTTCAATTGCAACAAAAAGTGTTTCATACTATTCATTACCTTGGCCCTGTAATTTGACAGCACAGATTATTTAAATGATTTTCCTTCTTGTTTCAATAGATAGTGAAGATTTCATAATTAAAAGAGAGCAGCAATTTCATCTGGGTTTGACCTACGTGACCCCTATCCTACTTAGGCTGAGATATTAGTCTCACATTCTTCTGAGAGAGGCAGCTTATTAAAAACAACCCTTCATTACCATAAGACATAGCATAGCAGTTGGCTTCCTAATCTTTGGAAGCTCTTGATGAATATCTATCTGTGACCCAAAATGTAGAGTGCGGCAGAATGCAGCACTTGTCTGAGAAAGAGAGGGAAAAGAAGACAAAAAGATCAAATAAATAAGGCTGATGCTTGTTGCTGTGGCCAAAAAACTATTGTCTCTGTGAAATCTTGTTTAGTCATGCTATGATTGTCCTTTATTGGCAGGAACATAGCTGTTGCATGTTGATGTCTGTGAGGGAAGGAAGCAAAGGCAGAGAGAAGAGACAAAGAGATGATGCCAGAGTGAGCATTGCACACATTTTAAGTTCACAAAACACACGTTAAGTCAAAGTTAACAAGAGCAGCACATAGAAATGCTTTGGAGCTAGGAGGTAATACTAACCTTTGCACAAAGCCAGTAATAAAGCATGAAACAGATATTATGAATCTGATTATGAGCAGATGACCAATTGACCAGGGGCATGGGAGAACTTGAATCCATGCCAGGGTGTGACAAATGCAGGGATGCTGTTAGAGATGCTGGGTGAATACCAATGGATCTGGACTCAGTGTGATGGTGAGTGCCATGTAGAAAACTGGCAAGCATGGCTTCAATTCCGCCAGTAGCATGGGACCAACAGATTGAGTTGATTATGCTGCTTGTTATGTTAGCAGGAGGAGAGAGAAGCAGGAATGATGGCAGTGGAGGCAGACTGTCCAGTCCTTCTGAAGAACCGACTTATAGTGTTTTCTGTTTGAGTTCCGTTTATGGTTTTGTTGTTACTTTACTTTAAATTCCTGACTCCTATGGGAAAGAAAACAAATACAGTTGAGCTTGTGAAGTATGAACTTAGTTCACTGTACATGTGTTATACATTTTAAGGCAAGTTATTGTGTGTTCTCTCACAGAGAAATAACATCTTTCAAAAGTTATTGTGAAATTGTTTTATCTTGTCAAATAAGAGACATGTCCTTTAATAAAGCTTTTCTACTTTCCTACTCCAAACCAACAGGTTTATGTACTGTACTTCTCCCTTAATAGATGTTTTATTACATGTTCTTATATATGGTTTAATGTAATATAATCTGATTTGATGCAATGCACTCATAGTTCTTATTACGATTACCATTATTCTCATCAATGACAGTAAGTCATTTTTTGTATGTGTGGCAAATAAGTAATTTACAGCATATATAGTATATTTTGTAAAAGATCAGAGAATCTCAAGTATTTTTGTTACTTTTAGTTTGGAGTGGGTTTATGTTTCACCTTATTCTTACTAGGGGTGCACCGATTGATCGGCCAGCCGATCGATCGGCTCCGATTTCCTTGATTTTGGGGGATCGGGGATCGGCCGATCAATAAATGTAAAACCGATCTTATCTACCGATCGTATTTACTTCTGCTAAAGTCACTTTTGGTGGTTAAAGTTTTGTTAGTTTGTCTTGTAGATTATTTTATTTATTACTTAAACCTTATTAAATGCATTGCAAAATAAGCAAAATATTGTTGTGAATTTTATTTTTAGTAAGAAGCTCAAAGCCAGTTTGAAATGCAACCAGTTGAGCTAGTTTTGTGTTTAATAATGTGAAAAATGAGACTGAAGGAATGGGAATCATATTTTTGTAGTTTGGACAGCAATGCGAAACTTTTCACTCATATTTTAGAACAATAGCTTGTGCAGTTAAAACTAGTTTGCATTGAGCTACATTAAAGTTGCATTGAAGATATTTGCTGTTAGTTTTCAAGAAACATTGGTATCGGCAAAAATCGGTATCGGCGGGTCAGATTTCTTTAAGATCTGCAATCGGTGATCGGCCAGAAAACTGCAATCGGTGCACCCCTAATTCTTACAAGTCTGACACACAAGTGCCAATGAAATACTACATCTTTTACAATACAGTATAATGATACCAAAACATAAAATGTAAGATCTTTTCATCATCTTTTCATCTTTTGTTAAAAATCATTCAGTAGATTCTGTAGTTATGCTGCCACTGTAAAACATTGGCAGTATATTATTATTCATCTGCGCTTATGCCCGTTTTTCAGTATCCATGGTCGTGGGCAGTAGCTGTATTTGCACCATTCAAAATTTCTTTTGAAATTTTCTAGTTACCTTTTTCCTCACCGAGTTGAGCCAAGTTATAGCTGAAACTCCACAACATGCATGCCTTTATCTAGTGCTGTAGTTGATGTTTCGCTCTAAGCAGACCATTAGTATCCAGGGATTGACCATAAAGTCTCAGTGAGTGTTTAGATCTGCAGTGCTAGGGTTGTAATGAATATATACCTGTACTGTATACGTATATCTTATCCAATATTCTTTCCTTCTAACCAAATCAGAATAGTTAACAAATACTAGATTTCATACTGTATTGAAAATCACATTGGACATTATTTGCATTAACCCTGCAGGCAGTGATCTCTGATCCCTGGAACTGAATGGAACATCCAGCGGGTGGACTGGCTGACATGTTGTTTGCCTTGAATGCAGACTCTATTGATTTGTTGAGAATTAACTTTATTTTGATCTTATGCAAATGTGCCAGAATGAAAGGAGGGCCTGGGCAGGGTTTGAACCCCTGTGTCCTGGGTGAGAGTCAAGCACACTGACTATTCAGCCAAAGGGACATCCCTGGGGCTGAATAGCAAGGGTGCATCATCAATTGGAGGCATAATGACAGGATCTCTCAACCATCACACACTCACTCTAAAGGATTACTTGGACATTAAAGCAAAAATCTGCTTTGACTGTGAGACCTGCCGTGAAACCATAAAATGTAGAATTAGAATATCAATCAAACACTCGATCTGGTGCGTATGTGCACTGATATAATTTAGATTTAAAAAAACTAGAGCTACAATTTATTTAAAATAGAGCCATTTCCACCAAAAACTGAAGGTATATCGCCTTTTTTTTCTCAGTAAAGGAGAAACTAGGCAGTCCTGTGACCTAAATTATGCCCGGAGAAATGAATGGGAAAAGTAAACATAGTCATTCTAAAATTTCACAGGCCAAATTGTGAAATAGTTTTGTGCTGTGAAAAAACATAAGACTCTCACTTTTCGGATTTCAATCAGAAAGATGACTTGTTTGTCCGTGTAAATGCTACTATTGTAGATCGATATCAAATAGTCCATCATAAATCATTTCAGGGCTTAAATGAATGAAATGATGGAAATGGTTCAAGTTGGTCCACAATTCCAAAAGAACAAAGATATCCATTTCAGGGATAAACAATCCAAGGAACAGTTCAGTTTGGCATTTTAATGACTGCCATAAATCTGCAATGAAACACTTGGTGAACACGTTACATCCAAAACAGAGGAAAGTCATCTGAGCAATGTTGGCCTACTTTTTTTTCTCTTCTTATTATGGATTCAATCACTTACATCAGTAGTCTTTTGTGGTAGTGTGCTCACTGTTGCGAGCAGCAGACCTTCCTCGTGGGGGAAACTAAATTGTTGCAGTGACAGATTTTAGCTGCATAGAATTTTTTCAGGCAGACTAACAGCTTTACTTATCATCTCTAATACCACAATTCGGCTATAGGTAGAGATCTCTAAGAAATCCACTGTTTTTTTGTTTGCTTGTTTTTTATCATTAAATGCACAAACACCTGTGTCAGCATGGATGAGTTTCAGAAAAACAAAGACCTGTGAGTTGCTTTGTTTGTTTTGCAGGATTATTCAAGAAATCTGGGGGCTTTTTTTCAGCAAGGTTCCCTGAATGTAAATGATGCAGAAATGAATCTTTTGTGAAATTGTTTGTTGGTGATGCCTTTGAGGCAAATTTTTTTGAGAAGCAATATGATGAGATTCTATATTGGTTTCTTTAAATTCTTGAACAATATCAACCTGACTGTATCTTGAGCATAATCTGTTTTAATTTAAAACACAGCTCTTTACTTATTGTTCTATTTTGATTCTAACATTAAACCAAATTGATTTCCTGAACACTGAGAAAATGTTTACCATGTCTAGACTTATAACTGCAGGGTTGTGAAAAGAAGAGGAAAAAAGAAGAATGTCTTTCATTTTCACAGTCTTATTTTTCACAGAGGGCTGTATGTTAGTCATTGAGCAGACTGCTTTTAATCCATCTCTTTTTGGTGTGCTGGTGTGGATTGCTGCTGAATCAGAGGTGAGCAATAGAAAGGCTATGGCTTCGACAGGGAACACAGGATTTTTCCTGTTCTTCTTCTCACAGCATTAATGGCTGGAGCATTCCTATTACCTGCTCTGAGCCCTGAAGATGGGATTCCTGTGGAGCAGACCGGGAGCTGCTCTGCTGCACTGCATTGTGATGAGTTATCCACTGATGTTTTCCTGCTCTCACTCCTCTCAACTCTGCCAGTTCTACTTTTCTCTGCTGCCTATCTTCAACCGCAGTGTAGTTTCTCAGCGCGTCTAGTCTTTGTTTCGTTTTTTAAACTCCTTGCTGTATTTATGTTTACTCTTTTTCTGCTGTTTCAAGGCATACGTCCCTTGTTTTTATGACCAAACTAACAGTGTAGGTCAGAAAATGTATTATTACCACATAATGCATGAATAAATTAAAGAAAATCAGGTTTAAGATGCATAAAAGAAATTGAAATAAACCACAACTGAACTTTTCTTTTTTATTTAGCTTTCTTGATTTTTTTCCTGGCCTTTTGAATGTGCTTTATTTATTTACTTTTGCTATTTGAACTGAATTAATGTCCCCCATTCAAAATGTTACTTGGAAAAAATGCGTTTTTAGGTTTAAAGTTATATTATACTTGTTTTTGGATTGCTACATTTCTTTTTTTATGAACCTAATCATCATTTTGTAATTTGCAAAAGGGTATCTGTAGCCTGGAAGGAGGAACAGTTGTCTGCCAACTGGAAGCTTGGTGGTTTTACTCTGGCTTCAGACCATGTCAAAGTGTCCTTTGGCAAGACACCAAACCCCAAGTTGCCTCCAATGTGCTCATCAGTGTGGAACTGTATGATTTTTTTTTTAAGAAAATAAATGAAAATATACAGCGTGGACACACTTTCCCAATAAATTCATTTAATGGGAAAGTGCATCATCCAAACTTTTGACTGGCATTGTAATTTTATTATTCTTTCCTTTCTTTTCTTTCATTCTTTATATATATTATTTCATTCAAACCATCTGCAGTCTGAACACCTTAACTATAGCAGAGAACTATAGCTCTCTGTTCTCGTATCCCTGTTACCTGTTACCATGGCATTTATTAATTTTCACATTTCAATCCATCCTCATTGCCAGAGTGTAAAATGCTGTTGTTTTGTCTGTGAGATATGCACAAGATGTTCTTCGGTTTTGGCATCCTGATGCGTCAGGAACAGTTAAATTAGACAGCAGCAAAAGTGGCGACTATCAGTCTTAAAGAACAAGAACCTGACAGCATGGTTTAAGGAAAAGTTTGAAATCACATTAGGACAACTTTACTTTGATATTTCCATTAATTTATTGCTTACTTTTGATACTTCCTTGGCCTTGCCAGTGTAGTAAAGTTTAGGTGAAACAAGTTAAGTGCCAAAATTACTTGGTTAAGTTTGGTAAAAGTACTTGATTAAGTTTAGAAAAGGATAGGACAGTGGTTGATTTTTAAAATACACCACTTAATCACATTCACTTACTTTACTGTAAAATGATGCCAAAGATGTCCTGTTTTGTTCATTTTTTTCACCTCTTTTGTCGGGTCTTTTTTATGACAAAGCTTCTGAGCAATAACACACTATTTGAATGAGAATGCAGTATGTTCATAGCTTTCTATTGCAGGAATCACCAACTCCTGACCTCTTGGGCTCATGTCCTGCCTGTTTTAGGCCTCGTCCACACGGAGCTGAAGCCGGTTCAGGTGTAAAACCGGGTGAGAAATCCGGCGAAAGGTTTCACCATCCCCATGAAACCGCTGTAGTACATCCTACAAGGCTGTGGGTGGCACTATGATGATTAAAGTGTGACACTCCAAACCTAGAACAAGACACAGCAAATGCGCAAATAAACACAGCACATGCAAATAAAGACTCAGCGCGTGTCGCTGGAAATCAACAAAGAGCAGAAAGGAAAAGATGGCTGAGCATTTACGAGGCAAACGTGAAAGTTTTCATCACAGTTAAAAACAGTTGCTCACCAACACTGTTGTTGTGAATTTTTTTTCAATGAACTTTGTTGTTGAGAATGAGACCAATGCATGTTGTCACACTAATGTCATATCCCCTCCACACTTCTTGTGTGGTTACGCAGTCCCCATGAAACACAAACCGGTCAAGGTATCAAACCTTTCCACCTTGGAACCCGGTTTCAGGAGGCTAATCCCTGGTTTCGTGAGGATAATAGGGCAGATTTCTTACATTTTTTGGCGGTTTTGCTGTATTTCAGCGCCGTGTGGACGGCCCCTTAGATATTTCATAGCTGCAACACACCAAACTCAGATCAATGAGTCATTAAGAAGCTATAGTGCTGAGCTTGACAGCAATCTCTCGGAGATCCATTGAATTTGAATCAGGTGTGCTGCAGATGGGAACCATCTAAAACATGTAGGACAGCAGCCCAAGAGGTCCAGAGTTGATGAGCCCTGAAACCAACGTATTCCTCCACAGACTTAGATTTACTGAAACCAATGAACAATCTCACTTGCTAAACAGACAATGATAAATCCTTACATTATACATGCACAATGATTAATAAGTGAGAAGTTTACTCTTGAACAGAGACAGAAAATGGCATCTCTTTGGTCCTTAGTGTCAGTTTCTCTCCTTATTTTTAACTTTTGTCCTCATCCTCATTTCTCTCTTTCTACTAATGCGTCCCTGTTTCGTCATTCCACGTCAAGCTTTCAGACATCATTGTTGTCTTATTTCTCTTGGGAACCCTGTTTGTCTCCTCCTTCCATCTACATTCTCCTCTCCTATCCTCCCCTCCTTCCTTCTCTTCCCTTCCCAGGAGCCTCTTGTCAGTTTTTGTGCTCCCAGTGGTCCATCTTAGAAGAAAAATTCCAGAGCCATATCTGTAATATAGCCAGATTTAAAATGAGGATAGACACAAGAGGATCAAGAATATTGCGCTGAAAATACATCCAGTAGCAATTCAATCAGTGGCATAGAGAGGAATGCATCTCCAATATCCGTCTAATTAAGACCTAGAGGAGCAGCCAATTAGAGAGCATGCATACTGTTCATGCTTGTGTGTGTTTGGGTGTGTTTTCTACATTTGAAATATGTGTCAGACTTTAAATCACAGATGAAGTCCATAATCCCTGGACAGCGCCTCGACATTCCTCCAGACTCACATTCCTACTGCTTTCAAACCCATCTTCAGGGTAGTTCTGGCATGGGACCTTCTTTTGCTGGGGGGTTGTGGCAACCAATATCCTGCCCATCTGAGCCTGCACAGAGTCTGGGTCTCTCATCGCAGAACTGGCTGCCTGACAGCTCATCCATTCAGCCCAGCCCCACAAGACTTTGCCCCAGTGCTTATGCTTTAACTGGGCCTCCATAACAAACCTCTTCACTGTGTTGATTCTGAAGAACAAAAAGGCATGGAGCTGAAACTAGCCAGCGTGTATGGTGGTCAGGTCTCGGGGGTTGAGTGGTGGTTGAAATGAAAGGAGTGGAGGAGGAGGGGCTCCAGCAGTGAGAGAAGGAAAATAAAGTAAGGCAGAATGAAGAGAGATGTTACAGTCAATAAGTAACCTAATACAGCAGTGGTGGGCAGACTAGGCATTTCTTCTCTTCGTCCCTTGTGGTTAGCACAGTGAGCAATTTTTCAAATAAAAAGAAGGATTTGGGTTAGATGTGGAGGCACATGAGAGTCTATGTGGCATTTGCACTATGTATTGGGTACTAACAGAAAAGAGAAAAAAAGGAATACTAAAGAGCAAATAATAATTTGTCAGTGTTGCAGACAGAACAAAAAAAAATGAAAAGAGGAAAAGAAAACGTAAATTTAGAGGAAATAGTTCTCTCTCTTAGTTAGGACAACGAGAAATGTCAAGTGACATTTTAAAACACCCTCAAAGGGAAGATTATGTGCGTTAGCCACTCTTTTAATCACGCAGACCTAGATACTGAAAAGCTCAACCAAAATAGCTTTGTGTTCCACCCCGCTTATTCCCTCACGTCTGAGCGGGTGCACCATTGCTCAATAACCTCCTCCACACTCTGATGGTGGCCAGCTTCCACTCCAGATGGAGGGAAATTGGATGGAGAGACAAAGAAATAGAAATAGGACAAGCTAGGCCTGAAGCAAATAAAATAGAAGTGAGAATCAATTTTATCATCCAATTATCATTTTGGCCTGACCTCTGTGCACTCAATATCACTACTTTCGGTAATAGAGTAGAAAGTGCTTTCTCTACATCCTAATTAGAATTAGTACGTGGACATGCATCAGTTTGCCATGTGGTGCTCCGTGTGCGCACTGTACCATAATGCAGCATGGGCAGCATCATACATGCCAGTTAACATGAAATCTGGATGTTATTTTACAACATTTGGTCCATTTTAATTATTTAATTGATTTGATTATTTTAATGATTGGAGGCTAGATTCCCAGCTCCTACACGTGTTGATGCATGCTTGGATTAGAGACACGCATTTTGCCACAATCTTTTGTGTGTAATTTGAGGGAAAAGGGCCCCATATAAGAATGAATGCTCATCAAAAACTAGACAGAAATAGGATCTTATCTTGTTAATTCCTTTATCTTTTTATATTTGTTTGATTATAATGGTATGATGGCTTTATGGTTTTCGTGAAGTACTTTGGCCAACGTCATGTGAATGTGAAATACAATTAAACTTGAATTTAAATGAATGAAATAGAAGTAGAGTGTAGTTAAGGTTATTTTTTTTAAAAAGAAAAAAAAAACACTAAATAAAACAGAAAACACCATATCAGTGAATCAACAGAAATATTTATGCTGACAAATACTTTTTCTATCCAAGCTGCTGCTGAAAGAAAATCACCCTCATTTGAATATGCAGACAGTTTTGTGCCAAAAAAAAAAGTTTGGCTTCCCAAAACAAGCTCCATAACTTCTTGGTTTAAATGCTGTCTAAAATTGTGGAGCACCACCAGCTAAATATCTCCACTTGGCTTATTTTAATCTCTAGATGCAAGAAGTGATTTAGGGGAAACGTAAGGTAGCATTTATCATACTGTCAGACAATCAAGCTCTCAAAACATAGTCTTGGGAAGTGCTGGCACAGCTTAACAAGTCCTACAGGAATTAATTGTACAGATATAACTAATGTGGGTGTCATTGGTGGGCATGATTCATTTGAAATGATGCCACATTTTCCAGGTTTACATCAATTCGGTGATAATACATAATATATTATGTATATCTTCCTTTTATGATATAGGTGCGGGCAACATCAACCACTCTTTAATGAGTTGGCAACCACATCCCTAAACAGCTAAAGGATAAAATGCTTTTTTGGTAGAAAGACACTCATTTGATCAGAGCCACTTACAGTAGCATTTATAGGAGGCACTGACTTTATTTTTTATGTTCTTAGTTTTCATGCAAAACTCTCCTGTGATGTTTTATCACCAGTGAAGAAAATATTCTTGATTACACAACAAGATCAACTCTTCTTTTGTGGCCTTTGTTGATGAAATCATGACTCTGCATCATCTAATGATCATGTGCTGGATCAGGGGCTTTACAGCTGAGGGAAGACGAACTTGCAAAATGCAAAAAGGGGCTGGAGCTTCACTGATTATTTACAGCTTTGTTGTGCAAGAAGTGGACTTTCTTCTTCACATTACAAGTTTCCTTTCTCAGATGAATCAGAAATTGGGACTTGAAAGTATGGCGTTGGTATTGTGCCTCATTCCTGATCACAAATGATTTGTGCATGCATACCAGTTACGTTTTAAGGAGAAAATATTGCAAACTTCCTATTTGCACATTCATGCAAGTTCACGACACGATGGAAACCACGGCAGACAAGATCGCGCATTCTTTCTTTCTTTCTTTCTTTCTTTCTTTCTTTCTTTCTTTCTTTCTTTCTTTCTTTCTTTCTTTCTTTCTTTCTTTCTTTCTTTCTTTCTTTCTTTCTTTCTTTCTTTCTTTCTTTTAAATAAATAGCCAACTCCTCTTGTATTTGTCTGCAGCTCCGGGACTCTTAGCACAATGTAAACAGCAAATTTCTTCTTCACTTGCATTATCGGCAGAATAGGTGCTGAATGCCGCGGCTTCTGTATTCTAATAGTTTCTGTCATAAACTCACATGAACATGCAAATACAGAGGAAGTGCGATGTTCAACTATTTAGGCTATAAAAATATTAAATGATGTCGTTTTGAGTAAATTATGGACGTTACCCACTCAGGACACTTGGATTACATTGGAAGAGCAGTATGGAGGAATATTGCCAAGTTTTTGTGGACTTCTATGGACATTTTTGTGTTGAATGCTGGTGACCTCCATTATATGAAAGTCGGTGGATAATGAAAACCTCTCAGATCTCCAGCTGCATTTGAGATATTAAAAAAGTGCTCCACAGTCTTGCTAAGCATGAGGGTGAGTAGAAAATGAAGGTACATCATTCTGTAGGTGTTCTATCACTTTAATCAAACACATTTTAAACACACAAAAACCGTTCCATTTGACTCAAAATTTTTAACTCATATTTTAAAATTAAACATTTTAAAGCCTTTATGCGTGATTTGTTCTTGAATGGGCTGAAAAAAGTTCATACCAAATCAACTACTATAAGGAAAATGATTACCCTTTTTTTTAATTAATTAATTTTTTTAAACTGTTACTCAAAGTTGAAAATAAGTTGCTACTTACAAAATAAGAAAAAGAAAGAAAAAAAAAAAAAAAAAAACGGAAAATGTATCTTGGTGAAACTATTACTATTTAAACATGAGGGAGGGTTTTTTTTTTTTTTTTTGGCTAAATGTGATCAGTGGCATGTGTTCGTTAAATCATTGCATGCTTGTCTGATCACCATGGTTACCATGGTGTTATACTCTGACAAATGGGAGGAATTGGGGGAGGGGGGATCTGGCAAGACTACAGTAAGAGATAAAAAGATTGTGACTCTTGGAATACATTTTCTAAGATCCCTGGACACATACAGCACCACATACTGTAAATCAACAATTTTTAACAAACATTAAAGTGTAATGGAAGGAAAGAACAACAAAGCAAACCTCTCAGAAAACTAAGCAATGAAAACAAATCTTAGATAAAACAACAACTTAACGCATATCATTTTTTGACAAAAAGATGTTTTTCTTCAGTCTTTATTGTTTCAGTTTTGCTCTTGCACCACAATATAGAGCACTGCAGGGCATTTAAAACACGCATACTAATCCCAAATTATTAGTATCCAGCAGCACCATTATTGCCAACTTAGTGACTTTGCAGCTATAGCAACTTTTCAGACCCCTCTAGCGACTGATTTTCAAAAAAGCATCTACCGACAAATCAATTACTTCTTCTGGTGTTAATGGAGACAGCCCTTCCCAGTTGCAGTGAGATGATCCCTCCTCCTCAACCAGATAACAAATGAACTGATCAGGGGCAAGAAGATACTTTCTTTTTTCCTGGACTAAGCATGATAAAGTTCATTTTGGCTTTCCTGAGGCATCATTTTATCTTATTTTTGACATAATGTCCATTGACAAATATGCTAGTAATTGTAAATCATCCGTTACAGGGAGCCGAAGTCATGCCCCTTACGGTGAGCCCCATGGGACATAAGAGACGAAAAAATATGAATGGAAGTCAATGGGGAAAAAAAAAATATCTTCTGGTCCCAGTTGCTCTCTGTCCTGGATTCCAGATTTGTTGAATGTGGATTTTCATGAAAATTTTTCATGCAAAGAAAAAACAAAATACCGCAAAGATTTTTGATTATTTCAGGATTTACTTGAAGCCTCTGTGTGAACTGCAGCTCTTGTTGTGAGAAAAACATGGACAGTGGTGAAAACCATTATAAGTCAGAAAATTTTGAGTCTTTCCATTACGCCGATGGAATGATGGCCGGTCTCGTTCACGCCCGTCTCAGGGAGCGACGTCATCACTCGCAGCGAGAGCTGTAGTCAACAAAGCCATGTCAAATAAATCCTGAAATAAACTAAAATCGTCGGGGTATTTTAGTTTTTCTTTGCACGAAAAATTTTCATTTACATCCATAACTAACATATCTGGAATCCAGGGCAGAGAACAACTGGGACCAGAAGATAATTATTTTCTCCCCACTTCATATTTTGCCTTCTTTTGGGTCCCATCGGGCGGAAGTAAATGGGCGTGACTTTGGCTCCCTAGCCTAAAAGGCTCCTTCGACTTTGGCTATCTGCAGCACAACCCGGCTGGAAGTGAGGGATTGTGGTCCTGGAGTGTTGCATGCAGGTTAGAAAATTTGTCAGAACTTCAGACTCCACCTGCACTGCACAAGAAAACGTGACCATACCACATGATCATCAAACATCGCGGGAGCCGTCTGTCTGCAGTCGGAGCGTGCAGTTAGAGATCAGCAACTGCAGCCGACAGAACCTGGTCTTGGTTGGTTTAACCTCTTACTGACGCAAGCCCCGATTTTCTGACAGGACTTGCTCCCAGTAATAAATCCATTTAGGTGTTTTTAATAGGCAACAAAATTAATTCAAACAGCCTTGGTATTTCATATTGCAAGGCTGATGTTTATTTTTTCAAATGTAGCTTGTTCGAACTGTTTTCCAAGATCTCCTACTCTGCCTTTAACAGGTAACATTCTGTTTGCAGATGTTTCTACAACAGCACAGTACAAGTTCATATTATCAGCGTTAACAACATGCTGTCTCAGTACTCTGAAATTAGACGTGATCAGATCTGCACAGCGTTCAGAACTTTGAGCTAAATAAAGGCAAATTCTGCAAGATCCTCCATCCTTGCAGTCTTTACGTTGGCGAACTTGTCCGGGTAAGACACGTTGCTTCTAAGGCCCGCCCCTGACGACTCGCGCAGCTCTCATCCGACCATCAGGTCAGACAGTAGACAGACACAGTCAATCTGAAAGAGACTAGTTGCTTGCTGCTTATTTCCCATGATGCCTTGTGGCGCTAACGAAGAAGAAGAAGAAGAAGAAGAAGAAGAAGAAGAAGAAGAAGAAGAAGAAGAAAAAGAAAAATAAGAAGAAGCATACTGATCCGATGTAATTTCTTCACAGTAGGAGATATTTAAGCACTACAATTCTAAAAAGATTACACTTGTATTAAGCATATTTCACAGCATGCTGAGCAAAATGCATCACCAGACATCTATAGCAGGGGTCACTGACCTTTTGCCCACTTGAACTGTTAGTGAACTGTGTTGTTGGCCTGTTGATGTGCCCTCTGTTTGCCTCTGTCTCTTCAGGACACGTCGGTAGCAGCCAACAATGACCTCTGCCAGCACTTCATAGACCTGAGCTGCTCTTGGTTAATGAATAATTATTCAAGGAAATGAGCAAATAAAATGAACAAAGCCCCTTCCAGTTTCACATTATCTCTTTAGTGATGGTCGTGGACTACATAACTGCGAAAATTTTATTTTCCATGCTCAAATTTGCAATTCTAATAAATAGTCTAGATAGGAAAATTGCACTTTTATTCAAAAGAGACAGTTGCCACCAAAATAAAGCAGTTGTGGTTGAAAATTACATTGGTCCTTTCTTTAAAAATAAAATTATAGATTATGTCAAGAGCTGGTTGATATTTGTTCGAGGGCAACGTTTATTTATCTGGGCTGAGTATACTGGAGACCCTCAAGTGTAAGGGCCCCTCAGACACTTCCTTTGCTTTAGTGGGGCGGGATGGGTTACATCTGTTGGGTTGGGTGGTGACATCCCTGCTACTAAAATTGATGTAATCCTCTTAAGTGTGGCGGTGGAGACACTGTGCACAGATGCAGGGCAACATAATGTGGCTGAGGTTAGTAATAAAATTCTAAGTAATTGTAACAGTTTCCATAGAGACTGATAGTAATCCATATGGGAAACCTGTAGAGATTAAAGCTTATGACCCCAAGGCCAGCAGAGTCTCATGCAGCTGGATAAATGAGACCGGAGAGAAACTGATTCAACTGTAAGTGCTGACTTACCTTTTATCCTCCTGCCTCCTTTAAAAGTCATTTTAACAGTTTAGTGCACGTTAAATCTCTGTTGGTTTATCTCTTTCAGCAGTAAAATTAAGTAAAACTTAATCATTTTGTCAGAATCACAACACATATTTTTCTCTCCATCTTTTCAAGTCCCACAGTGAAAAATATCTAAACAAACTTTCCCTAGAATCAAATAACTCAAGACAAACACTGAAACTATATTAAAGAGGAACTTCGTTCGTCCTTATTTACAGACTTTTTTACTACAAAAAAGCCCCTTCAAGCTCACAGGGGGGTCAGACTAATGTTTCGTATCAAAACATTGGTGAAATGAATGAGTTTGTGGCAGATAATACCTTATTTAGAGGCTGGACGCGGTTGCCCCATCACTTCCATTATATCGGACATTCGCTGATCTGGAGTGGATCTAAATATCTCCCGATGGACCTCAAGTTGCACCAAAACTGTCTGGGTGAGTAAATGAACGTATTTCATGTTAGAAAATAGGTCCAGATTGAAAAAAAGCGAAGTCCCCCTGTAACTCATTAATCTTTAGTTATTTATTTAATATGTAAACATCCTGGATTGTTTTGCATTTTATGCTTAGAAAGCATTCACGTGTTTGTGGATAAAATTACAATACCATACTCCATCAGAATAGAATTTTGACTAAACTTGTACATATCTTGCACTTCACTCTGGATCAGTAGCTGGAAGGGGTTTTTAGCATCTTTGTCAAGTGGCAGAAATTGAATTTCCTTTTTTGACCCAAGCCTTTCCATCATGCCTTCAGCCATGTCCTTCCTACCCAGACTTGCATTCTGTTCTTGCCCACCACATCCCCTTCAATGTTCCTGTAGTCATAATCACTTGACTTTCTTACATATGCCAACTCACCTGTTTCCAGTACCACATTCATCACTTCTTGGAGTTATACTAATTCTTCGTTTGAGATTCTCTTGCCATGTTTGTTGTTAAATACTTTTACAAACAGTGATTGGAATCTTTCACTTTTCACCTAAAACGGCTCTTTTGATAGGTAATTCTCTGAATTCTTCCCCCCAGCAGTTAGAATTGGCCAAACTACCACTGGAATTGAATAATAGGGGTTTAAATACAGTGAAACTGAAGAATTTTATGTTAGCCTATTTTTTGTCACATTTGCCCTCAAAATGACTTTAACCTGTTGATACAAAGGTATGAGACCTTTGAGGGTCATATGGTGTCTGATAGTGAGTCGTCATCATCAGATCACCTGGGGTCTGTGAATCATTGGGACCTCCAGGTGCTAAAACAGCTGGGACTTTGGGGAACAGATTAATACTTTGAACTCCTTGTTTGTGTTAGTTACTGTGCAGCATTGGTGGTGTGACAGGACTCTGTCCTTTTGTAATTGACCACTGATGTTATGAATTACAATAAGCAACTAGATTTATGTTTAAACTTTATTTTTAGGTGGCAGAGTTACATGTACATGCTACATGGTTTCTTAGCAAAACATTTAATTGTCACGTGATGCCATTTAATCTTTCAGTGCTTTTTATATAATAGATTACTGGTGTATTTAGCCTCCATTCTGTGGTTGAGTTTACATAAAAGATTAATGAATAGAAATTGTAACTGAGATGCATGTTAATAAATCATGTCAGTGGTTATAAGACTTTCAAGTATGAAGTGAAACCGCAGGCTTTAACCAAATGCTGAGTGCTTAAAATAAAGAAGAAAAACACAACTTGGAAAAAAAAAACATCAGAAAGCTAAGATCAGTGCAAGGGGATATTTCATGGCAGAATGAGATATTCCGGCCAACAATATACTGCAAGCATATTATACTAATGTGCTTGGTAACAAATTTGTTTGCAACTTGTCAGACTTAAAATGCCAGCCTGCCTTATTGGGTGAAAGTCTGGATGCAGGAAGAGGATCATATTAAACAAATTTAAGACTAAATTCTAAAAGCATATTGATAAATTCCCTGAGTCATTAGAAATATTCATCTTTAAATAGACACAATTGCCTGAAAATGAATGTTATGGTGAGCAATTATATTTTGCTGGAGATTTTGTGGAGAATTTTAGCCCCATTAAGTTTCAACTCAACCCCTTTAACAATCCAGTCTTATGACAGATACAGTCACCAGTAAAAATAAAATGTACCTTAGAGGCCAAAACAGTTATTTTATAAATGTAAGTTGTGCCTCTTTGAGAAGACATAAGATTAAAGCAACAACATGTGAACTTCTGATTTGAGCGGATCATCTAAGATGCACTGAGTCAGATTTTCTTTTTACTTCAGTTTAATTCAGTATAATAACTCATGTCTCCTCTTATGATTTAAACCCCTGATAGGATCACATTATTATGCACATAAAGGAAAGAAATACATAACCAGATTTTAAGCCTTGTGAATGTCTGTGTGTGAATATTTGTATGCACATCTGGCACTTGAAAGACCCAGAGGGTGGTCAGTTCAAAGAAAACAAAAAATGCAAAGTGACCATGGAGCAGAGAGACAGCAGTGCATGTGTAGCATACATCCATCACCTCAAACATAAAAGTAATTCTTTGAGAAACCCTGACTAATACTAAGACTACAAATACACTTGTTCCCAAAGAGAAACATGCTTTTGAAATTCTGTCAAGGCATACACTCTCATATTCTTGGTTTTGATACAGCATCTTTGTGATCTGCATCAAAGAAATGCAAACAAGATGTACACTATGGATATCATCCTTAAAGCATTTATGGCTTAGAACACAAACAGGCATTTTACTCAGCAGCAGCTTAAAGTAAAAAAAACAAAAAAAACAATCTTCAACCAGGTAGACATTTTTGCAACTTCTCAAAAAAGTGCTAACATGCCTGACAGTGTATATGAATCGACCAATTACACACTCTGGCTGTGGACATGCCAGAGTAAATGCTAAGCTGATGCTCTGTTGTTTGTTTTTTTCATGGGTCTGTAAGAGAACCTGAAAAATCCCCTGTAGTGTACCACCCAGAACCAACCCAGACTCATCTATCATTTTAACGCTGAGACCTGGGCCAGTGAGAAAACGCATACAGCAGGTGGTGCTGTGAATACAGTAGGATGCTTATTTATAATAGTCACTTGATAGGATGACGTGTTTCACTGGAAAAAACAAATAGGGCAGCAAATGTGTATGTTTGCACCAGTGTTTCCAAAAGCATCTGTTTTTTGCTATGTGCAAGTCAATGCAAAAGAGTTTATTAATATCTACAAGATTCTTATAAAATGAACATTTTTAGCGACCTAAAACTGTGCATGTACTATATATGTCAGAAAATTAAAACCCCACTGAAAAGTTAGATTGAAACTCAGTTGTTTATGTAAGAGAAGGGTCCAAAAGTACACAGTCACAAATGAAGAAATCCTACTGTGGTATGAAAAGGAAGCACATACTGACATATAGAATTCAGGAGGGTGCAGTGACTGCAACAGATGGCATCAATGAGTAAGCGTAAGCTCTAATTGATATAACATTGTCACTCAGAGGATTTGATTATGCCCAAGATGCTGAGAACAGCGTTTGCATCCAAGTCTGATGTCTTAATGACATAATCCTCATTCCCTTGTATGTACCAGTCCCACACAGGTTTTTGCAAATTGTGAATTGGGACAAAGGGTGAAGCGACATGAAAACTGTTTTTCTGAAGCATAATTCATTATACTAGTCAGAGTTGCAGCTAGCACTTGGATGTGCACAATGTTTTGAAGTTCACTAAAGAGTTCAACTATTGAGAAATTTCTTTTTTGACAAGTGCTTTTTTTATTTGTGAAGTTTTTGCAGGCTGTACTGTATGTGTCAAAGCACCATTCCACAGAGATCTGTCCTTTCTTGTAACTGCATGACAACAGTTAAATTTTTAATTTTAACTGAGACATGTCAGAAATAGAAACCACAGAAGAATGGAAGAATATTCTACTGCTTGTGTTGCTCTACAACAAATGGTAGCAAATGGTTTTTCTGTGCAGAAGTGTTCTGGTGCTGTCATAAGGCATTATAACATTGCCACAAAGCATGGAGAAAAGTACTGTAGGAAGTCCTGTTTGAAGTTTTTGTTTCAAGGAGGAGCAATAACTCGTTATACAGTGAGTTTGATAAGCACTTAGACTATTATGCGTCTGAAGTCCATTCTGATGTTACATATCGCTGCTGTTGGGCGCAAAACTCCTATGTCCAAAAGAGACAAAAAATCTGTGGGTTTGTAAAAACTGGACATAACATCACCAAACTGTGGGCTGAGTTTTTTACAATAAAGTCATACATTTGATTGTATTTATGTATTTATTTTTACTTTTTGAACATTTTAACCAAATAAACTTCACATAAAGTAGAGGGTTTTTGACTGATGTAAAATGGAGATAGGAGGTTTGTACCCGACAGCAACAATATGAGAAAAACAAACAAACAAAAAACAAAACAAAACGGGTATTGCTTTGTTTATTGCTAGAAGGAAAGGTCACAGGTTAGTTACTATTTAAGATAATATGCACAGAACACAGGATAACCAAAAATATTGACACCCAATGAAGAGGGTAGATTTTGCAACAGCCAACTATTGTGATTTGGCTACAATCCATCATGTGGGCATATTCATTGTTAGCCAAAAACTTTCTCATCTTCCCAATCATTCATCTCTGAGAAAACACCAAAAATCACATTCTCTCTTAGAATCCTTCACAGTGTGCTCTCTTAGTTTAACAGTTTTGCCCTGCATACTTTAGTGGAAAGCACAATACAAAATGTAGCTCATGCATTCGTCAATAGAACGTGGCCAGTAGTTTTAAATATAGCACGGACTGGCATGCTGCCAGCAGCGGGTGGAGCTATACAGGGTGAAGTGAATCTGGCTGATGATCCAGCTCCTTCTACCAGGCACCTGAGGAAGGCTTGCCAGTCAGGTTGATCACAGTGAACTGCATAATCTGTCAAATAGGATGCATTGTTTAACACACTTTTTTTTTTGCAAATTCCATATTATGTAAGTAATCATTTCAGATTAAACTGTATTTTCATTTAAGTATTTGTTTTTAAAAATCCCCCCCGTGGAACTTAATTAGAAATGTCTTTTTTTAGTGTATGCAATAAATACAATGTGTGTAGACAGACCCTAAAATTTGGGAGCCACTGGGACCCAGTATGGCACAACTAAAGCACTAACAGCAGACAAGCTTTAAAGTTGTATTACATTACCGGCTCAAAAAGTCAAAGGAGTTCAGTAATGGCCCATCGCGGCAGCTCCTTTTATTCTTGTTAAAAGCAGGAGACAATTTTGTAATGGGCAGGACAAAGAATGTAGGCCAGCTTCTTGTAAGAGAAAACGAAGCAAGCAAGGCAAGCATCCAAAATGTTGCCAGGGATGGATGAATTTCACTTTCAAATTGAAATCTATCTTTGACTACACTTCCACCCATATACAGTATATTTAGAAGCAACCTTAGATCTGTTGTTATAATTAGAGTAGCGAGTCTTTTGTGTTAAGAGTTTTGATTTAGATAGATGTACAGTATCTAAATTGGCTTGGTATAATCTATGCCACAAACATAATTGATTTATTTATACTTGGTAAGGTATGTATCCACGTTCAGTAACAGAGACCTGTCCCCTTCTCTTTTCACCACAGTGCTAGCATTATATCACTTTCTTCTTGGTCAGTCCTAGGCATTGACGGGAGATCAATAAGACACGCTGTTCTCCTCTCATGGTGTTTGGAGATCATGTCAGGATGGAGTGATGAATGGCAGAAGAATAGGCTCAGCAGTAGAGAAAAATGAGCTGGACAGGGAACAGCAGGTCATCCAGGTTAATGATGTTGGCCATGATTATTTGCAGGTATGAATGATCTGAGGTTAATCATTTAGGGGCAGAGCCTGAACGACAGAAGAGGAGAAATAGCAGAGATCAAATAGGAAATGTTTGCTCCACAAAACCTTTGCTGAAGCAGAACAACAAGAAGAAGTTGAACAAATACAGCAGGCGACCCTCTTCTGTCTTTGCAGAGCAAATACTGAATTATGAGGGAAAATACCCTGGATTGTTGACCATTTGTTCACAAAGTCATGAAATTTGTTGGAATTATGTCCAACCAATGATGTCCAGATAGGGATAATCAAATGGGGAGTATTTGTGAGAAATTTGTGAGTAATTAGATTGTGTTTGTTTCATGTAACAGAATTTTTTAAGCTTGTTTGCTTATATTTGAACTCTGTATGTCTTTTTGCCAGTATTGTTCACAAATATGTACATACATATTGGATATATTCACATCTCATTACACTCGTATAAACATGTTAGACATCTTGTGTTCAGCTGCTTGACGACACCAAAGCAGATTTACCAAAGGCTCTGACAAGAGGAGATACATATATGTCTTTAAGACACACTTGAGAGGCCCAGAAAGCAGCTGATATAGATTTATTGGCTTGGTTTAAATTGCATCTGCACGTACATCCAGGCCCAGCTGTGTGTGTGGTGCAATCAGCAGCCTTGATCTGGGAATACTGTTGCAACAAGGAGAATAATAGGAGTGGGTGCAGTTCCAGAAGGGTAGATTCTGACACTGCAATCTGCTTCAGAATATGTACATGTATCTATAAAATGCATTAACCAGTGCATACACTGAATTCTTAGCTTTTGCATCATGTTGAGTTTTAAACAGTGACTGTAAAAACATGCTTATGCTTGGACTCATGCTTTAAAACAAGAAAAAAAAATAGAAAGGGCCTATGGGCTGAAATTTTACACCTGCAGTTTTATAGCGTCTGGGTAGGAAGACAAAAAAAAGGTACATGGCAACATTTTAATTGTGGTTGATTTTATGTTCACATTGCACAATAAAAATGGAACAAAATGAGTAGATGTTAAACCATTTGGATGGATTATGCATGGATTGGGGACGTGAGCCTGACTGTAACAACAACAACAAAAACATATACTCTATACACACTTATTTGAAGCATACACCATAATGTCATATTTTTAACTTGAACAAACATTTGTGCTTCTCCGAAGTATGGTAATATTTACAGCAATAGAAGCATTAGAAGTTTAATGTAAAGCAAAGTGCACTGTTTGTGGATCAAATGTCCAGAGGCCAGGATGTGGGTTGCCTCAGCAACACACAAGTCTGGAGCTATGTGAGTGCCCTGATTCGTCACAAGATGCTGTTTTACTCTGCAGCATTTACATTTTTGTAATTTAATGGTTATGACAAGTTCCATTTTCATAATGCAGATATTTAATCACTGATAGAAAGGCATGATTTTTCTGCCACTAGCCTGTCGTTGAAGTTAAAAGCACACAGCATGAGTTTTGAGCTAATCAATGAAGTGACCTCCCACAGAGCTGTTTATGTCTTGCACATCTGACACAAAATCAATTGATAAAAGTGGAAATATGAAGTTGAACCAATCAAATGTTTCATTCAGAGTCAATTCATACATGAGCCGCATGACTGAGCAGCATACTGATGGCAGGAAAATGAATCAGGGAGCAACATGAAGGCCACATGCAGTGTGTAGCTGAGCAGATTAGCTGCAGTTGTAGCTGCTCATATGGATGTGTTTATAAGTGATGCATAAGATGAGGTGACTCGCTGAATGTTTATCAGTCATACATTAATCTTCATCAAAGATAATGCTGCATGGGATTTTCTGTTTAGTAACAACATTGCTGCGATGTTATAATGCAGTCTTCTGCGACGACACCTTGAGTCCTGACATTTATGTGAATGGTAAACATTATTGCAGACCAAGCAGCCCCTATTCCCCTATCCCTGGTGTTTAATTCCACAGATTTCAAACTGAATTAGCATTGGAGGGATGAGTCTGAGGAATCTAAACACATGAAGGACACACCCACCAGCTAAACAGAATCCCACGAAAATCCTCCAGAGTCTCTGCACCAGATATCACAAGAGACCCTCTGAGGTCCCGTGTTAATTTTCCAAAAAGTCACAGTTCTTAATGCAGCATAAGAGGGACCAGCACAATGTGAATTATGTGTCTCATCCATGCATGTTTCTCATAGCCTTATCATTAAACAACATACGTACTTATCATCTCTCAAGTCAGGCACAATACGAGCCATTTCTTTTGCTGTATTTCATTTTTGATTTTGGAAACCTGGATTTCTCTGGGGAATCTTAATCTTGAATTTCCCTGGGGAACAATAAAGTATCAATTTTTCTAACGAGTATTTCTACAGCTTTGTGATAAATAGTTTGGACTCACATGCTGTGAAGAGTAATGCGAACCTATGCTATGCTCTGGTCATAAAATAACCCAAAATATTCTTTCATGCACACATACATCTTTATTTGCAGAGAGAAGCCCTTTTTGTTTTTAAAAAGATTGCATTCTGAAAGCTCAAGACCTGAAAACAAAGACACATCACCACCCACATGCCTGAGGTTTGAGTTTGAAACAATCATCAGAGGTAACAAGTAGTCTCATTAATTTCAGTGAAGGTTGCATTCACTTTAAAAAAGTATATCCTTCAAAGATCCTGAGATATTTCAGAAGTGTACACAGACAAGGTCAAAAAATGATCTTGTACGATCAGGGATGTCTTATTTGAATGTTGAAACTCCTGAGAGTCCAACATCTCAAGGAACTGCTGCACTGAGTACATTGTTCAGGCATTCACACTCACATTGTGTTTCTGCCAGTTCCACAGCTACAGTAACATTTTTTAATTTGGTGAGATTATGATGAATTCATCATCAAAGAGTGAGGTAAGGCTTGACATCAGCCTCAACCTTTAATCCACCTATCTTTATTCCCAATAAAAGCACTGAGTACCCTCAGCAAAGTGGTTCTGTTACAGACATTTTTCTCAATACATGCAGACACATTCTGACTGAATAAACTGCAACTTAATCAATGAGCTTGGTAAGGTGACACAATTGGTTCATCTGTTTATATGGTCCAAGGTGAGGCCTTTCCTGTTTACCGCTGTAAAGAGGCTATAAGCTCACTACTGACAATAGCACACAGTCTACCATCAGAGCGTACCACAAGTAGAAGTGAAGAAAATAGAAACTCTTTGGAGCTATAGTAAAGCAACAGCCACTTTCAATTGAAATTAAAGAGAAAAATTATCATTTTAAAGTCTTCATATCTCATTCAATCAGTCAAATTAGGAGAGACATGATCCCTGTATCAATCTATTACCCTGTGAAGAAAAAAAGTTAACTTAACCTATTACCATACAATTGGAAATGAGCAAAATCCGTTCATGCTAAAGCTTCTCCATTAATTTTGCCAATTTTTAGATAGAATAGGATATTGTTCACAAAATAATGGTGCATTCTAAATTCTGAGACATGATTATACTGATTAGCAAAAATAATGAATTACAATTCAGTTCAATCTAATTCATTATAATCCAAGTCAATCAAATTCATTGTAATTATACTGATATAATGCTAATTTATTACTGCGGAAACATGCAGATCACATCAGCTGGAGTAACCAGTTTGATTTATCCTGAGCATGAACATAGAATTCCATTTAAGAGGAAGAGTCCCCCAACAGAACTGGTCTCAGGGATGGTGGTCATCTGCATTCTCTGATTGGGTGATGAGAAAACAGGGCATAAAAGCGTACACTGTAAGGCTAGGCCAGAAATACCAGATATGGAAAAGAAAAAAAAACATTGTTCAAGTTTAAAAAGGCGGAGCTTTTACACAGGGCCCTGCTGCTCTTTCACCTACACTGAGGCTTGGTGGAATGGGGGCAGCTGGCGATGCACCTGCTTTTGTGCCCGCTGGGGGGGGGGGGGTGGACAGCCCCTGCTGGCCGGCTACGTACGTGGGAGTTTCGGTGGGCCATCCCGTGTACGCGATTGGAGGAGAGTTGTACCCATAAAGTCCTGTAGAGGGCTCCGCCTGTGATAATATAACTAGGGTTACAATATTGTAACCTTCGTTATGGTTTGCATTTTTAGTGTTTTAGATTACTGTTTTTCATGCTTTATCTGTTTTTTTTTACAGTGTCCTTGGGTGCTTTGATAAGGATCTTTTCAAATAAAATAAAGTGAAATATTGAAAAAAAAAATTTTTATTATTATTATTATTATTATTATTATTATTATTATTATTATTATTATTATTGGAACAAACTGCATGATGGAAAAAATCCTGAAAGAATTGTAGTCCTGTAAAAAGTTACCTCAGTCTTTGTAAAATCTCAGTCCGAGACTAAAAACCATCTTTAGATGTGAGCTGATATGAGATTGTACTCTTTTCAAAGTCCTCTGATGTACGGGAGGCATTATCTGCATCCACGGAGTCATTTATGAATTGTTTAAGGCTTGACACAAGCAAAATACTGATGGTGCATTTGCACATATTGAGCATGTGCCACATCATGTGTATTACATCAGCCTGTAAACAGGAAGTTTATGTTCACCATGC
Organism: Atherinomorus stipes; assembly: GCA_023101725.1. Taxonomy (NCBI): domain Eukaryota; kingdom Metazoa; phylum Chordata; class Actinopteri; order Atheriniformes; family Atherinidae; genus Atherinomorus; species Atherinomorus stipes. Next base: position 196,110 of record JALJCO010002435.1, read on the forward strand.
ATGTTAGACCCTTCCAAGGTTGGCCTTTGTCACCAGTCTTGTTTGTGGTGTTTATGGACAGGAGTTTGAGGATCTATCACGGACAGGAGGACATCTGGTTTGAAGACTTCAGGGTTACATCTCAGTTTTTTGCAGATGAGGTGGTTCTGTTGGTCTTCTCAGGTCAAGATATGCAACACACATTGGTTCACTGCTGAGTGTAAAGCATTTAGGATGAAGTTCAGCTCCTCGAAATCTGTGGCGATTCTCAACTGGAAAAGAGTGGAGTGCTGGACAGATGGATCAGGGCTTTGTCAGCCGTAATGTGGGCACTGCACTGGTCTGTTATGTTGAAGAGGGATCTAAACTGAAAGGTAGTGTTCAAATTACTGGTCTGTCGACATATTGTATCAATCCAAACTTGTGGTCACAAAATTTGGGAAGTGACTACAAGAATGTGATAATGATAGGGGGTGGGGCAAGCTGGAGGGTAATTTGAATCTCACTCCCTTCAATCAATCTGTCATCATTTCCTTGGACATGACACTTCACCTTCCTTGGGATGGATTGGCTGCCACGTTTCTGTCACCTGGTTGCACATGTTTACCGTCATCAAATATGACAAGCTACATGACTAAAGTATTCACTGAAAAGCTTTATAAAAATCTGATCCATTATCATCATAACAAGAGTTTGAAATTTAGTTTTCTTCAGAAGTTGGCCTGAGCGCATGTGGGGAGTTTGCACATCTGAAGGTAGTTTGTTGTAGAGCCGCCACTCCCCTATAACAAGAAGAGTTATCTGAGGTGGTTTGGGCATCTGATTAGAATGCCTCCTGGTTGCCTACTTTGGTAGTTTTCCAGAGATGTCCTTATTGGGAGGAGATACTGGGGCAGATCCAGGACATGCTGGTGGGATAATAAATCCTCTCTGGGTTGGGAATACCTTGGGAATTCCCAGGAGAAGCTAAAGAGGGCTGCTGTCAGGAAGGGTGCTGAATCTCCCTCTGGAAAGAAACTTGTAGATTTTCTTTTTCTCCCCTCTTAAAGACACACTATAATTTTCTGACCTTAAAACTCTGCATTCCTGACTCTTTTGATGGCATAGTGACATTGAATATGTCACTGCCCAGCAGCATTCTGAGGCTAAGAAACCGCAGTTTACAATTTTTGTTTCTGCAACTCTGTGTGATGTTGCAACTGAGTTTTTTTCTTAATGCCACGTTACTCACTAGCAAGTGGGTATCAATACATCTGCTGTTTTACATGCCCACCATGACGGATTCAGCAAAGACACGTAAGAGGACATTATCATAGGTAGAGAGGAAGAGAACGAGAAAAAGACAAGAAAAGAAGTCTCCAAGGGACTCACATCATCTGGATGGAGCTCACAGTACAGGTAGGATGCAAGATGGATGCCTAATTAGTTGTTGATAGGGGGCACATCACTGAGAAAATCTGAAAAAGTTCTGTTGTGCATCCTTGAGAATGAATAAGTTGTTTTTTTGTTTGTTTTTTTCAGTGCTAAGGTATTATTTTCTTATTGCACTATTTATCCAGTCTGAGTTTCTTTCAATTTAGCGAAGCTGCATTTTTTTCCCCAGCTTTTCCAAAGTCTTTTATAAGTTGCTGCTGTAAATTTAACAAAGAAACCAGCCTCCACTGACTGCCCACTGATTAATTCCTTTTCAGAGGGACAACCTTGCCAAGTGTTGTATGCACTGAGACTGTACAGTAGCACTGTCAACAAAACTGTTCAAAGTGAAAACTGGTCTAGAATCACAAGAAATGTTTAAAACATTTTAATAGTTACTGTTGATTTCATAAAGCAAGGATGTACTGAAGTAACAAAAAGTCTCCCTCCTTTTATATACAATATCTCTGTCCTTGACAGCTGGGGAATAAGTAGAACATTTTTTCTGTTCATTGGGAATAGAACACCTGTCCCACCTATACCAACTGATTCTTCTGTAAAGCTGACTGATTAAAAATAGCTTTTTAAAATTTATTCATGTTCCAGATTATGCGTAGTTTTGACAGAAAGCTACCAACAATTCCCATCGTTTGCAAGATTATCAACTGGTCAATCAGTACAGGAATGTTCCCTAATGCTTGGAAAACTATTGTAATTTCACCAATCTTCAAAGCAGGCAGTCATTTAAATATGACCAACTATAGACCCACCAGCTATGTCAAAAGTATTTGAAAAAGCTGCCTCTGAACAAATCATATCACAGCTACATTTAATCTAAAATACTGTACACTGCATCCATTGCAATGTACAGATCCATTGATCTTTTACTGGAAAACATTACATCAAAACAAGATAAAGGTGGTGTAGTGGGAGCTTTTTATCTAGATTTTAAAACAGCTTTTGATACTTGTGACAATGTGGGGTCCTGTCACTATGCCTCCAATTGATCATGCGCCCTGGCTACTTGGTCTCAGAAATATCCCTTTGGCTGAGCAGTAAGTGCATGTGACACTCACCTGGGAGTCTGTAGGATCAAATCCTGCCAGGGCCATCGTTGTCCTGCCATATTCTTTTAACTACAATGTTTTGATTAATAAAATTAAATTTATTTTTAGCACCAACTGTAATTCAGCTGTAAAAATCACAAAATAGGAGGCAGTGTGTCCGAGTAAGTAATACTATTTCATCCAAAACAAATATTCATATGGGTGTTCTACAAGGCTGAACTTTGGGCACTCTTCTCTTTATTAGGCACACTTACTGTACATGGACATTTTTTTCCCCTTTTGGTTTGAAATCATTCACATTTAAGATTTCAGAGCAGCTGTTTACATTGGAACTAATCTATTCCAATCAGGTATGTACATGCACTAACATTTAAACAGAATGGTCCTGTCTGACATGCACAGAAAGATGTTTACATTATGTGATTTATCAAAGATGGAAAACTTTACAAACATATCCTCACAGTTGTGGTTTTGGCAGAATTTATGTTTATTGATCCCAATAATACTTGTATGTACTGTATGTTGTCTCTTTTTATGCATTTTTATCATGTTTCTTCTAAAGCTAACCTGCCACGGGACTACAGATGAAAATTAGCCTGGAAGGCTAAATCTGGCATGTTTACATGGCGAACCCTTTGTTAATTATGCATTGTCCCATTGAAAAACAGAACAAACAAAAACAGAGACTTTGTAAATCTTTCGCATACAACCATAAAACCTCTTGTCATTTGGACTTATATAACAAATCTAAAAGTGACCTTTAGGTTTCTTATCTTCATGATTCTGAATGTTCAAAATATAATACTAAAACCTGTTTTTGACAGAAATCTTTAGAACTGCACAGAGTACAGGAAGGCTTTCTATAAAATGGTGAGTGCTCAATACTGACATATAGCCCAGAAAATAGAGATAAACAATTTTCTAAAGTGCTCTTTTAAGGGCTATTAAATACAGAACAAAAATGGACAATAAAAGAATGAAGTTAGTCCAGCTGGTCTCACAGATTCTGTGAAAAAAGAAAAGTCACAGGGACATTTTTCAAAGGACAAACAATTGAATGTTCCTGTGCACAGTTTTGAGAGAGAATGACAATGAGGCTGACTGATGTACATGTAAAAAGATGGTCTGAAAACATCAGCAATTGTCCGCAAAAAATCTGGAGGTCACAGAAGCTCTGAAATGAAATATTACCTTAAAACTCAACACATTATAAAACATACTGATTCATTCTTGTGGGAGGGCCAGGGTTACGGGCAGGCTTGTTCTCCTTCCCCTCCTCCTCTCCACTTTAACTAATGAGAAGCTGTAAATGAGGAGGTTTGGATAGTGTTTATCTATGTGGCTCTGAGGGGGCCAAGGTGCCCTCACACACAGCAGCGAGAAGACGACTGCTGGGCATAATACTTCACACATCAGCTGCCTCTCACATATGGCTGTCCTCGGCTGGCCCTGGCTCCTGCCCCATCTGCCTTCCCACCTCAGTCCCCAAAGTTTGTTTTTCCAACCAGCCATTGGCTGCCTCTGAGCCCTTATTGTGTTGCCACATTGCCCCCAAAGCCAGACGTTGTATGTTTCCATGCCCTCTTTTTGACAGTCATGTGCACATAACAAGTCTGTCCTTCCCCATTCAGTGCAAGCCCAGTCGGCCTCCTATCCCTCCCTCTGTATCAGAGCCCTCATCCTGCCAAGCTTGGCAAAGGGTCACATCTGGAATGGAGAATTATTTCCGCTCCACCCCAGCCCTCCCTTCTATCTATTCACAGATGGCCTGTTGATTTGAAGTTCTCGACTGTCGAGTGAATGCAGCCTGTTGGCATACAGGGGATGGTTAATGTAGCTGGAAGACCATTGAGGGTTGCAATGTTTAAATAGTTTTTCAGAAAACAGATGCAAGGATTACTACTAAACATTTCACACCTATAATTTAAACCAAAGTAATGATCTGCCTAGATGACCATGGGAACTGGCCTCCAGTTGGTTTGGCCAGACAGATACTGATCTAACTGCCCAAGCACAGGCCAAGACGCAGCGGACTGCTGAAGCCAAGTCCATCAGCCTGTTTGGCCGATGAAAGGTGATGTTAAACCTTACATATGTTGCCGTATGCTGCCTTTTGCAAAAGTATAGATTTACTGTTGTGCATTTTTGAATGTGTTTTGAGTAATTTTTATTTTCACACTGCACTGCTCTAAAGCTGCTGTTATTAAATTGAATGTTCATTGTGCAAAGAGACCAGGAGCTTTTCCACCTTGCTTCGATCAATATCCTGCATGTTACTATGCTCTATTGACTGCATGGTGTGGAAGGAGTACTAAATATACAAATGAATACTTGCACTTGTATTATTTTCTGACAATCCCTGCATGGAAGGGTGGTGGGAGAACATTATGAATTTATCTTTATGGTTTTAGTCTCAGGTGAATATTGTGTTGTAGATTACATGTTCTTTGTTGCATTCCTCTTTAAAATGGATTTCAAACTGTTACTGGTAAAAAAAAAAAAAAAAAAAAAAAAAACAGGTAGTGGATTTTAGACTATCTGTGTCATGTTGGCAATCAATTTATTTATTTATTTATTTATTTTTGCACTAAATATGTGTTTTTCAACATTCTCCTCAAAGCATTTTCTCAGAACATTGTTTTATATCTCCTCTAAGAACATATTCAAAGTGAATAGCAGCTCTTTAAAAACATTCCATGTGTAAGATCTTTGTATGCAGTTAAAGCAGTACTTCTGACCTTAAAACTCTGTGCTTCTGACTCATTTTGATGGTCCACTAACGTTCATTATGCACATTCCTGGGGCCATCATTGCCCTGCAGCATCTCTGGGCAGAGAAACCACACTTGGGAATTCTGCGTTCTAGGTGGAAGCATCACGTGACAACTGCGTTTGGCTTTACGGCACCTCATCACAAGCCAGCAAAGGAATATCAGCACACGGGCCATTTGAATGCTGCTATGGCTGATCCATCAAAACAGAAAATAAAAAGACATTAAAAAAAGGCAGAGAGCAGACAGAGCGAGCAATAGGGCAAGAGACAAGATAAAAATCAACATCCCACTGATCTTTACTCATCAGAGAGAGCTCAGAGAAGAGACAGGATTGCCATCAGATGCCAAATTAGTCTTCATAGTGGGGTAGCAAAGTGCAACTACTTCTAAAGCTGGATTTATACTCACCCGTCGTCTGCAGTAGCATAACTGCTGTAGGCTCCACGCAGTGGCGCAAAAAGGGGGTATGCAGCATATGCGGCACATAGGGGCGCTGTACTGGCGGGGGTGCCAAAGCGATGGGGGAAAATGTATTCAAGTATTCATTTTCTGTATATAACAGTTTTTGCGCACAAGTAAATGATATGATCATCAAGAACTAAGGCAGAAAGAAAGAGAAAGGGAGAAAGAAAGAAAACAGGAAAACAATTAATTGCTTTATTTCAGAGCGTGACTGGCTCCCTTTCCTGGAACTTTGTCTTGAAAAGAAAATAATAATAAAACAGCCCCAAATACTCCAGTTTTTCCTCATCACTGTTTGAGCTGGTCCGAACTACCGGGGCTTGTGGGAGAGGGAGGGAGGGGACAAGTTACCGGGGGCGCATCTCACGTAGCCGCTAATAATGACACACATCAACAACTTATTAACATGAAGAACCGTTTTTCAGAGAGTGAAGAGGCTTCGTGTGATAGGCTGCAGTTTTTTTCTGACATAAAGCTGGTTTATGTGTCCTGCTCGATGCTAGCGAAGTTATGAAGCAGTTTGCACGTGATGCTGCTGGAGCTGCTGTGTGACTGGAACTGGTCAGATTAGTGATGCAGAATCACAGCTGATGATAACTGACGTTGAACACATTCCAGTAAGTTTCAGTCTGACAGCTGCAGCAGTAACAGGTAACTCCATCTACTGTAGATTCACTGAGAAAGTCCTACAGATGCTCTAGAAGCTGCTGCAGAGGTGTTTTCTCTCATAGCTTCATCATCACTATTGTGTAATCATTACTGCAGTTACAGTACTTGTTAATTTTTATATTAATTATTTCTGAATGTTACAGTTATTATTAGATCCAAATAACAGTAAATATAGGTCATACATGAAATAAAGTTTATCTAAACAGTGTCTATTACATGAGGGAGAAAGACACTTTAGACTGTCCAAAATTAATACTGTATGTAACTTCAAAACTGACCAAACCCCTCAGACAAAATCATCTTCCTTTGTGTCAAGAACAAAGAATCCAGTGAGTCTGTCAAAAAGCCATATTCTTAAACACTCTCAGGGCTAAAACTTGCTCCTAACCTGCTGAGTGAGCGCGTCAGTCCTAAATTTAGGACTCCTAAGTTTCTCACCTGAGAGTATTTCACAAAGCATTTTAGAGCTAAAACTAGCTTCTAAACATGAAAATGGTGAGAACTAGTGAGGACTCCTAAAACGCTAGTTCCCCTTTCAGCCAACTGCCAGCCACTTACCAGCGACTTGTCAGCTAATTCAATTGCACAGGGAAACACCTGTGTGCCCAGGGGACGCAATTTCAGAGCATAAATGAATGCCCGGAACAAGGATGTTTTCACACGCCAAGTTTGGACACTGTGCGTGATGACGTCTCCGCGGGACAAATCGTTCAGCCAGTGATAGTGCAGTAATGGTGCACTATTACTGCACCACTTCTGGCAGAAAAAGGAGGAACTTTTTCATGCCCGCATCTGTAAACCAAAGAAAAAAGATTCTTTGTGAATACGGCCGCTGATCTCAACATAAGAAAGTAACCGGTCCTTACATAAAGAGACTTTAGATTAAGAGTATAGTTATTTTCCTCAAGATGCACCGAGAAACTGGTCCTGTGTCAGTTTGTGTGAAAAATCTATTTTTAATTTTGACCATTCTGAATTTGTTATTTTGCAATTGGAATATTTGTCCATGGACTGACGGACTAAAGAAAAAAATTTAACTGATACCTTTGCTGCTTCAGACTTTTATTACCCTATAGGCAAACCAAGTTTATTTGTTTAGCACATTTCATGCACAAGACAATTCAAAGTGCTTTGCCTAAAACATTAAAGCATCTTAGCAGGGTGCAGGAGAAGCATTAAAAGTACATTATAAACAAACTTTAAAAAATGCAATTAATTAAATAAAGACAGAAAGGGGTAAAATAGAATACATTTAAAGGCAAGAAATGAAATTTAAAGCACGTAATAAATAGTTGTGATAGAAGAGCATCAAACAGAAAAATACTACGCCTTGAGCAACTGAAAGTTTTAGCAGACCTGCAATTTTCTGGGAGTTTGTTCCACATGTGAGGAGCAAAAAATGAACGCTGCCTGTCATTGTTTAGTTTTGACTCTAGGAACAAAAATAGACTTGACCCTGATGACCTGAGGGACCTGGCTGGCTCATAACAAACGAGACGATGCTGAACGTATTTTAGCACTAAACCATTCAGTGCTTTGTAAACTAACAGCATGATTTTGAAGTCAATTCTTTGGCAAACAGGAAGCCAGTGTAAAGGGCTGGAGTTATATGATCCACCTTCCTGCTCTTAGTGAGCACTCGAGCAGCAGTGGTCTGGACTAGCTGCAGCTGGACTTTCTTGGAATACCTGTAAGGGCAGCGCTGCAGTAGTCTAGTTTACTAAACATAAGTGCATGGACGAGTTTTTCTTTAGCAAGATACCTATTACTTTGAAAATGCTTGCAGCTACTTTTATTCACCCAATTTATTTACCCCATCAACATCAACAAACCATCTAAAGCCAGGTGGATATTGGTGATGCCAAAGACTGACTTTTCAATTTCTTTATACCGGTCTTTATGCTTGTGGTAGTCCATCGCTTTCGATGATGACATCCTCTTCTGTCTTTAGCGGTGAGTTCTCTGGTGGCTGTGTAGGCCTATCCTGGATCCACAGATTCTGTTGCAGGTGGGGCAAGTGTAGATGATGCTGCTGTGCCTGTTGCTGGCGGCCATGGGTGTGTTTCTCCTGGCCCTTCTCTGTTCTCTTCTAGTTGTCCTTTCCTCTTCAAGTGCTTGAACTCCATGGGAACAAAGGTGCCGCCAGGTGTTCCGGTCAGCTGCTGTGTGTTCCAGATCTATGGGTTTGACTTTGCATTTTTTCAGTGTTGCCTTCAGTTGATCTTTATAGCGCTTCTTCGGGCCTCCTGCTGAGCGCTGACCTTGTTGCAGCTGCCCATATAGCACTTTGCGGGGCAGTCGATCGGAGGGCATTCTAATGACATGTCCCACCCAGCGTAGTTGTTGCTTGGCTATTGTGGACTCGATGCTTGTGCAGCCTGTTCTCCTAAGAATCTCCGTGTGAGCCACTCGGTCACGCCAAGTAATACCCAAGATTCGTTGAAGACAGTGAATGTGGAATTGTTCAAGAGATTTCATTTGATGGCTATAAATGATCCAGGCTTCAGCACCATAGAGCAGAGTGGTGATGCAAACAGCTTGATAGACGGATACTTTAGTATTGAGATGGAGGTTTCTGTTTTGGAAGACCCGACGTCTAAGTCTTCCAAATGCAACTGATGCATTTTTGATTCTATTTTGGACTTCGTTGTCTATGGTGTTGTCAGCAGAGATGATACTTCCAAGGTAACAGAATGATGGGACAACAGACAGTTTTTCTTCAGCTATAGTGAACGCAGGCATCGAGGGTGGGATGGTGGCACTCCATTGGCAGACTATTTCGGTTTTGTAAGTATTAATGGTCAGCCCCATCCGGCGGTATGCTTTTACCGCCGCATCGAGCACAGATTGGAGGTCTTGTGGAGAATGAGACACGAGGGCGCAGTCATCAGCATACTGCAGCTCCAGTATCCTCATCCTGCTGAGTTTGGTAGTTGCATGCAGCCTCCTGATGTTAAAAAGGCTACCATCCAGCCTGTATGCTATAGTCACTCCGCTGTTGCTTTCGATCTCCTTATTGAGAAGTTGAGTGACACATAGGAGAAAGATGTTAAAAAGCACTGGTGCCAATACGCAGCCTTGCCTTACCCCTGTGGTCACAGGGAAAAGGCCTAGACTCTTGGCATCCAACTGTCACTGTTGCTGTCATTCCATCATGAAACTGTCGCAGGATATTAATGAACTTCTTGGGGCAGCCCACTCGCAAGAGGACATCCCACAAGAGGTCTCGCTTCACAGTGTCAAATGCTTTAGAGAGGTCAACAAAAGCTATAAACAGATCTTGATGTTGTTCTCTACATTTTTCTTGGAGTTGCCGAGTTACAAAGATCATATCCACTGTGCTCCTGCCTTTTCGGAACCCACATTGTGATTCGGGTAGGACAGACTCTGATATGTGGTTGATCAGTCTCCGAAGCATGACTTTGGCCAGTACCTTTCCTGCCACAGCGAGAAGCGATATGCCCCTATGATTACCACAGGTAGCTTTGTCACCCTTGTTCTTATAAATAGTGACAATTCGAGCGTCTTTCCATTGCTGTGGGATGTTTTCGTCTGCCCAGACCTTCGTGATGTAGCCATGTAAGGCTCTAGTGCAGAGGTACCCTCCTTGTTTGAACAGTTCTGCAGGGACATTGTCACATCCAGGAGACTTGTTATTTTTTAAAGAGTGGACAGCTGAAAAAAACTTCCAAGAAGGTTGGCGGTTGGTTAAGGTTGTCAACCCGAGGAAAATTTGGCAGCTCATCCAAGATGGTAAAATCTGCTTCGGAGTCCTGATTTAGAAGGGTGCTGAAATGCTCAGCCCATCTATCTAAGATGCTCTCTTGGTCTTTCAGGACAATGAGTCCATCTGCGGTCTTCAGAGGGCTAATACAATGACTTGTAGGACCATATATTGATTTTACTTCTTTGTAAAATGAGTGCATATTGTTCTTGTCTGCGTGCATTTGGATCTCCTGTGCCTTCTCTTTCCACCACTGGTTCTGAGTAAGTCGCAGGGATCTCTGTACCTCTTGGCGGGCTTTCTGCCATTGTTGCCTGGCGGTGCTTGATGATGGGTTTCTCAGTGTTTCCTGATGTGTTTTGTGCATGCAAACCTAACCTGCTGAGTGAACGCATCAGTCCTAAATTTAGGACTCCTAAGTTTCTCACCTGAGATTATTTCACAAAGCATTTTAGAGCTAAAACTAGCTTCTAAACATGAAAATGATGAGAACTAGTGAGGACTCCTATAACGCTAGTTCGCCTTTCAGCCAACTGCCAGCCACTTACCAGCGACTTGTCAGCTAATTCAATTGCACAGGGAAACACCTCTGTGCCCAGGGGAAGCAATTTCAGAGCATAAATGAATGCCCTGAACAAGGACGTTTCCACACGCCAAGTTTGGACACTGTGCGTGATGACGTCTCCGTGGGACAAATCGTTCAGCCAGTGATAGTGCAGTAATGGTGCACTATTACTGCACCACTTCTGGCAGAAAAAGGAGGAACTTTTTCATGCCCCCATCTGTGAACCAAAGAAAAAAAGATTCTTTGTGAATACGGCCGCTGATCTCAACATAAGAAAGTAACCGGTCCTTACATAAAGAGACTTTAGATTAAGAGTATAGTTATTTTCCTCAAGATGCACCGGGAAACTGGTCCTGTGTCAGTTTGTGTGAGAAATCTATTCTTAATTTTGACCATTCTGAATTTGTTATTTTGCAATTGGAATATTTGTCCATGGACTGACGGACTATTGAAAAAAATGTAACTGCTACCTTTGCTGCCTCAGACTTTTATTACCCTATAGGCAAACCAAGTTTATTTGTTGAGCACATTTCATGCACAAGACAATTCAAAGTGCTTTGCCTGAAACATTAAAGCATCTTAGCAGGGTGCAGGAGAAGCATTAAAAGTACATTATAAACAAACTTTAAAAAATGCAATTAATTAAATAAAGACAGAAAGGGGTAAAATAGAATACATTTAAAGGCAAGAAATGAAATTTAAAGCACGTAATAAATAGTTGTGATAGAAGAGCATCAAACAGAAAAATACTACGCCTTGAGCAACTGAAAGTTTTAGCAGACCTGCAATTTTCTGGGAGTTTGTTCCACATGTGAGGAGCAAAAAATGAACGCTGCCTGTCATTGTTTAGTTTTGACTCTAGGAACAAAAATAGACTTGACCCTGATGACCTGAGGGACCTGGCTGGCTCATAACAAACGAGACGATGCTGAACGTATTTTAGCACTAAACCATTCAGTGCTTTGTAAACTAACAGCATGATTTTGAAGTCAATTCTTTGGCAAACAGGAAGCCAGTGTAAAGGGCTGGAGTTATATGATCCACCTTCCTGCTCTTAGTGAGCACTCGAGCAGCAGTGGTCTGGACTAGCTGCAGCTGGACTTTCTTGGAATACCTGTAAGGGCAGCGCTGCAGTAGTCTAGTTTACTAAACATAAGTGCATGGACGAGTTTTTCTTTAGCAAGATACCTATTACTTTGAAAATGCTTGCAGCTACTTTTATTCACCCAATTTATTTACCCCATCAACATCAACAAACCATCTAAAGCCAGGTGGATATTGGTGATGCCAAAGACTGACTTTTCAGTTTCTTTAAACCGGTCTTTATAGGTTCATTCAGAAAGCCTAGTCCGCTAAACTCGGTCTAGATCGCATTCACGTTGCACCATAGCCAAACAAGCCAAACCTTCTGAATAATGTTCCCAATCTCTCCAAAGTTGGCGCTGCATTGGGATTCACTGTAGATGAGGACAAGACATACAACGAACAAGAAGGTTCTCAAAACTTCCGTTTCCTCCACAAAACAACATTATTTTGTGCGTACTTACAAGGAGCTGGGATACGCTTCCATCAGACCAAATATGGATTAAAGCTTTTCCTTCCTTGTCACTCCACGTCTGACCACGAGCCATCTTCATAAGTATTGCAGTCCCACACGAGTGTTTGTTGTCGTAGCGTTTACCCACAATACCCAACGCTTTACCCACAATGCCAATGCAATTTGTAGTCCACTTCCTGTATTTGGTTCACTTGAAACGGACCAAGACCTGCGTTTGTAGGCGGACCGAGTCTGCTTGTTTGTTCTGGATCAGAGTCCGTTTGCACATTCACAACTCCCCCAAACAAAGCGGCCTGTCCGAGCAAACGGACTCTGATTCAAATCAAAAAAGCTTTGTGAATGCACCCTATATCAGCTGCTAACCTGCTTGACTAGAATGATAATCTTTATTAATAACTGAAAGAAATTTAATTTTTACAGGGCATAATCTTTCATACCCAAATAACAACTGCAAAACACAAACAAAAATCTAGTTATTCAGTCTAGAAGATGAATTCAGGTGGCACACATTACATTAAGACAATGGAATTATATATCATTAAGACTACTTTAAAGTAGTGTTTTTGGTTCACAATTTTTTTAAAAAAAGAAAAAAAAGCTGCAGTCTCTTAACATAACTAGGATTTTCTTTTCATAAACACTTTTCCCACAGAGATGTGCATTATTCTCTTGCTCTAAAAAAATAAAAGACTACAGTACTGTATTGAACAATGAAACTGTGTATTGATAAAATTAGAAGACAGAAACACTTCCTTAGTAATTTTCTTATACAACTGTCCATAGTGGCATTTCCAGTTGTTTCGCTTTCTTGATTTCATGCATGGAGAAAAGGAGACAATCGAGTTATTCAAGGTACTTATCACCTAACAGAGGCAATGCGGCACATAGGGGGGTATAGTATATTAATAATCGATTTGAAAACACAAGATGTCAAATGAAGGGAAATTTTGCTATATAAAAGGCAGTTCACTGATTCCATTAAGCAAAAGCAATTTGATTCATTTGCTCCTGCCTTTTGTACACTCAAAATCCAAACAGTTGGCCTGATATGTTTCTGTCTGAAATTGGATTTGGCACGCTTCCCTTAAACACCTCTTTCCCCTGAAAGCTCTCTGCTGGTAGAGACTGGCAGCACAGGTCTCTATATTTAGCATCAGTGATTATCTTAGTATTACTGGCAGATGTTTTGTGATGCAACATGTGTAATACTGTACTGTATACAGAAGATATAAAAAGGGGAAGATAATCTTTTAACATTGACTTGCACCCTGTTTTGCCCTCTAAACACCCTTTGGTAGCTGCTGTGCAGATGGTAAAAGGTGATGAAAATGTCAAATGCTCACACAGGTTTACGGTATTTACCCCTTTGGCAATTTTTCCCTTATAACCTAGAATTAAAGTTGAGCTCTGCTGGGCTTTATCAACACAACATTCCTGCAAATTTCACAAAGGTGGATATTACTTCATACTAGGAAATAAGCAAGATCGGAAAAAGGAAATAACATATGAAAAAAAAAATCATGGACTAACTTGACTGTGTATTCACACCTGCAAAAGCAATAATTTGTTGTATACCTCCCTTTTTTGCTAACCTGATTTACATCATCTGGGTGCGTTCAACAAGTACACGCGGGGGCGTTCCCTTTCCTCACGCACTCCATCTGAGTAAGGCGACAGTTATAGGTGATTTCGTCTGGTTAGAGAATAGTAGGAGCCAATCACTAATCGCGGGTGGGACTTTTGAAGGATGGGCGGCGTTTTGGCCGGATGTGATGTAGAAGCACAGGCGACAGAAAGTCGACAAAAGTCGTTCACAGACTGTACACCGCTCGTACTAGCTGTCGCCGCCGCCGCCATGTTGTTTGACTGAAGCTTTTTGAGCTTGATAACATGTTTTGATAACTCGATCCTCTATGCGTGGTGGCTCTGGTGTCGCTCTGAGTTGCGTCACGGGTTGCGTCATTCGGTTCAACGTGAGTGGCTGAAGTAGCGTGTCAGTCAAGATGACGGACAGATCTTCTATCCAATCACATGCAAGAGTTTTAGAAAAAAAAGACTAATTTGAAATGACATCGGGTTAACTCCCTCCCCAGATGGTATTGCAAATACCAGGTGGCGGGAGTCAGGTTACTTTTTTGCAGCATTATATATAACTACATTATACTGGTTCAGAGTTATATGACATATAATTTGGAACTTTGTGCATCTAGTCCTTTGGATTTTATGCTCACTAGTTGGACTAGTCTTGATGGTGTGCATCCTAGAAACTGTCGCACTGATTTTCAATCAGCCTGAGGTCAAAGCCTTTAAAAACAATTCCAAGACATTTAAATGTTCCTCTTAAACCCCTCAAATAAGACTTAAGCAACATCGCTGCTTTGGCTCATGCTGTTATTGACTCACTGAAAGGTGAACCTCTGCCTCCCGCAGTCTGAACTTTCTGAGAGACTGTACAGATTTTCCTAAAGACTTTTTTTTTTTTAGATTTTGCACCAATTCTGAACCATTTCCCAGACACTTTCAAAACATCAGCACAGCATGATACTGCCACCATTATGCTTCACAGTTGGGATGGTGTTCTTAGGGTGATAAGAGAAGTTGGAATTGATCCCCAGCTTCCTTTATTCTTTCCCTCTGATCAATACTTTCCCTGTGTGACAAGTGAATTTTGGATGACTGCTTTTTCTCCACAGGTTAGCCATTTATACTAAATATCATGTGATGAGTTTTTGTAGCCACATACATGTACAATAGCATACATAAATTTCTGCAACTTACCTATTTCATTTTCAGATCACAGGGAAAAATATAATGAAAAAATGCTATAATTCACAAAATACTGTATGATCTATAGAGTATACTGTATGATCTGCTTCAGAGTTGTCAGAGGTGTTCTGCCGTTGAGCAAAGACGGCCAGAGGAATGGTCCCTGGTCACAGGGACCTGATGTCCCCACAGTTGAGGGGCTGTGTCCCTGCTTACTGCAGCCTGCTGCTTATTTAATGTGATCTACTGACAGAAAAAGAAGCAGAGTTTGTCATGTTTGTGAGCACATTCCTGACCAGCCATAGCCTTGTGGTATGTGACATTATCATGCTATAAAAATGAGAGATGGAGTCATTACTCCAGTTAAGGAATGCACCAGCATGGCAGTGATTGCAGTAGCCCTTGTATGCCCATGCAGTCACTTTGGTGAGTCACAGTCCATCATGGAGACAAGGGGCTTATTTTAGGTTTTTGAGAAAATCAGCTGATGATCATGCTTACAGAACTCTAACATTTCTTGTGTGCATTTTAAATGGAAATGCTTAAATAATCATACTAATAATCAGACACTACATCTGAATATAAAATGATCTTGTGTTTGATCTGAGTATAATCTGAAGCTATTTTATATTATTTCTTAGTTAAACAGTATTTTCACTGTGCATTGGAAGTGATCTTTTTTGTGTTGTCTGAATCCCACCAGGCCTATATTTCCTGTGGTATTCTAGCCATTGTCTTCCTCTACCAGGAAATGGACTAAACACAAATAGTGATTAAATTGGGCAGAAAAAGGGGAAAGATTTTATTTTAGACCACTTTTGAAACTGAAAATTGTAGAAATAGGATAATTTCATGTTTCTGTGTACATTTCAACACAAAAGACAGTGCAAACATGATAAGTTTCCATTTAAATTTTATATATAGGCTACTCACAAAACTTAAGGATATTTGGCTTTTTGTATGATGTCAGAATGAATCTAAAATCCACTACAACCTTTCCAGGTGAACTGAATTAAACTTTCTCTAAACTTTTAAATGCACATGTACATTCTTCAATGGTTAAATATTTATTCTGCATCATTCTGTTCTCCAAAATCCGAATGTTGAGTATCCCTAACTTTTTGTGAGTAGTATACTGTATATATGTTATATATAAAAAAAAAAAAAAAAAAAAAAATCAGTCAGAAAATAGCTGATGTTCAGCACTGGAAATGATTAACTTAATTTATTCAGGCCGCATGGGGATATGGTGGTTGGCACTGTTGCATCATAGCAAAGAAGTTTCTGGTTCATAAACATGACCTGTCCAAGGTGTACCCTCTTGCCTAGTAGCAAGATTTGGAGCTACTGCTACTGTACAAAAGCATAGGATGCAAATCAAAGACCCAAACAAAGCTTGGGAAAATCCAGATGATGAGGTTTGTAAAAAACAAACAAACAAACCAAAGAAAAAAGCAGCGGTCATGCATAAAAAATCAGTCCACGAGGCAAACTTCAAAGCATGGAATGAGAAAAACAGCAGAGTCAGAAAACATTTAGAGATTTCAAACAAACCAATAGCACAACAATATAATGAAAAAGCCAAGAGAAAAGACCAAGAATGAACAGAGATCATAAAAATTGAAAGTTACACGGACAAATGGCGGGTATGGAAACAGGCTGGCAAGGATAGGAGTCTAAACACAAAATGAATTGCAAAACACTTTGAGTTGATTTGAGTTAATCAACTAAACACAAGACAGAGATGAAGCACACAGAGGAGGAAAAACCCAAACCATAATAGCTGGCCCCAGAGCCACTAAAGACCAAAACAAACCAAAAAAAAAAAAAAAAAAAAAAATCCAGCATACCAAAGCAACAAGTTTGGCAAACAACATGAAGCTAACACATTCAATTAAAATTAAAATTAAATATTTCCATACATCAATCAAATGTGATTTGTAAAGCACTTTACAACAATCACAGCTGATCAACGTGCTGAACAGGTTTTCTATTCTTGTTCTTAAAATACCTCATTGTTAGAATTTTGCAGCACAATCATTTTATCCTGTATAATTATCGTTCATATTTAAAATGGTCACAAATATTTTGAGACATATTTTTCAGCTCTTTGTGCACTGACAGAGTCAGCTCATGATAGTCCGCACTGATAAAATAACCTAAGGACTGCCCCCGGGCGGGATCTGTGTAGCATATGCTCATACACAGTTTCTGGACTGATAAGAAAGCTAATAGAATAACTGTTTATAGCTGAAACTTGCTTACATTTAAGTTGAGTGACTGAAAAGACCCCCTTGTGGAAAACACAGTCTGAGAGGATAATGCAGTGAAAAGGAGACAATAAAAATATAGAAAGATAGAAAAACAGAACTAATTCAAGTAAATGAGCTCTCGGCAGAACCAGTGAACAGATCAGTGCTGCAGATCTGTTTTGCATCCAACAGTTTTGCATGACCTAATCTGACAATTCTCAGCATCCAGGCTCTAAACAAAGTGAGTCATTCTCTAAACAAGCTATGATAGTTTCCCAAGACTGTCTACGTTTGACTCCAGTGGTAGATTGGAGGTTAGAGAAACAAAACTCCTTCTAAATTTTGCCAAAGGACTGATGAGAAAAGAAGTCAATACCTCTCTTACCCTCAAAAGCTAGCATGAAAGAGCAGTTGAGCAAGGCACTGAACCATCAGTTGTTCTGGGAATGCTGCACAGTTGGCAACGGAGAAAAGGCCATAATGACTAGGCTGCAGCAAGAGTTTAAAACCCTGAGTGGGTGTCAGGCTCTCCGGCTTTTAGCTGCCTGCTGTGGTTGTTACATCAACTTCTTTTATTAAGTCAACATTAGAAAATCAGTTTGGGAAAATAAAAGCTCTTCTTGGATAATATACTGTAACCATGAAAGCACATTTTGTTATTCATAACACCACCTTGCCTGATTTTCTTTCTATCATAGTGAGAATGGCAGAGCATGTGAGTGGACTACTGATTTGCCTTCATTTTGCATTTTGAAAGTCACAGCGATTTGTGTTATTACGCCTCTGTCAGGCTGATGGAGGCGGGATTGATGGGGCCGCCGAGCTGTTGCAGAATGCGTGTATGAGAATAGAGGTTACAGTCTTTTTCTCATCAACACCTATGACACTGCGATGAGTGGAGGCTTGTAGTTTTGACTGACAACCATATATGGAGGCCTGCCACATACTTATATTTGGATAAGAGGTGGCATGTGACTCTAATTTCTGGAAAACATTGCAATTCATGAGGCATAGCAAGATGTGCTTGGAGAATTGTATGAGGAGGAGAGATGTGACAGAAAAGGGAGGGCTGAGAGGGGAAGGGAGAGATATGTAAGGAGGGAAAAGTTAGCAAGGGAGTTTCAAGCTGAGAGGAGCAGAAGCAAAAATTATGAAAAGGCAGGCAAAATGGGATGGAAGGAAGGCAGGATGAGCTTGTGCTATCAGCAGTGTGGTGCATAACCTTATCAGCTTAGAAGTGCTTAGCCTTCTTTGTTTTACATGACAGTAGGCAAAGGTCTGGATAGAGGCAAAGCATGTCCAGCAAGCAGAGGGACAGAAAATACACATAAAACCCCCTGATATTGTGGAAGTAGAACTTGGATAACCAGTTGACCCTGATGGAAAGAAAAGGTGAAAAATAAACAGGTGCCGGAAAAGCTTTTGTCTGTAGGAGCTGAGAAGTGATAACGGGCACAGCAGTGAGTACCAGGAAGGGAAAATTGGACTTTCATGGCACAAAGGGGAGGAGCACAGCCCAAGCTAAGACAAGATTTCTTTTCCTTCATACCTACAGAAAAGAAAGACAACATCCAGTCTACAAAAAAGTGGTCATTTAAAGTAACCACTGCATTGGTTGTTAGCCATGTTGGTCACAAAAACTTATTGCTAACTTTTTAGGGCAGCCAATGTAGCTTGACCCTTTTCAATGTCATTTTGTTCATCTGTTCTAACATCTGCTCATAGACAAAACAGAAAAGTGAGACACAAAAACTACGACTGGCAAGACTGACTGGTTGATTATACTCCCCCCTTGCTCTCCCTGTCCCTCCAATTTGTTTACATGGTGGGTCTGGGATGACCTCTGCGATTGTGGTACAGCAAATGGTGACTTAATCCAAACAGCGAAACAGAGGTTACACCAGAAGTCAAGACAACATATGGTCGACATGATCCTGTCACACATCTCGGCCCCTTTAATCTCGTTGCCTATCTCTCAGTTGAGTTCAGTGTTTTTGCGCGGGTGCCAGCATCACCAGCATCTTCTAAAGCAGACATCAGCGGGTAGTTTATCTAACTCTGCAGCCCTCCTTCATCACAACAAGCCACCAGCTGTCATAGTAGACATCCTTCCAGCCACCACACTGAGGTGAGAAGAGGTACAGTCCAACAGAGCTGCTTGGGCACATCTGCAACACATCAAGGCCTCCTAGGAAGAAGGAGGCAGGAGCAGAGGGAGCTTTTTCTCTCTCCTGTGGCTCAAACTGTGCAAAGATAGTTATTATCAGTGGGAGGAGGTGAGGGAGCACCTTATGAGGCAATGAGGAGTCGAATGAATGCATCTCTTTCTTCCTTTCCTTTTTCTTTGTATCTACCCTGCAGTGTTTCTCCCTCGCTGAGCTTCTCTATTCACCTTTCCTCTCCAAGAGCCTCTTCCCCTGCTCCCATTGCACTCTGCTGACACCAACACAGGTAATTCTGACTAATGTGACAAATAAAGTCTTCTAATCTCAACAAAGCGGCTGTTGCCTTCTCCTGTGCATTCATCTGTGTTAAATCAAAGGTTTTATGCAAATAAAGGCTTTTATGGGGTTACTTTTCATCCACGTAAGCAGCTACATCAGGTTGTAAGCTGGACAGGTTTGAATTTACAATGTAAACAAGTGTCAGACTTCATGCTGAACGGCAAACCTCCCCAACATTTGCCTGTCGAGATCAGATTTATATTCTCTAAATTACACCTTTTCTGACGAAGAAACATCTTCGGCAGGGAGGTTTAAATTTTTTAATCAGGTGTGTGCGGTGTGTGATTCACTTTCTCGGCTGTTTAAAAACTGCTATGACCTTAAAGAGCTTAGCGCAACATCACCACTTCTACCATAGAGCCTTATATGCAAAGCTTTACGCTGTCAGCTGCACAAACTAGATAAATAATGTCAGCACTGGCAGAATCTCCACACATATAGACGTCAGATTTGGAGAGCTGCGGAGTCTGATCAGTGACATCCCAACTACTATCTCCAAAAGTTTCTCACACCTTATTTTTCCATTTCTCCATCTCATCCTTGCGAGGAAGTACATTTCCGTGCTTTGTATTGGCATGGCAGTAAAAGCGTTTAAACATTAACAACAATACATCAGAATATATGGAGGCTGTCAGGCTGTAAGCTGTGTGTATGGCTGGGAAGCACATTGCTAAAGCACAGATGTCTTGTAAGTGAGGTTAGGTTCAATGCAGCAGAAAGACAAAGCGTCAACTTGCAGTATTTATGAACAGTTTTTAGGGGGTGGTGCTGAGTGCTCTCCTTTGTACTCCCCGGTCTACATATCCTGGCCTAAATAACCTATGTGTGACAACAAGAAGTTGTCAGTTGAGTGCAATCTGCTCTCCAAGGGAAAGTTCCTGTAGTCTGTTTAATGTGCCAAACAAACAATTCATTGGCACACAGGTGTAGAGTGAAAGCTGCAACTAATGTCACTTCCCCCACGTTATGAGTAGACACGATTCCCCCATATTCTAAAAGTAATATCTGGCAGTGCAGATAGATTGGGTTGTATGTGCCAAGGTTTTGAGATCTTTGCCAGGAAGAATTATGTTGCCAAACTCAACAGTGGTCTGTGGGATTTGTTGCGCTCAAAGCACTTAGAGTTTATATCTAAAAGAAATATAACAGTTGGTTGCTGATATATTTTTTCAGTATCTGGCTGTGCGGCTCCGCAATGACACACTTTAACACATACAGTAAAACCAAGCCAAAATGATATTTAAAACATTTCTTGTTGTATTTTTCACTTGTCCTTCTACCCTCTGTTTGACATTTTACAGGCACTGGCTGGTTCTTCAGTTTACCCTTTGAGTCGTCATTGGGCATCAGTGAGGGCCCCTGTGGTGCTGGATGATGCCATCAGGAATGGACGTGGTCTAGATACCACACAGGCCGTGCCAGATGCAACTTTGCCACCCGTGGCACCATCTCAACCTTTGGAAATTTAACGGTTCATGTACGTCAGAGCCAAACCATCTGGCCCTCTAAAGACTTTTTCCATGTCAGAATGAGTTAGGAGGTGATAAACAGACAACCTGAGACCTAAAAAGAACATGGATTGTTTTCCACATACAGTATATCTCATCCCATATGATTAAACTGCTTGGTTTTACTGTGGGATTTTGTTGTGTTTGAAATACATATTTACGGTTTAACAGATTTCCTAATTACACTGGAGGAGACCTAGTGGAGCTCTGTGGTTATTGAGAACGAACCCATATCCTTTTTTTTATCCTTTTTAAGCAAGCTGTAGTTGTGTTGACAGACAATAGATAAATAGATAGATATAGATATAGATATATAAATCTTACAAAGTATTTGAGATATAAATTTCAAATGTTCTATCATCATTTGCAATAGCCTGTCAATGATGCCAACTTTACACTTGTTTAGAACAAGATACAGTATAAAGTATGATAGAGGATACAAGATAGAAGATAGAGGATGATTGCAAACATTTTCATATACTTAAAACTGACACCTTTATGACCTCAATAATGTGTTCATAGAACAGCCAGTGCTAATATATAACTATATCTGTCATCTTAAACACCCCCCTACAGTACATGTAAAAAATACCTGCAAAGGGTATCATTTGGTAATTTTTTATTTAATAATGACAAGCTAAGTTCTGGAGAACTGAATTGTTGTAAACAGAAGTGCTATTTGGTAAAAAAAAAACATGGATAGTAGGGTGAAAGAAATTTTCTTATTATCATATCCTGAGTGTCACTGATGCTGGCAGTGTCAAAAATCTTTCCCTTACATGATTCTGTGTTTCCACATGTCAGTGCAAGATTAGTGGAGAGAACATCTTTAAGGGTTTTATCTCTTCTGCTGCCAGCTGGTCTGGTCGCTCTTTGTTGAAAACAATCTTTACCCTCTTCAGGGTCAGAGCCAGATGGCCCCGGGAGCCAGTCTCGCTTTCTGTGCGATGCTGAGCTAGCAACTGATATTTACTGTAGTCATTCTTTGTTTAATAAACTTTTCTTTTTAATCTAAACTCATTCAGACTCTTAGTAATACTTTATTTATGTTATTTTTTTCCATGACAGTAGTAACAGATTTGTTCAGTTTAATCATCTCATCCATTTGCAAAGGATTTTGTGAGGAAGTAACTTGGAGGTTTTTCATATTTTTTGACGGCTCCACCCTAATAATAATATCAGCATTAGATGTATGACTAGTATGCAGCTCATACCATCCCATATATCAGGGATCACCAAATCCAGACCTCTTGGGCCAGTGTCCAGAAGGTTTTCAACATTGCCTTGCTCCAGCACAGCTGACTCAAATTAAATGGATCTAACGATCAATGAGGTTCTGCACAATGACTCATTAATTTCAGTCAGGTGTGTTGGCACAGGGACACATTGAAAACATTCTGGACATTGGACCATGAGGTCTGGATTTGGTGGTCCCTGCCATAGATCTTGAAAAATTTCACGGGGTCCTATAAACATTTATCAGTGAAGCTAAATGCATTATGTAGCTTCAGTGTGCAACCCTTTTTATAAGGTTGTTTTAGTGATTAGCACTTCACCACCATCCTGGGTTTGTTATACTTGTCTACTATAGTTTCACATGTGTTACCACCATCAACACCAGCAATCTCTATTGTCAGACCTTCTTCAATTACACAAATTCACTTGCTTCTGGTAGCTATGGGCTTGAAGATTAATGACTTTTCTAAAGTCGCTTAGAGATGGTACATGTTGGATATACAGACACAGAATAACAATATCAAACTGTTCATTCCTCTGTTCCTGTGTTTCTGGTCTCTCATTTTTAATGAATGCACATGCCTGTCCTTTGTTAATGAAATATGGATGTGTCTCAGTAGCAAATGTGGTGTAGGAAACTTGCTATATGAAGCGGGTGTAAAATAAATCAATAGTTTTATCAATAACACAATCTGTTGAGTAGTTTATTGATCTGTAAATTGATGCATCAGTCAGTTAAGATTTATAAAAGAATTTTTTAGGCACAAAGTAAGTCATTTGACCGGATTCTTTTGCCTGAGCTCATATCCTTGTACAGCGTGATGTACAATTTGACATCTCATTGTAAACTGGTGACAGGTACATTGTGTCATACAACGGATCTGAGACAGCAAGTCACTGTCCTTCTGTCACTCAACGGACACTTGAAAGCAGGGTGTTCAGATGTGCACTGGGCTGTGATGTGAGCTGTAATACTAGCTCAGATGTGCAACACTCACGTCACACACAGAACGTCTGGGTGGTCTGGGAGAAAGGAGACAAAGAGAGGCCGAAACAGAGCCGTATATCTGAAGGTTGAAACATTAGAAGGGCATCTCTAATGTTTTCCATTAAGGTAACAGAGATGTGAAGGCAGGGATGTTTGACCAGATAAGAACTGAAAGACACATACATGGAAATGGACCACTGTGTTTTTTCTCTTTCTTTTACCCTCTTTTCTTTTTCCCCTCCTGCATAACCTCAGGCTAGCATGATTTAACTTTGACTTCAAATACTTATCTTGAGGCAGTGCTTCAGTGTAAGGTTGGCTTTAGTATAAAGATGCATTGCTGCCCAAATACAGGCAAGAAAAAGAGCAGCACATAATGCATTATGTGCACCGTGTCCTGATTTAATTTAAACAATGCAAAGTTGTGTTGCAACACAAACAAAAGTAGATAGCTATTACCAATGATGCAACAAAATGGAGAATTCTTGAAGGTAATTTCCCAGCAGGTGGTTTAGTAAATGTCAGGTAGCATTCAAACAAATCAAACACCTAAACCAGGATGTCTTTGTGTTATGTGGCACACATCTCAGGGGAGCGCCTGTTATTTACACCCTCTCATCTTGTCTAGGATGGTGCTATGTGGAAGCATCACATTCTCACTTTGTTGTAGATCAGCTTAAGACTGCTTTAACTGTCAGCTGCAGCCCTTTAAATCCCTCAAGGCCCATTTTGTTTGCAGTAGCCATTAGCTGAGAAGGCCTCTGCCTGTTACTCTGCTTATTTAGCAACCCTTTGTTTGTTTTCCCCTTGCTGATTCATATTTGATCGCTCCGTGTCTCACTTGTCATTGATGCACAATTCATTCTTCTGCTCGCTTTTCAGCGGACAAGTTTTGGGGGGATTGATAAGGGGTGAGGGTAGGGGGTTCAAAGCTCCAAAGGATGGTCTAATCATATGCAGGCAAGCTGTCAGAGGCTTTAATCGCCTTTGTCAGCCATGTCTCTGAGTTCAGAGAGGGGCTGACGTCCCTGCATTATACCCACTGCTGTGTTCATACTGAAGACCCATAAACTTTGCAAACAAAGGAGGGAAGGCAGCAGCTCAGGGCTTTGATCTAACCATAAGTTGCCAAACACCATTGTTGCACACAGACCATGGTTAAGCCAGTGATTTGACCACAACAGAGCCTTTGAAAAGGTGCCAATAGAAAAATGTCTTATAGATTTTCACTGGTTAAATGACTCTCAGGGCAAATGTTTTCATTCATCCAAATGAAGTGTTTTCTGGCTACAAACGTTCATCATTCAAGTGAACTCAAAGTTGCCAAAACTTTTCTTCTGTTGACAGAATGAGGAACTATCTAGTTGCAGTATCTGTATCATCAAACTATAGAAATAGACCACACAGTTTCACATCGCAATGTTGATTTAGCACACAGAAGGGGGGTGGGTAGCCTAGTGGTAATGTCGTGGGCTTTGTTGCGGAGGACCCGGGTTTGAGTCCCCGACGCAACATTCAGGTGAACCACTGTGGACCCCTGAGCAAGGTCCTTAACCCCCCCCCCCAACTGCTTGGTTGGTGGGGGTTACTTAAAAGTGAAACAGAAAAAAAAAACACCACAGATTTACAATATAACATGCTACATTTTTAAGTTTTCAATCATATTAACTGCCATCATGTTTTCTTTTTTAGTTTATTTTAATTGTAAACAGACATTAGAAATACATGAAACTGTCCCCAATTCAATTTTGCTCAGCTAAAAACAATACTTGTAAAGTGGTGAGAGAGAAACTGTTCTCAATTCAGTGGGTTATTTCTTCTTATAGACAATAATGACCTATTTGGCTGGGGTTGTGAGAGCAGCTGCATTTGAAGTGTAAAATAGGAGTTGGTGACACCAAAATGGTGATGATGGCATCTTGCAAAGAATGTATATTAATCCTGTCTGTTACTTACTGTACCCTTTAACAAGTAGTTTTGATGTAGCAACAAGTGATGTTAATGACTAAAACAAAACAGGAAGTGAGAAAGTGTGTTCCTAAAATGTGATCAACTTGGCAACGCATCATAGGTGTTGCATATAGATTATGCACAGATTTATATTGGATAGTGAACATAGTAAAAATCTTACCATAACTGCTTTCTAATCCTAACTCAGTAATGACGTTGACACCAAAGTTAAGAGTACATTTTTAGTAAGTACCTTGAATTCACAAAGTGAACATGTGTATTCATTTTTCATCTGTTTTTCTCTCATCACTTGTTCACTCTGGTACTTGGAAAAGCCAATAGCAGTTGTATTTTCTTCCTACCACATGCTGAGGGTGGTAGTTTGGATTCCCTAGAATTCCCTTATGGGTCATATTTAAAGTTATGAAACAACCTCTATCCATCCATCTATTTACTATACCCAGTTATTCCAGTACAGGGTCATGGGGTGACTGGAGCATATCCTAGTAGCTACTAGGCGAGAGGCAGGGTACAGCCTGGAAAGCCTCCAGTCATGAAACTACCTTTTTGGTTGTTTGTGAGGACTTGTACATACATAGGACAGGCTAGAGTGGGGTTACCTACTGGACTGTCTTGATCCAATAATTTTCACTTCTCTGCCATGCTGTGAGTTACTGTTGCTTGAGGTTAAGAATAAAAATAGAAATAAAATTAGGTTTGGCTTACATAAACATGGAACTGGTTGACATGCCATGCCTGAAAGCTGCCAAATTAAAACAAACAGGGAATTTGAAAAAATAACAAACACATTAATTTCCCTCCCTCCCTTTACTGTCACTGTACTTTGGACAAAAACTACACATTTTCTTGTTAGATCTGACTAAAATAAAGCCCTCAAAGTTATGAAACTCAGTGGCTCTGTCTTATGGTGTTCTATGCATTTCTATTTCTTTACCACAGTGAACATAAGCTGTTAGAGGACAGCAGTAGCACTGATAAGAAATACCAAACAGAGAGCCAGCACTCCTGGCACTGAATCACATAATTGCTTGAAAATGTCATTTGTGTTCTTATTCTAACAAAGTAAGCAAATATGGCAGATAAAGGGCACAAGCTATTAAAGGTAAATTTAATAATTTGTCCCACTGATTTATTTTTCCCATCAATGTGATTTATCATGCAGGAAAAGTAGTTGGTGAGTGTGTAGGTACTTGAATGTGTGTATGTACCCCCACTTATACCTCGGTATGTGTATTTAGCTCTGGATATAACCCAAAAACATTATTAAAATGACGCTGTGGCGAAGCTCAGTTAATGATGGCATAGCTAATTGATATAAGAGCAAAAGATCAATGGTGCAGCTCCACCAAGGGACGGACGGCTTCAGCATTAAAAACTGTGTACCCAAAGTCATATCGGTTACGGCATTATTGACCTTCCTGTTCCTTCCTCCCATTTGGTCAGAAGCACATCCTGTTGTTATCACACATGCATACCATCATCTGTCTTTACTTTCATCCAACAAATCCTTTCAGTTTGGTGATGGCCTCTGTGGTGAGCTAACAAAGTCTAACAGCAAAATCATTTGTTTTATTGATTGCTAAAATAATTGATTCCAGCATATTGTACTAGAAGAAATAACTCTCATTAGGTCCTAGTTTAATAAACTACAAGCGATAAAAAAGATGCTCAGCATGATTCTATTTGCTTTTGTCTATTTTTGAACAACGATAACAAAAAATACACATATACAAACAACTAACACTTGCATTTTGTTCAGAACCAGCTAAGACCTTATTAAATGTTTAAAAATATACAAAAACTTACAGTAGGAAATAATCTTGATGAAGGAGGTGAGACAGCAAACTCAAACAAGTTTATCTCATTACAAAAATGTACAGTGAAAATAAATGAGCAAAACAAGAAACAGAACAGTGAGTGGGACTGCGTTGAAAGTCCAGGTGGCATTTAGTGAAAGGTCCCCTTAGCACTCAAGTGTCTTACACACAAGACATTGGATATTTATGAATTGATTCAGCAGTGTCAGTCAGTCCTGTACTTTGCCAGGGGCACTAATCCATGTGATGGAATTCATATGTCTACTTCATATTAAGTTTCCCGTGCTGCTTATTGACCTTTTCATCGAGTATTTTTTTTCCCACTGATGTGAACTGGTCCCTTCACGGAAGCTGTCTAGAGCCATTATTTGGTTGCTTTCGATTCTGCTTGGGGTGAGAAACACTTGAACACTCTGCAATTGTAAAGAGGGTTTAAATGTGAGAGAGCTGGCAGTGTTCGACGCGGGGTGCAGTCATATGTTTGCTTGAATGCCTGAATGTATTAGACGTGTGCTAATTTATGTTCAGACTCCATTCATCATACACAAAAAAAGATGTGTTTTTCTACAGGTTTCTATGTCATTGTTGGTTTTTAATCAAAGTGTCTCAGACAATGCTGGAAGAGATGCGAGATGCTGCATTCTCACCATCACAATTGCTACCAGATACTGTTTACTTCACAGACTTTATGGATCGCATCAATAGCCAATTTTATCTGATGTTATACCTGCAGCAGCACAGAATACTCAAAAAGTTTCCAGGCGATCCACGCTAAAAGAATTTCAATAGAGAATAAGAGCGCATCACAAAAGACCGTGATAAAAGAATTTTATTCTTTTGTTTGAGGAAAACTATTACCTCAAATATCCATTGATTCATTGTTGCTATAGAGACCTACTGTGCTACTTTTTTTATGTTTTGTCTAATTTGTTTAGCAAAATCAACAGAAATGACTGTTTCATTTGCACATAAAACCAAATTTTATAAGCATATCTACTTTTAGAAGGATAATGAGGAAAAGATATTTTATTCAGCCAGTATATTTAATTCTTGCACATGTTTCAGTTTGGACCAACATTAAATTTATCTTTCATTGTGATAAACTGTTTTGATTTAAGGAGAAAAAAAAAACCCTACAGTGGCTAAAGATACATAGCATGAATTCACATTTTTATTAAAGTAGCATGTTTCCTTACTATAACCGAAGAGTTTGAGTCTGCTGAGTGTCCTGGGCTTTGTACACCTGCCATGCAGCCCAGCCACTGGTGGCTGACTCCAGCGTAGCTCATTTATCTGCTTGGTAGAGCCTAATTGGGAAAGCAATTTAGTTATATAGGAACATAATTTCTAAGAGACGAGTTGTGTTGCGAGACTCACATTCACATTTCCAGTAGCTCACGTCTCTTTTATTCAACCTCACCTACACACACACACACACTCGCTGTCACAGTCAGGCAGCACATATTCTAATTTGCTGTACCTTACTGAACACTATCACAAATGAGGGGAGGATCCTTGTCCTTTAACAATAGAGTATGATGAATACCTTCTCCTCTCCATGTTGAAAAGATCTTCTCTCCATTTGCCCTTTTAGCCAGCTCAATACAGAACAGCACTTGATTAAATCCCATCGGTGCAGCTATTTGGATCAAGGACCTTGATTAAAATGCAAAAATAAGATTTTTCTATCTGGTGTTAAACTTGGGTCTCCACCTCAGTTTGTCCTTTGTTAAAGAAATAACAACTTAACAGCTAAATTAAGGATGGACTCATTTAGGTATTTATCCCATAAAGTTGTACATCTATTACATCACATCTATTCTGCATTTGATGTTTTCATCACACTTGCATCATTTTATGTTTCATGTTTTGACTGGACACATGCTCTGAATAGTAATTTGTTTTCAGGCACACGATAACTATGCCTTAATATGTTTGGGTTGCATTTTACCTCATGGTAACGATACATGTTTGTGCTGCCCTGCATGAATTTCACCACATCATTAATATTTCACACTTTCTTGCAGTTTCAATAACAAGTTGTGTGATCTTTAGAGCTTGTGATTGAAAGTAATTGACACATCCAAGAAGACAGCCTGTTATTTGCTCAAAGGTATGCTGTGAGTTTAAAGAAAAGTCTGACCATTGGGCAAAACCAGTCAGCCCTGCACAAACCGGCCGGAGTACTAGATGTGGTGTTTTTATGTAAGACTGCTTCGCCTATCTTTTTTAATTAATATCTGCCCTGAGGCAACTGGTTAGACTCAAACAGAAAAACTGCCTTGGTGCATACCAATGGTCTGTAAATCCGGTATAGGGCAAAACAATCTCTCTGTGGTCAAAATGAAAATTAATTTAATGAAGTTCTGTTCAAATAATGGATCATGCTCATACGACTGCATATTTCGGAGTCAAAGACCGTTAAATTTGCAGATTTCAATCATCACACATATTATTTCATCCATTTCACTGGGATAAATATGTTTTACCTCTATTATTTGTGGTCTTTAAATCACATCTAGTAAACACCTTCAGATTGAGGGAAGTGTGAAGATACAACAGTTATATGCAAATGTTTAAAAGAATTGGAGTCTGGGAAATCTGTAGTTTTCATCTTAGACAGGAGATTGATGTACAATGAAAAGGAAGAAACCATGTACACTTCTGCAATTAGAGAGAAATGATGGAATATTTTCTTTAGATAAATGTATCATTAGCTCTCAATGTCTGTCATTTTATGTAGGGAAACACTAAAAAAAAAAACAACAAAGACATTAAAAACCCATTTCCCAGAGATACTTAATACACCAGTCAATGCAAAAAGTTTGCCTATTTTGTGTCTCTGTAAGCCAAACATTTCAAGGAAGGTCACACATCCAGCATGTTCCACACTAACATATCTACCATCTAACTGGCATAAATTAAGAATTAAATAAACCAGATTTGACAGAGCAAATGAGAAGCATAAAGTCTATCACTCTAACCAGAGGCGAGCGTTGAGGAGACTTCAAATTGGCCTTTGAATGCAAATCTAGCTGAAGGGTAGAATGCAAAATCTTATCTTAGAAGCATTAGTACACATAATTTCAAGCACCAATTTATTTGCCTCTCAGCAATTAGAAAAAAAAAAAAAAAAAGCATGAGCAGTAATCTTGTGTGGCGAAAATGTGAACTAATGTGATGAATGGAGAATCATTTGCCCAAAGCAAGTAAGTGCGAGTGTGTGTCTGCATGCTCTGACTAGATGTGCCTGCATATGTGCACTTAATTGCAACTGAAAATATTTTCCAACTCGTTTTTATCTTTTCAAAAGTAAGCTGGCACTCGGAAAGTAAACAATGCAATCCTATTTGACAAGGAAAAATTGGCTGTGTAGATGCTTGAGGGGAACAGAAGTAACGGGTGTGTGCGGTTATCTCTGGGGAGGAGAGAAATTAAATCAGAGCCATGACTAACCATCCCTCAACCAACTCATACAAGGACAAGAGCAAGCGTTATTAGTAATTGCTTTTTTATTTTATCTTTTGATTTTTTTTTTTTCCAGATAGATCACAATGAACACAGCCTTTAGACAGTAGCAGTTGAAATAATCCATACAAATGAATGTTTCTGGTGTTTTCACCAGCTGCCCATTGTAGCGTGGAGCCCTATGCTATCAGTGTGGGCCTGGGGGGGGGGTGAGGGGACAACACGGACAAACATGGGGTGCTTGCGTTAACTAACCCAAAAAGGCATATTGTTTCTATATGTGTGTGTGTTTGTGTGAGAAGCAGTGACTGTCTGAGTCTGTGTGCACTTGCATCAGTGTGAGTAATAGACCAGAGGTGGTTAGCCACATTCAACAAGGCCCTTTTCTAATCACTTGGTAAAGCCAGCAGTCTCAAGTGGGCAAAAAATATCCCACTCTTGGCTTGAGTAATGCACTGCCAACAGTGTATGATGCCAGAGTGTAATTAGACAATAACGAGAGGCCTCACATTGCGCTCAATCTCTAAACTTTGGAGGCCAAACTATGTGTTGGCCTCAACAGCAGCGTCTGCTCTATTAAACAGCAAATAGCCTGAGAAAGGGGCCATGGCTTTAGAGAATTCCTTCTATCCACTGGACCCAGCTCATTTCCTTACGCTCAGCTTGTGAGTGCGCAGACGGTGGCCGAGCCCAGGGAGTACCATAAGAGGGGACAGCACTTTGAATTGTGACAGTGACCATTTTGCGGCAGCTAGGCTTGGAGTAAAATAACTGAATCCTGGGATGACCTCTGGTAATTAATGGCAAAATGAAAGAGAGAGCACAGCAAGAGGTTTAACACGAGTTGGAATGAAATCTATAAAAAAACAGAAATTGAAGAAGAAAGGAATTGTTTTGTCAAACAATGAGGGAATGGAAAGGAATCAAGCACACGCACACAGAACAGTGCAGAGATTGCCCGTTGTAGCATGAAGACTGAACGAAATGAAATAAAAAGAAAATAAACCATGAAGACAAGTGTGGAAGTCACATTTGTCTTGGTAGGTTTTTTTTTGGCCCTCACTTTCAGCCTTTATTTTCAGGGGTTATGAATTTAAATGAAAGGCAGTGTGTTGCTGAAATGCCTTGGTGTTTTTGCGAGTGTGTGCAGCAGCACTTCCGTTAGGATCAAAGCTGCAGTGCGCACTTCGAGCAGCATATTTTAACCATTTGCACTGTATTTATGATGAGAATGTGAGGCTTGCTTGATTCATCCAGATATTTGAGTTATGAGAAAAAAAAACTAATTTAAAAGGAGCTATAAATATTTTCCTCCTTTCTCAAAACCTCCAAGACATCTCTAAAAACAGATTCTGCCAATTCCCTGGGGAAAAAAAAAGCAAAAGTAAAACTAAACCAAATACTTTGCAGACAAAAGACAGGAGTAAAGGCAGCTGTTACTTTGCCCCTGTGAGGCGAAACTGCTGAAGAAGAGTAAAAGTAAGCAAATGAATAACAAAATCCAAAAGGAGGCCTAAAATATACAGAAGGGAAGATTGACAGGAGTAGGTTCAAACATGCAGCTAAACAATGAAAAAAGAAAGAAATGCAAGCACACTCAGATGTGAAATGTCTACAGGACAGAATGTGTTATATCTGCTGCTGAAATTCCAGCTCAGCCAGGTCCTGCAGCCACATGGACACAAGTCGCTGTTCCCTCTCATGGCTGCATGTTACATACATTTGGTGATTGTGGTCACATTTTCCAAAACATATCTAATCTAGTAGCCTACTGTTCTGCTTATTTTGCCGTCGGAGATTATTAGAAAAAGCACCTCCCACTACTATTTCAGAGAGTGGCCGAAATGTGCCAAAATTTTCAAAAAATAAATGTCTGTATCATCATTTTTTTTAAGAAAGCCTGAATGCGAAGACACCTGGTTATATAAACCATGTACCTAAACAGCTAAGACATCAAATCCAAAGTAACTTCAGATAGAATTTTTGATGTCGAGTTTCTCTGCAAAGTATGAGAATCCGAACATGTATTGAGAAGGAGTACATACATAAACAACACAGACTGCTGAAAAAGAACCTCTTTTGGTCCTTCATAGAAAATGCACATTCTGGTGGACCAGGGCTTTATAAGCAGTCACAAAGCTCCACAGATACAACAAGCTCTGCAGAGACAGTAAGGCAGTTTTATGATCACCAAGGAAACCACTCCACTTTCCATATGGCAGGTTTCTTTTTTTCTAGTTTTTTTTGTTGGAAAGGAAGTAAAAACATAATTTATCCCCCAAAAGAAGAAGAAGAAAACAAAAATACCCTCAGACTATTGTTAAAGGAAAAATAGCTGCCCTGTAAAAATCTGCCCCGTAAAAATATTCAAATATTCAAACTGTTTTCTTGTGGTTGTTGCTTTTTGTCGTTGGTTTGAGTCGTATTCTAGATCAGCTGGCTCATCAAGCTTTCAACAGTTATTGTATTTGATCCAGCTGGATCTCAGGGTAAAAAGAGGCGACATCTCAAAAGCACTGAAGCCAGCCTGCACAGATGCAGAATCAGAGATGAAAAACTGGAAACACCAACAAAAAAACCCAAACTAAAGCAAACTCACAGAGTTCGACAGCTACTAAGGCAACTTTTGCCAAATACAATATAAGCCCATGTATATTGCAACACAACAATATATTAATTTAATAAAATACACAATATAGCTTTTGTACACATAACAATTTGGCTCAAATGCACAGAAATTGCAGTAAAATCAATAAAAAATATGTCAGTTTTTGATGTAAACACATCTAAATTGGATACATATACACATATAATGATATTATGTATAGTGATAATGTGAAGGGACATTTTCTTGTTTATTCATATTTTTGGATATTTGTTCTTGAAACAATGGCAGTGTCCTTTGCAGTTCTTTGAGTTAATACCCCGCACTTGACCTTAACTCCAGGACACTTCTTTTCTTGAGATTCCTCATTTCTTTTCTTTTTTTACTTATAAAATGTATAAATATTCTGTTAATATTTGGACACTATACATGGATTCATACATACAGCCATCTATATAATCATATAGATATCATCTTTTCACAGTTGAGGAAAAATGTCCCTTTTTTATACAACTTGTGGTTGCCTTAAGGCATAGTCACACACATGATAATTCACTGTACACAAGGGACTAAAAGCTGATGGTGTACATGTATAAGACAATTCCACAGATGGATAGTTGTGTGTAAGCATTCTTGTGTGTGTGTTTGTGTGTGTAAGGTGGGCCATCAGTGAGTACGTTAGCATATGTATCCGCAAAGTGTAGAGCACATGAGTAAAGTTGGTGCGTGCAACTACACTGCTCAGCAACATGAACATTTAAATAGAGGTGTGAGACAGACACAGCTTACACATGTAGCTACAAATGACAGGTGAAACATGGTTACACTGTTAATAATCCTCCTCCAGCGGAGCGCAGAGGCAGCTCCAACTCTAGGTCCATTCCAAACCCTTCTGGTGCAGGTCTGGTCCGTCACTCTACCTGCCTACAGTACAGGAAATTCAGAAAAAAGATAAGCTTGTATTGTGTCTTTCGGCCTTTCACTGTCCCCAGATGAGGGTTTTTCTCTGTTTCTGCATCGATTGTCGTGTCTGACCACAAGTAGTCCTTTTCCATTCAGTTTTAATGTCCATCACACATAACGGAAATCCACCTACACACATTTAGATATGTAGGATTTCACGAGAGACCATGAACAACACACGTATGAGCTGGTGGGCACTTAGATAAGAGCTTGCGAGGTGCCAGAGGCATAAACCTCTGCAATTTGCTTAAGAATTCAAAACAAAAAACGTCTATAAATTCAGAAGAAGTCAGGTGTCAGTTCATTTTTCTTGGGAAGAGTCTTACAGCACCAAAAGTGGTGCTACATGACTGACATAATGAATGTTTGTCCAGTGTTGGTACTTTTCTACAACAAATACAGTGAAAAGAGCCCCAGTCATTAGAGCCATTTAACCTTTTCAATTTGTTTTGGTGACAGTTTTGGCACGAGAGTTTTTGGAATAGCATCCTACTCCTCTCTCTACCTTCCTACTCCTTTTCGCTGCAGTCCTTTGTGTCACTTCCTGAGTGTGCCAGTAGCCTCACTTCCTCTGCAGTCCTGCAAAAGTTTGTCGATGTCCCTCACCACCTGGTCAGCGTCCATTCCATCGCGGCTTGCGTCAGGCTCCACCTGCTCCAGGACACACTCCATTTCACCTGCTGCCTCCTGACTGATCCTGGAGCGGGCCTCTGCAAGCACCTTGGCCACCGGGTCTGAGGGGGGCAAGGATGGGTAGCCCCCTTGGTCTCTGGTTTGTTTGGTTGGTGACAAGTACTGACCATCAGGAGGCCCGTAGTGACCAGAGCAGGAGGCAGGGGGAGGTTTGCCCTCAGCCCCATCTGCTGGGCTTTTCACCGAGGAGCAGGGGGACATAGTGGAGCAGCCCTTGGTAGGACTGCTGGAGGCTGAGGGTACCTCTTGGAGAAGTGGGCTGAGGGCACGTTTTGCTTTCAGGTAGGGCTTGACATTAGCAACCAGGATGGTGTGATCTCGCCTCTCTTTGCCAAAAGTGCAGAATGTTTTCTTGCCATTGGGGTTTACAGTCTCGTAGGTCTCTGTCTCGGGGACAGTCTCCATTCCGGCTGGCACAAACATATTGTTGCGGTAGTCTATGCCCTCTGCCTGGTTTCCGCCAGCAGGGAACTGAGGCATCCAGCAGCGGTCAGAATGACCCAGTACTCTGCACTCCTCTGTACAATTCACACAATCCTCATCTGCAGAAATAAAGGGAGGGGATGGAGGGAGGAAAAAAAGACATTGTGGTCAGAAGTGTACATAAAGTAGAAAAAACACCACACAGTAAGAGGGGTAGCTGAAACAGACTTCTGTTATGAAACTGAACTGTAGAAGGAGCTGGAGCTTTACATTAGGGAGGTAGAAAAAAAAACTTCCAGAGTTAGAGTGAAAAAGGAACAGCCTGATAAGGATGCCCCTTGCTCACCAAACATATAAACACATGCATGTGTGCACACACATGAACATGACTTTCCAAGGGACAGGGGGACACCTGCTTGCATTTTCCAAAGCTCTGATCAAGGGGATGGCAGAGCATACAGAAAAGATGGGGGAGGGAGTGAGAGAAAAACAACAACGGTTGAGGTTTGGCAAAGGCATAGTGGCGTTATCATAAATTCATGTCAGTGGGCTTTGAAGCCCTCCCTAGATAGAGAGACTGTGCCAAATGGCTTGTGCTTCTTCCCTGTGTGTTTGTGCCTGTTTATTTGTTGTAGCCGTGTGCCTGCGCATGTGTGTATGGGAGCGTGTGTTCTCTTCTTTCATCTCTATTCAGAAGGATGCA
This sequence comes from Atherinomorus stipes, assembly GCA_023101725.1. Classification (NCBI taxonomy): domain Eukaryota; kingdom Metazoa; phylum Chordata; class Actinopteri; order Atheriniformes; family Atherinidae; genus Atherinomorus; species Atherinomorus stipes. Next base: position 232,217 of record JALJCO010002435.1, read on the forward strand.
CATTCTGGCTGATTATGGGAGTGTTCATGCCTGTGTCAAATGGTTCCAGAACTTGGTTTTAAAAAATAACAATAAAATAGGGGAAAAAGAAGCATATTTTTTTCCTCCTCTTGGAAGTAAATGGAGAAATTGTGGGGCAAAGAGAGAAAGAATGGAGGGGGGGGGGGGGGGGGGGGAGCATCTGTTGTCCTATAAATTGATTGTTTTTCTTTGTTATCCAGTTTTGGGTTTGGATGAAATCTAGACAGGACACAAAGAAAGACAGGACTGCTCTACAAAATAAAACAAGCATCTTCATCCACACATCTGACGCGCACCGTAAATGGTAAGAAGTTAAACTCTGATTCATTCATTCATTAATTTTGAATGCATGAATGAGTAAAAAATTTGGCAGGAAAAGGGCACTTTTAGTCACAGAGGTTTGAATTCTGTTTACACAGTCCAGTAATTTTCAGTAGATCAGGTGGCCCACATCTATACTCTGCTAAGCACAGTCACATCCATATGTCTTGCCCATGTTGATTACAGCTTGTTGTCACCTCTTTCACCTCGCCTGCTGAATGCTAATGACGACCTTTCATCCTCATTCATTCAAATGTGCAATCAAAGCACATTTTAGCCTGTTGTGATTTGAATCCAAAACATTAGATGGATATTTTTAAAGGCTAATTTTCTTAAAAATAAGAGGCTTCAAACTGTTTTCTTCAGTTTTGTTTTAAAGGCAACTTTTAATGGAGTTAGAATGAGGCTATTCAGCTGTGCATTTCCACTATTATGCTCAACTAAATACAGGAGGACAGCATTACTGTTAGGAGCTGTAGAGATATCCCATCAATTCCATTATGCAATACATGAACCTCCACTGCATGGTGAGAGTGCTGCCTTAAAGACCACAAACTTGGGACTAATACAATCTTTCGTTGATGCGAATGAGCAGGCAGAGTGGATGTGCTTGAGTGCACTTGGCTTGGCTGTCTTTGCTGTGTTGCGGGTCAGCAGCCTGGATTCCTGAGAGACTGCCCTCCTAAGCTGTAGAGATGAGCTTAACACTTCACAAATGTTTGAAGAAGCCAAACAGCGCGGGCAAGGAGAGCCTGACATTTCCCATGTCAAGGCAGTCATCTGAGGAGGAAATAAGGTGAGCTGGAAAGCAGAGGCTAGACCAATATGAAATAGACTACATTTAAATGGTGTAGGAGGGAGGGGATGCATGTGTGTACGCTTGTGTTTGTGCAAAAATGGGTTGAGATTTGAGTAAGGAAACACAAACAAACATGTCAAAGCATGGAGATTAATGATTTGCTGCAAAGATTGCGCATAAAAAACACAAACCTGAGTACATTTTCCAACCTGAACACACTATTACTGTAATCCATCACTCAGGTTCAACATATGGAACTGACATCTAAGCACGCTTACCCGTTGACAACTGCTGTTGTTCACGCACACAGCTTGCATGAATTTCACACACAAACAAAGGGGGAAAAAAAAAAAAAAAAAAAAAAGAAGAAATAGGGGAAAAAGGAGGAAAAAAAAAGAAAAAGATAAAAAAAGAAAAGAGGGGAGAAAAAAAAAAAAAAAAAAAAAAAAAAAAAAAAAAAAAAATAAAAAAATAAACAAGGAAAAAAAAAAAAAAAAAAAAAAGAAAAAAAAAAAAAATTAACTTGGTCCCTACAATGTCTTCATGCTCTTAGAGGAGATTGTCCATTCACCATGTGCATATTAAAGCATAAATAATCCATGCAGACATATTTCCCTCTATTTAGTTGGAGGAAACCTCTGATAGATTATTCATGTCTCTGCCGCACGTACAACCTTGAGGCGTTCTCTCCTCATATCTACGGCTAACAATATGACATATGAGAGCAGGGGTGACATTCATCTCCCTCTCTCTGTTTCTTCGCCGTGGCTGCAGCAGCTCACTGGGATGGGCAGAGGCCTCCACCAAGGACACATTTGCCTATGGTGATTTGGCTACCAGGTGTGAGCTCTGTCTCTCCTTCTCTAGTTTCTCTCTGTTCTGTGTTGCCCAAGATGAATTATATTAAGAGATAAATTAAAACATACTATCATTTGTCATAATTTGATTCACCCCTTGGCCAATGATGGAGTTTAGTATGATGATGAATCAGACTAATAATGTGTTTAATTTGCCATCTTTAAAAAAAAAAAAGAAGTATACCCATTAATTGAAGAAAAGAGTCACTTCAGCTTCATTACTTAAGAGCCTTGGATTTTCAGTTGAAAACTACAACTCTTATTAAAAGTTTTGGAAGGGGGAGTCTTGTGGTCATTTCTTATTCTCTTTTCTCACACAGTGCACAGCTGCTGTCTGGGTAACGAACCATAAAAACAACACTGTGCATGTGCAAAAAACTCATTCATGCTACTCATTCCTCTCTGCCAGTGAATGTACAGAGGAGCAGCAGAGAGATGTTTCGCTACATTTGTCACACAGCTTTTTTTCTGAAAAGGCGTCTGAAAAGACAAAGCCGCTAAGTTGGCAACTGTGAGCGTGCTGAAGCATGACGTTCAACGTTGTGAGGGAGAGGGACGTTAAACAGGAAAAACCAAAAAGGTAAGTATGTCAATATTCTTAAAAAGTAATATACAAAAAAAAAAAAAAGAAAAAAAGAAAGAAAACCAAATATTGTTTCAAGAAATATCTGACAAGTCAAATGTTAGGACTCAAGTATTTGTCCATAACTTCAACCTCCACAGTCAACACTGTTTTAACATCTTTAGAATAATCTTTTTATACACTCACCTTCTTAGGTAAACTTAGTATAGGTTCATCCCTCTTTAGCCTTCAGAACTGCCGTACTTCTTCATGGCATAGATTCAGATTTTGAAAACATGATAGCATCACACGCTTGCTGCAGATTTGCCAGCTGCACATCACTGATGAGAATCTCATGTTTCACCACATCCCAAAGGTGCTCTATTGGATTGAGATCTGCTGACTGTGGAGACCACTGGAGTACAGCGAACTCATAGCCACATTCAAGAAACCAGTTTGAGATGATTTAAGATTTGTGACATGGTGGATTATCCTGCTGGAAGTAGCCATCAGAAGATGCTACACTGTGGTCATAAATAATCAGACAGGCTGTGGGGATTAAACAATTTGCAGTTGGTACTGAGGGGCCCAAAATGTACCAAAAATTATTATAATTATTACTATTACTATATAATTACTATTAAACCACCACAATCAGCTTCAACTATTGAAACAAATCAGAATGACTTCATGTTTTTTTCATGTTGTTTATGCTAAAACACTAAGCCTACCACTTGAGTTTTTCAGATGAAATCAAGACTCATCAGACTGGGCCATATTTTTTCCAATCTTTGATTGTCCAGTTTTTGTTCTGTGGTTAAGCCTCTGAAAATTGTTCCCTAAATTTCCAGTTCTTACAGGGACGAAATCCTGTCTCCTGCGGTAGCTCATCTACTTCGAGGTTGGACATGATGTGCGCTCAGAGGTGGTATTCTGCATTCCTTGGCTGTAAACAGTGGTTGAGTTACTGTTACCTATTACCTCCAATCAATCAGCTCATTTTCCTCTGACCTCTGACATCATCAAAGCATTTTTGTTCAGACAACTGCTGCTTTTGGGATATTTTCTTTTTTAGACCTTTTCTGTAAACTCTGGGTATGGTTGTGCGTGAAAATCCCAGTAGATCAGCAGCTTCTGAAATACTGAAACTACCCTGCCTGAAGTCACTGAAATCCCCTTCTTGATTCTGATACTCAGTTTGAACCTCAGCAAGTCGTCTTGACCATGTCTGCATGCCTACATACACTGAGTTGCGTTCATGTGATTGGCTGATTAGGTATTTGTGTTAACAAGTAATTAAACCTGTGCACCTGATCAAATCGCCAATGAGTACTTCTTAACTGAAAACTCAAAGAAAAACCTAAATTTAAACCCCTTAAAGGATTTTTGGCTTTTAATACTCAGCACTGATGTCAGGTGGCAAGATAATGTGTCTTAAAAATTACACCACAACCTCAACAGTCATCTCAAACAACAGTTACCGAAACATTTCAGACATCAGAACAACAGGAAGAGGCAAGATTCAGCCTGAGCTTCAAGCAGACTGTCAGTGAAACACCGATCGAACTGGCTGATCAGGAGTCAAAGACAGCTGATGCTTCTATCTTTGCAGCTCTGCTGAAAACACTTGACCTGAATGTCTGATGGAAATCAAGTATTACACCACCAGTGTCAACAAAAAAGGTTTAATTAAACTCCATGCGCTCTTCTGTACTCGTGGATGCTTTCTTAACAGCAAGCGGCCAGATTTATCTTACTACCTCTGGCAGGGTTAATTGCCTTGCTTTAGGGCAGATTTTCAAGACTTGGTAACAATGACTTAGATAGGACGGCTCTGTAGCCGCCAGTTATCTTTAATGCTAAGAGTGCATGAAACCGATATGAAAGTAGCAGAGTAAGAAATCTAAAGCAGCTGCAGTAAGAAGTCTATCAGCAGAAGCTAAAGGGACACCGTCAAATACTATATATATGTGTGTGTGTATATATATATATATATATATATATTAGATTTCTATCTTTGTTGCAAATTTAAAGGGTTTGATGAAATAGTAGTTCTACTATTTCATCAAACCCTTTAATTCTGCCTCAAAGATGGATCATATGCAAGCAATATTAATGTACTGTATCTGTCAAGATGTATTTACTGTATTTTGAACTAAAACTAAGGAGGAGACAGGCAATTTAAAAAAATGAAGGATTATTTACTAATAACTCTAAAAAGTGCAAACATTTTAAACTTGGCTTTAACATGTCTAAAAGGAGACTTATCTCGTGGAATGGGTTATGGGTTGGATGAATGGATCATTTAATGACTATTTCTGCTTCATGGCGGATTGAGGCATAAGAAACACAATATATGCATGATGTAACAGAGGCCGCAATAAGTAGTCAGCTGGTATCTACCGTGCACTGAATGCAAGGAAATACTGTATCTGCACATTTTTGAATATACAGTACAGTAAGGCATTGAATGCAGGGGTCATAGATTGCATACCAATACATGAGATCAAAACAACAACCACCAAGGGAATTTAAAATATTTTGTTAGATTAAACCAGTATCAAGAGCCTGCAAACATCAGGCAAATACAGATGCAAAAGAAACTGCAAACTGAAAAAATGAGGGGTAGTGATGCATATGCATCATCCAAATATTCAGTATCACAGCTATCCAAGTTAGCCTTGCTGCAGCAGTGAAAGCCTCTTATGTTCCAATTTTTTCCATCCATGAAAAGTCATTTACTAAATTAACATTTTGTTACTAAAAGCAAGACCACAACATTGCAAGTAAGTGGGAAGGAAGGATCAGCACTGACTAACACCAAGCAGCTGGTCATACACATACCGGCCACTTTTTTTAGGTACACTTGTCCAATTGCTCGTAAATGCAAAATTCTAATCAGCCAATCACATGGCAGCAAATCAATGCATTTAGGCATGTAGACATGGTCAAGACGATCTGCTGCAGTTCAAACCGAGCATCAGAATGGGGAAGAAAGGGGATTTAAGTGACTTTGAACGTGGCATGGTTGTTGGTGCCAGACGGGCTGGTCTGAGTATTTCAGAAACTGCTGGTCTACTGGGATTTTCATGCACAACCATCTCTAGGGTTCACAGAGAATGGTCTGAAGAAGAGAAAATATCAAGGGAGCAGCAGTTCTGTGGGCGCAAATGCCCTGTTGATGCCAGAGGTCAGAGGAGACTGGCCAGACCGGTTCGAGTTGGCAGATGGCAGTCACTCGAACTCTCAAAGGAAAAAAAAAAAGAAAGAAAGAAAAATGGCGGATACACCGAAGAAAAGGTAAGAGCTTTGGATAGTGCACGTTGGAAAACCAGGGTTAATATTGGTTTGGCTTTTACCCGCTTCCGAGCTCAGAAGGAGTCATTGAAGCTGAATAGGCTGAAGGACGAGGCGTCCATTAGCCTGAGAGGGAGTGGTGCTCAGTTTGAATACTGCTGTTTGCAAACATCAACGGTGGGGGGACTCCGGACTCTACCTTTGAAGTTTTTTTTTCTTTTTTGGGGGAGGGGAATTGGACTGTTTCACATGCTACAGTGTACTGTAGCATGTGAAATGTATATATTAAAACCTGTTACTGTAAAAGTGCTCTTTTGTGTCAGCATGTCATAAAGCGTGGTGTGATTTCCCTAAACAGCCTTTTCTCCCTCCTGACGCCTGCACCCCTGGCCATACATGCCCATCCCTCCTCGCTTTATTACCCAGCCCTGTGATTAATGTCCCTCTGTCACACGCTGTGGTTCCCAGGGAGGGAGGGATCAACCATAGGAGTGCTGTACTCACACACTTATATTAGCAAAACAACAAGGACAAGCTGTACATTGGACAAACCCACGTAGGGGTAACATACTCCCTAAGTCTAAAAATTAGGGAAAGAGTCTCCAAACAGATATCAGTAGCGGAGAATCATTTCACATCGTGTACACCTGTGTAGTCATCAGACAGCACTGTGAGCTACTCAAGCAGCCTCGGAGACCGGAGAATGATCAGAGATAATGTGTGAGAGTGTTGAGGTTGCGCTGCGATGGATATCCCCCAACCCACCCAAGGTGGACAGGAGGAGTGGCAGCTGACGAATTGAGCAGAGCATCTGTGACAGACCATGAGTGCACCTGTTCACCTGAGGGAGCTCACAGTGTGTGTTTATGTGTGCATGAGTGCATGTGCGTTATTTTGTTTTTAATCTCCTCTCCTACTGCTATCTAGCCCAACTGATCCATGCAACCGCCCCCCCCACCAACACTACCTTTCTACGCGCTTTCTCAGCCAATCAGGTTAACAAAATATTTGAACTGCACAGATGAGAGAGTCTCCACTCTGACTGAGACAAATGTTTAGCAAATATCTTGGGATTTCTTGGGTTGCTGCTCTACAAAACAGCACTAGAGTTTAGATAGCGGGGAAAAGACTTGAGCATCGACATGTCACATTACCTTATTAAAGGATGTCACATGCTGATTGATTATTTAAATGGAGGACTTTTGAAGTCTTTAAGAAAACGTTTCCATTCTTTAATGTAAAAATAAAACGGTCTAATATTTTTTCTTACAGAGAAAAACTCCTAAAATCTTTGTTTTCTCTTTCAGTGTGTTCCGAATTCTCAGCTAATTGGTCAGAAATTGTGAAGAGAGCTGCATCTTTTTTTTTTTTCCTTGAGGTGTGCCAAAACTAGCAACAAGGCAGAAATTATGCAAATGTGTTTCAAGGTAATGTTATTAAGTAAAGGAGGAAAAGGCTGAACTACAGACAAGGTGTTTCAAACAGCTCAGGAGTGGTGTCTTCTGTTGTATGTTACAACTTTAGTTCCTTTGTACACCAGCTTTAATGAAAACTATATTTCACACAGGAGATGAGGTACAAACTCAGAAAGCACATTATAAACATAACATTATCAAAGGTGATCTATAGTTGAGCTAGATTTTAATACTGACACTTTTTTGAGTTTGTAGAAACAAAGTTAGACAAAAAAAAAAGGTCCTTTTTTTATTTTGCATTATTCATCGACAAGAGGTCCATTCATTGTTGTGTAAGGACAGCATAACTTGTTTTTAGTTGTGTTGCATAACTGATTCCTTACATGTGTGTTGATTTTAACACAGAGCCTCGCTGGGCACGTTGGCAGCTGTCTACAGTTGACTTATCTGTTTTGCCAGCACAAATTCAAGACATTGCAATACAGTTGTATTTCCACTGAACTGCTGTTTTTGGTGTGATCATCACAGTTTGCTGTGGGACCTGAAATTCTTGCTGGTTTGTTGCTCTGCTTTAACTTGCAAACAGTAATTTGAGCCAATGATTTGATTTTAAAATGGTTCTTTCAAGCAAGCTCCATGTTCACATGTATTTTTTTTCCTCTTATTATTTACAACTTTCTTGATCTGGCATCTAAAACATCAGATACTTAGAACTTAAACAAATACAAAATATTGGTACTGTAAGCATGCAATTTTTAATTCAGTCCTGCAACAAGAGTAGATGTGAGTTGAAGAAGAGGATTTGGATTTTTTGTGCAGTTGGTTGCTTGGCAGAATGAGAAGAAAACGGCATCTACAGTGATAGATTTTATCACAGTGGGAGGGAGGAGAATACCAATGCATAGCAGGAAATGCTTGGCAGCAGCGGCGGGGCGCACTGATAGCTGGCGATGCACAGACTAAATCAAGGACGCATATCTTAGGATCAAACACGTCCTCTCTTTAGGCATTTCCCCACAAACTGCAGGCCCCTCTGTCAGCTAATGCCTGGCTAGGTTGCTCAGAGAATACCCCGAGGAGAAAGTGTTTATGCAAAGGAAAGAGAATGCCCAAACCCAGGTGGAGCGAAAGCTCACATTCAAATGAAAACAAACTCACAAAATCTGATCAATGGTGAGCAAGCATAGCTGTGTGCTGTGGGACGAGGGAAGGGTCTACGGCTTGCAGAGATGACGGGCAGCTGGGCAGCCTCATACAGCACTTTCCCATGAACACAAAGCAATGACAAGGGCCCTAAAATGCAGGATGGTGTTCTTAAAACAACACATTCAACTGCAAATTAAATCACCTTCATCGTTATATAAAAGTCAACACACACGACTGCATGTGTTTATTTGAGCACCTGCGGGTACTTGTTGCCTTTTTCCATCTGAATGGATTGTGCACTTTATCTGGAATTTGAGCACATATTAATTGTATTTTTTTAATTAACCTTATCTATACACTCTCATTCCAAACACAAATAGCTTTTCTTGGCAGTCAGTATTTTCACTGCTGAGGCATGAGCTCAGTAATCATCTCAATAATGCAAGATTCCTTCTATCTCTTACCGTTAAGGTCAGCCTGCAGACAATTGTGGGAAAAAGATCTTACCGCTTTTCTCTTGTAAGCTGACAGTCAGACCTGATACCAGAAAAAAATCCCAACAGACAGGTTCAACAGTAATGAACGGCCATGGGAATGCATCCAAGGCTAAAAAGTGCTGAGAACAGGCAAACTGATGTGTATCTGTAACCACATTTGCGTCACGTGACTACATTCCCACTGCTGTTTGAGTGTCGTCAACTTAAGCATTCCTCTATGAGATTTTCTATTGTATGTGATAAAAGAACAGAACTGAGATGAATGAACCGCACTATAAAAAACAACTTTTGTTTTATGCATACATCAGCTGTGAGCCTCACTCTTGACAGCGGTCAGAAGCACTCAATAAATATTGCAAGGTCAGTTGAGGGAGATCCTCTCTTCACCCAATCAAAATACCTGAGCCTCTTTCCAACCTGTGACTTAAGACCCTTTATAATTCACATTTCCTCTAGTTATAGATCGCTCTTTCTTTCACCCTTAAAGTGTTTTAATGGTGGAGCATTTTCAAGGGAGCAGCCACAGGCGAGCTATTAGATATAGATGTCTGAGAGGAGTGCGGCCTAACATCATTCCTGCTGTCATCAAGCTATTTATACCCAGCAAACAGTTCAAAGCTTTAACACTGAATAAAAAAAATACTCATTGCTTGGTAATATATATGTTCTCATATGAATATTTTACATTCTTTAGAAGTCTTTAGAATACAGAGACGAGGGCACAACTACCTATTCTAACCCCAGATAGAAAACTAGAAAGCATGAAAGCATGCAGGTCATCGCAAATGAAGGCTTTGAAATTTCCCTTTAAAGAGTTTTATGGCTATTTTAGTTGTCTCCAGCATTGCGGTGAACTTTCAGCAGACTGTGGATTTACTGTACTCTCAACTGCATCCGCCTTTAATTTAATCCCAGACTGACTTAACAATGTTGAGTTCAGAGTTGTGCAGAGTCCATGGCATCTGTTGCAGTTCTCCTTCCTCTAGCTGAAGATAGTTCTGTGTGTGACTTTGGCTGTGTGTTTCGGGTCACTGTTGAACTCATGAGCAAATCGGATGCCTGCCTGGTGGTGCCATAATGCAATAGTGCTATAATAAGAATCAAAGCCTTTAATTTGACTGAAGTTACATAGCAGCATAGCAGTAAATCAAGTTTTGCTGTGGATAAAATGTGCTCATCGCATTCACAGATGAGGAGATAAACTTATGCAGATCACATGCAAACAGAAATAAAGTACAAAGGAGAGTATGATCCTGTATATCGCTGATATGAAGACTCAGTTCAAATGCTGGATATACAATGACGAGGAAAGCTAACAAAGCAAGACCGCTTCACAGCCTACTTTTCTAAAAGGATTAGCTTTTGTTGTCTGAGGCAGACGTGTTTGTAAAAAAAAAAAGGAACAAAGAGGGACAATAAGCTACAGGTCAGAAGTACCTTACTACCTTTACCTGGAGAGACATAGAGGGTGGCACAAAGGGGTGGCAAAGAGACAAGAAGAGGACTTATTAGAAGATGAGGCGAGAAGCGTGGTGAATCGGTGGCTAATCCTCCGTTTCCTCTAAGCCTGTGTAATTAGGACATGGGGGATTGTACCATGACAGGGGATGCTTCTGGACCGCCTTGCTTTCTTTTTTTTTTTTCCTCTTTTGTTTATTTCTTCCCCCTTTAGCCTGGGTTTGTGGCACTTTGTCATCTAAATATAGCGTGCTAGTGTGCTCCCTGTCTTTATTATGTGTGCATCGCAGCTTGTACGCTCATAAGCACCACAAACAGACACAGCATGTCTGCACCATGTTTTACTTTTGCTCACTACTTGCTTATCACAGATGTGAAGAGCGTGCACTCTTTTGTTTTTGTTTTTTTTTCTGCTTTGGTGGCTGAATGCACTTTGGAATTATGTTTGGTCATATTTGTGCAAATCAGATGGGCCGTTTCAGCCCAACAGCACTTCTCCCACCACACCAAACAAACACGTTGTGTTTAAAGGAAGCCGAAGAGCCTTAGGAGAAAGAGTCCACAATATGGCCTTGACATTAGATCAGAGACCAGAGAGGCTGATCAGCATCCTCTGCCAGTTAATAGCTTTAATCTACTTCCTTCCCCCAGTAGATGGCAAAGAAAGTTGCCTTGGCCCATTTAGAAAGACAGCGAGCACAAGAAATGAAGTGAGAAGGAGCGAGGAAGAGAAATAAAAGGGGGAGGGGGGCAGGGAATTTAAAAAAAATTAAGCCGAGAGAATCTATGACTCACCAGCTCATTACAGAAATCCTGTTTCTATCCAAGGAGAAAACAGGTTTAAAACACCCTATTAAAGAAAGAATGAGGGGAAATCTTTTGTTACTAATTCAGAGGGGGGGGGTTGTCTTCTGAAGTACTTCATTCCACCAAAATTTTATATTTTAACCAGGAAACTTAATTTGATGCTATTAACAAAAATCTAGAACTGATGAATTGTCTGGACTAGAACCTTGTCCTGCTTAAAAACAGGAAGACTGGAGAATGAGAAGAAATGTGGATGTTTAGTACACAAAATACAAATATTAGTAGAACCACAAATTCAATACTGCCACATTTACTGAATTAATTCACTTTCCCCTATTGTCTCCCTTTCTGTGTTTGTTGCTCTCTTTTAAACAAAAGGGATTTGAACAACTGAGGGTGTCATGGCTTTGTGCAAGTAATCATTCTCATGTGTACTGCTTTAGCAGGATTAGGCAAAGTGCTTCTGATTCCCTCTCAGCAGAAGCCCAACTCCAACGGCACAGACAGCACAAACACTACAACAGCGCTGTCCTTATTATTGCAATAAGGTTCTGTGGTTTCAAATTACCTTGATCATTTTAGCATTGGAGTTGTGTGCTGAAAGTAGCTCGGCTCAGAGAGAAAGGTTGCAGTGGGAAAATGGAGGGTTTGTGTAATCCTCATGCATATTTGGCACAGCTTGCTTCCACTACCAATACCTTCAACTTGTTGGCTAAACATCTGAAACTCGACAAAGAGAGAGTGCATCGGTGGTAATCAATACTAATGCAACCCAAGAGGAAATGTAAAGATGAGCATAAATGTGTAAATGGTGGCGCTCTTGCTTACATCCAAAATTAGACAGAAAATATCTGTAGTGGGATTTTAAATTACATGACAAATATGGAAATTACAGAGAAATCTACAACGTCCAAGTCTTACTCCTGGTTTCTGTGAGGCGCTTTGCTCGAATAAAGATGATAAAACAGAATCCAGTGATTTAATGCGTTGCTTATTTCTGCTAAGATCCAAATCTGCAGAGAGGGATACCACCAACAAAAATGTTATTTTTCTGCAGCATTTGTAGACGTCACGTTGTTTACCTCTCTTGCATTAATTCAGCCAAAATAACAGCATCATACCTCTGTAGGAATACTGAGAATTAAAGCACGTAGCTGATATGACTTCAAACAGCCTAATCTGACAGACCAATTCTGCTTACTAGTGTGCACAATATCTTTTCATTTTTATTCCAATTTGACTCAAACAGAGCACATAAAGTCAGACATTAACACAGCGGACAACATTCCTGCGTGATCAAAGTTCTTTTAAGTAATCCAGAAATATGTGCTACTCACATGGAATTTGGCAAACAGGGGTTTCCACTTCACTGATAACATGTACCATCATCAATGTAGAATGTGCAGAATAATTCTCTCCCTTTGGCCATACATAAAACTGCATATTTGAGTACACATGAAATAATCCCCATTATAACCTACTGTAAACAAGACTGGAGCACTTTGAACCTAACTGAATGCTAAACAATGCTAAAAGAAAAAACGGGCATGAAGTCACTACTTCTCCAACATCCCACCAAACTACTCTAAATTCATCCTCCAGCACATGTTCTCACGAGACTAATAAGTACAATGAGAAAAATGTACACTTTAGCATGAAGGCATTTGATCAATTGTGCCAATGAGCTGCAGAGTAACTCCCTTAAGGATATTGGCGGGTGTTGAACAGAGGCTAAGTGGAAAGGTGGAGTGAGGTGGGTTGAGTCGATGGTGTTGGCTTTCTCAGCCCCAGGGCCTTACACATTTAGAGAGCTAACTGACACACTTTGGATGTATTAGCCACGGTGAGCTCTGCCAACCTTTCCTCCTTTTCTGCTGCACCACATCCTCCTCCTATCGCTGTCCGTCTGGTACTACAATCTCGCCCCCTCCATGTGAAAACTGAAGAACATGCCTTGTGTTTCAGCAGCATTACTTTAGCATTGATGTTCCTCTGTGCCCCAGCCAAATTGGTGTTTGCTGTCTAGACACTGGTTGCTTATGTCTCTGTGTGGATAAATATCCGCACACACCGACACCATCACTCATCTGTTTATATGTATGATTAGATTAAAAGAAACTGACGGAAATGCAATAACAGTCTATTAGTATACCCGTCAGGGGGTATAATCATTTCAAACAGAAATGCGTTTTCCATCTCGCTATCTAATTTATACTTTCTTTGCCTCTCCATCGGTTTTACTCCGGAGACTGGTGAGTTATGAGCGTAAGGATTTAAAACAGGCTGGGTTCAAGTCCAGGCTCCTGCAATAAAACAAAACAAATAGAAATATATAGCAATAAGCACCTTTCTGACGCAGCTCTGGAGACGGAAAACCTGAAGGCTAAAGGACCCCGGCTCTCTGCGACAAATATATGCATTGAATTTGAAGGTGAGAAAAACAAGTCTCCTCAATCCACACTGCCCGTTCTATTCAGCGGGTTTAAGATTAGGGTCAAAGATTAGAGGGCTTACACAAGATAAGAACGGGATTAAAAGAGCTCAGAGATGTAAAATTACAGATCAGAGAACTGGTGAAAACGCACCTGGATTGTAAACAAACTCCTAACACGGCAGCCACCTGTCCTGCTGGACAGCATTGGCGTCATGAGCTGAGAGAGAGAGAGAGGGGGGGGGGGGGGGGGGCACAAAACAATGCAATCCTGACGAGGAAAAGGGAGGTGAAGCTGCATCCCATATTCCAGAGAGGGATTCAGCTCACATCAAAGGCTGCTTCTGCAGTGTGTCTGTTAGATTTGGGATTAATGGACTCCAGAGGGGCCTGGACACACACACATGCACACGCAGACTCACAAACAGACGCACACACATAGAAAATCCACCACCACAACTCTGCCTGATAAGATTCACAACCCCGCTTGCAAAGCACTGCAGTGCAGACTGAGTATCTATCCTAGTAACTCGCCACAGAAGGCTCACTTCTGCTGCATGATACAGTGTAACAACAAGTCATAAGTCAGTGAAGGCAGTTTGTGTAATTTCTTAACATTCCACTAAATTTTGGAGAACAAATGTTTTAACTGTCTGGGTAATTCGAGGGCAAGATTTACATGGCTGCGGTGCAGGTTTTTCCAGCCTTGTTTATTAGCTTGTTTGGACAAGGGTTTGGTTTTGCTTGTCAAATTACAAAGTACATGCCCAGACACACAAGCACACCTGATTGCACATGTGCACACACAACCGTAAGTTGCCTCCAAGCTCCACTGAGTTCATGCAAACTACAAATATGCAAATGCGGATGGTGCGGCTCAGCTGGCCAGTGATGCACTTTGAAGGAACCACAACAAAAAAGGGGGGAACTCACAATGAAGCTATTTCCTTTAATCTCGACAGACAGAAGGACAGCCTAATCCCAACTCTGACTGCCTTTCCACCCCAGTGACCAGCTTCTCTCCATTCCACCACCCCCTTCTTGCATCCCCTGCCCTCCGGGTTAAAACCACAGGTGCAGGCAAATGCAAACCACTGGGTGGAAAATTCTCGTTGACAGCATTCTGGTGTGTTTGCGATTGGTCAACGAACAATGAGGGAGTTTCCTGAACCACTTGTCGTCCTGATAGAACAGCTGGACAGCAACACCAGACAGAGATCAGGGTGGGAAGAGATCATGCGGAACAACAGGGAACTTAAGACTAAAATGAGATTGAGTAGAGCTTAAGCTTAGTGTCATTTCAAAAACTATGAGTAACAGAGAAAGGAAAAACAACAGAATGCAAACAGAACTGTGTCACAGTTATTTGGGAGAAATTTCTGGGCTTTGATCATGTGTCACACTGCAAATGCTTTTCCAGTAAACAATGCGTTACTAAATGAAATGCAGTCAAGCAAAAAAAATAAGTTTACCCAATGAAAACTACTGATCTTCACTGAAATAAAACCTGCATATAAATGTCAACAGTCCAACAGAACATTTAATTACTCCACTATATTAATCATAAAATTAAAACTATGATCTGCTGGCATCCATAACCTGCAGTTCTCTTTGCTGCTTGAGTATCGTCGTCCAAAAACATCCAAAAAGCTGTCTGAGGTCTTTTAAAAAAAGAGTTTAGAATGCCCACAATAAAGTCAAAAGACCTCCAAATAATACAAAACAAATTATTCCACTGTAAAGAGGACAATCAACAAGTAGTTTACACTTCAAGTGATCAAATCATCAAACTTTAATGGAAAAATAACAATAGAAAAAAAGCGTGAGGTTGTCACTCATAGTGGTCATAGAACAGACCTTTTGGAAGAAAGGGTCGTAGACAAACAAATCAAAGACAAAAGCTGTTCGGCCATTGTGACGGACAGTTGGTGCAGGTCACAGATGGGTTTACAGGAGCAGAACCTCATACCAAGCGTGAAGTGTGGTGGAAATGTTGTGGTATGGGGTTGCTTTGCTGCCCTGGGGAATGGGCAGCTTGCACTCATTGACTCAAATCTGAATTCTGCATCATATCAAAGAGTGCTTGAAGATTATGTGAGACCATCTGTCTAAAAGTTGAAACTGAACTGGAAGTGGACCTTTCAACAGGACAACAGCATTTTATCCACCAAGGAATGATTAAAAAGAAGAAATTAAAGTTATGGAAAAGCCAGGTCACAGCCCAGATTGGCGTCCCATTGAAATGTTGCCAGAAATATCCAAACATTTTCTGACTGAAAGAACTGTAAAAAATAGAGGGCAACAATAAACAAACCCCCAACACAGTAAAGCCAGCATTTTCTGAATTCCTTATCATTATTCTTCTGCATTTACTTGAGGCTAAAGTAAAAGAAAAGTCACATTTTATCATTTTTAGGTGAAAAAACAAAGATAGTGGCAATCACCTGTTGTTCAAAATGTTATCAATTCTGACAGTTGCCTAGATACAGCTCCAGTAAAAGAGTATTTTCCATGAGGCTGTGGGCTAATTTAGTGGCTCACTCTGCTATTGTCTGCCTTTTCTCTTTTGAGCACTAACACACAAGCAAGTACATTTGAGCACAAAAGCATAGTCACAAGCACGCTCAGACCCGCTCTCATCCACATGATCATCCTGAGCAGCATTATCACAATCTAGGGAACTAGATTATCCCTTGGCTCAAAACTTCATCCTCTTTGATCCTCACTTGGGAGAGGATGAGAGGCAGCACAGGGGACCATCACCCAGATTTTCCACTTGTTAATCAAGGCAGATTTTGGTCACCTTCAGGGACAGATGGACAAGTGTTTTCAAAACATCACCACAGAATGGGTATTAGGCTGCCAAGTAAACTTCTTCCAGCAACAACAACCCCACATTTCTGCTGAGATCTTGCAATAATCTCAGGGGCATTTATTCCCTAAAGCAGTACATACCCATCAGCACATCTGAAGAAAACTATGGGGAGTGGCGTTTTAAGTTTAATCAAATGTCTGTTGCTCTTGCACAGAAAAACCTGGATTTCTGCAACGCAGCCATCTGTCTGCATAGAGTCTGAAAAGGTGTCAACATCTATGCACACTATAAGAAGATCCATAACACTTAGTTGTTTCACTACAAGCCCTCTAAATCTCCATAATAGATCTTTGTTGTGGTTTGGGGTGGGATGGTGAGGTCAACTGTTAATTGGCTGCTGGTAATTACAGATGCATCTTAAGCTTGCTGACATTGTCCACGGGGCTTTGCAAACCCTTGCAACTAATTCACTGTGCAGACAGCTACAATGTACAGAAAATTACACAACTCTCATTAACGTGAACTGAAGCAGCAATGGAAACTCTACATGTTCCCTCTAATCTGGTGTTAACCCTGTCATGGAGCAACAGCAGGCATTATATACTGGGTTTATAATGCGCTAAGTGGCTTCCACTATATTTAGACTTCACTGACCATAGTTTGTTCCACACATTTAAGATAAGATCACCCTGAATTTGATCCACTCTTTTGCATTATATAGCTCATACCAGTCATTCTTTAGCTCATCCATCCCTTACTAGTAGCCATCAGAGCATTCCCCCAACCCCCCCTCTGTGGGTCTGCTTCTCACAGAAGGGGAGGCAACGCAGGGACAATAGCAGCCACCCAATTAAAGCTGTGTTGGCCTCGCAATTCCTCAAGGTATTGCCATGTGACAGTTTAATTAACCAAGCCCGTTATCTTAATTTAGCAGGATCAAAAAGTAACAAACTGAGGTTATCGGGAAAAAACACTCCCAGTCGCCATTTGTACATCCTCACAAAGGCACACATATGAGCACACTTTCAATCTCTGTCAGTTTGGGAACGCTTCAGTGTCACATTTGTAACAGAGATATTCAATGAAACTCATAGAGCTTGCATGGATGGGTATTCACACAATACCACAATTAACTATTGATGGGAAATTGTGTTGGAAAATATTTATTATGAATTTCTGAAGCACTGGGTCTAATGACAGTCTTTGTAACAAAGATTGCAGGTATCCTGAGTGTGACTGCTCTCAGGTGTGTCTCAGAAGGATATGTGCTTACTTTGACGGGTTTTCTTCAGGATTTGAACTGGTCGCTTGCTCACTGCTGGGCGCCAGGCACCACACTACTTAAGCCAATCTCCTGTGGAGCGTGCCTGCTGTCCCGCCCATCTTCATCCATCCATACATACATACATCAATATGGCTTTTCCTCTCATCATAGTATCATGTTTTTGAGGTTTTTCAATCCACTTTCTAAGTTGTACAGTACGTATTTCATAAATACAACACCCAGCATTGCAGCTATACACTCTTTTAACATCTCCTATTTCTTTTTCTGCTCTGACATTTCTGATCATCCCATCCACTGTCATCTTATAAACCACGCCACCCCCCTCCTTTGTTTTAGTGTTTCCTCTTCTTCAAATACTCCATTATCTTTACCACTGCAGGCAGTGGATGAAAGGACATTACTAGTTATGGTTGAACAGAGGAGAAGTCCTGATGCCTTGGACAGGCCGAGGCCATTTGTCTCTCTGGTTCCTGATGCAGTGTAACATGGGGAAACAATGCCCCAGGGCACTACAAAATATTAACTCGCATCAACTGCAAAAACAGCCCAGACAGAGGGGCCCTCCGCTTGTATCTTGGTGATTGAAGTTGTGCTGAATTCACTGTCTAGGGAAATTTTTACCAGGCAGTACATTTCCATATAATCAAAGTTGAACAATTTCCCCACTTTGTAACCGACTGCACATAATTGATCAAGCAATCTGTCTTTTGGTGTTATTGTAATTAATAATGTTATGCAACTCAGTATAGCATAACTCAGCACAATGCTTTATACCATACATCACATAAGTCAAACAACAGCACTGTGAGATTAAAATCTCACAGAAATCTATTTATACATCAGCTGATTCTGACTGCCCCAACAAATCTATACAAAACAATAGCATAGAAACAGCCTGTTTACAGATGGTGCCTCTGAGCTGGATCTTAGTTTGCTTATAGAAACAAAGATGATACTGTGTGGTTTTTCTATCCCCTTGTATGGTCAGGGTGGGGTGGGGTGGGGTGTGTGTGTGTGTTTGCGTGTGTGTGTGTATAAGGGGGGGGGGGGTGTCAATCTAAGACAAGGTTTGATGCAATCTGTTGGAGTCCCTTAGATAGGCTATTTTCTATGAATTGAATACAGTTATTGTAAATTGGACTAATGCAGAAATGTTTAAATTGGATCACAATAAATTGGCTTTAACTGATTATGTCTGTAAAGTGCCTTGAGATGACTTTTTTATGAATTGGTGATGTACAATTAAAGCTGAATTGAAGCGAATACAGATCAGACAAGATAAAAAAAAAAAGTCAGGAGTAAAATAAGATACCCGCTATCCACAACATCTACCACTGCATTGTTTCGATGGACTTTTTGCACAACTCCACCACTAGCTTAACCCAGCTCCTTTGTTCCTGTCTTTCATTATTGTATGATTTGATTAATGTAGGTGTACCTGGCCAAACACACCTGGATTATTCAGTTAGTCCAGTAATGAAAGACAGGAGGCAAAGGAGCTGGCTTAAGTTCAGGAAGTAGTGGAGTTGTGCGTAAAGCCCATGAAGATTCAAGATCTCGAATCTTGAATTTTTACCTTCTGGCCAGAGAATGACTTGAGAGCACCTGTACTTCTGGTTACTGACTGCAGGTCTGAAGTTTGTCCTACAGTATTTGCAATGCATCACATGTGTAATTGTGTATTTCCTATCCTGGTTTAAGGTGTAAAAATGTAAAATGATCATTGGCCCAGCATGAATACTCAGGAAGTCATTCCATGTCAAATAAAAGTCCAGATTCTTATTTGCATTTCACCAAAAATAAGAACAGGAAAACATTTTTAAAAAGTGCAAAACTGAAATTGGGAGGGTTTAGATTATTAATCTAAGACATCAAGTCCCCCTTTTATGACTCACGTTTTGCTCAAAGAGTTTATACCAAGCTGAGGTGGCCCTGGTACTTATTTTATCTCTGCTCTGTGACTTTATCATTAACCTCGTCCTAATTTTTTCTTTTCTTCCAAGGAAAAATAGCATGTGTTCCTCACCTTGGGGCTGTATTACAGCTGCAGGTGTTATAGTCCCACTTAAACCTCTCAGGCTCCATTCCTTAAGTAAAAACACCATGATAAAAACAATATTAATCCTGTTTTATAATTCCATGCATGCACAAAGCACTTAGCATTACCTGAAGGCTCTGCTAGAGGTCATAGACTCTGGCAGGTCACAGAACTGCTGTAATGCCAGTTGTATGCTGAGTTGGAGCCACGGTTCTCTTGATGATGTCAAAAGGTCTCTAATGAAAGGCGAGGGAGATGTCATCCCTTTATTTGTTGCAAATATAATGCTTTGGTAAAGTGAATTTATAGTGTGGCACAAACATATTAGAAACAATCAACCATGTACTGTACAGTCAGTCTGTCTTTTTAAGCGAGGCCACAAAGCTTGATAACTTTGTACATTTTACCCAAGAAAGGAAAAATGGTCTGCTAAAATGAAAAGACAAAAAGGTACAGATAGCAGCTTTGTTATTAGTGTAGAATTTTTGCAGAAATCTAAAAGGGCTGTAAAGTTGGAATGAATTGGAGTATGTATCAGTGTTTATCTGCCTGTAAAACACTGGAAAATATTACATCAAATTGGTTCATTTATTCTCATTTGAATCTAATCTGTGGTATAAAACAAGGAGTTCTTTGCTCATTGGCAGCACATATTTAGTGTTTTCAGGAAATAAATTGCAACTTGCTTAAAATCTGAAGGCAAGACAAAAACAGAAATAAAGAAGAGCGATCACGCTTATGACTGAAAAATGAGGGGGAGGAAGTAAAGGAGGCTATAAAAGCATATGTTAAAGAGCATGGTTAATATCTAGAATTACATCGGACAACGCCCACACACACACTCACACAGACACTCAAATACACAAATGCCCGGCTGTCCATGGAAAGGGGACAGATGGCTGTGGAGGGGCTGTGATCCAGGGAGTGACGATGTTCTGTATCATTATAATCTGCTCCGTAGTATCCTCCCTACCGCTGTGCAGGACAACATGTTTCACCCACTGAGAGCAGACGCTGGAACAATTCTGCTGCTTCTCCAAACACACACTCCTCGAGAGGGCCTGTAACAACAAACTAACTCTTGCTCCGACTGCTCCTTTTTTAACTCCTGGAAAGTTGGTGGAAAAGGGTCAATTCACACCCAGCAACTCAAAATTTCTTAGTAATCAATTACTTTTCCAAAGCTGAAAAGAAACAAACAAGGACATTTGTTCTAAAACTCATCCGCCCAGCCTTTTAGAAATCACACTAGCACACAGGAGTTACTGGTGCTATTCAGTCTGGATATCTGACAAACACAAAGAGATACAAGCACAGCGCTGTGAAACACTATTTCCGACTGTCCATTAAGCTTGTTTGTTGTTTTCGGTAAAGCTGCACTGTGTACCGCTCATAAGCTGAAAAACTGCAGCCCGGCATCTTCCCTCTTTGAAATTATCAGCAGAGCTTTCATCTATAAAATATCTCTGCATTAAAATTTGAGATAACATCCTAATTGTTTGTGCTGGATTCAAACACTTAACAAGGCTTTGCAGAGAGAAGTTAATGCCTGACAAAAATAAATAAATAAATGAATGAGGGGGAAAAAAGTAGGCTGCACTGCCATGGGGCTCAGCCACACAATGTTAATTAATTTCATTTGTAGCACAGATACCGCATCTACGAGGTTGTTGATCATGTGATTACAAAGAGAACAACTGGGAGCAGAAACATGTCTATCATGATGATGGAGCTGATAAATGCAGGGTTGTCTCTCCTGCTGCTCCTTAGAGGGAACACACTGTTTGCCTGTGTAGGAAACAAGTTCTGCAGACTTTTTTTTTTTTTTTTTCAGTCGACTCAGCAGAGTGAAATCATACACTGTGGATGATAATGTGGGTTACTAGTGTGTTTACAGCAAACAAGCCTGTGTGCATGTATAAACTGTAAACATGAGATATGCAAACTAATCAAACCGCCTTGGCTTCACTTTCTGAGCTCTGTTACGCACAGATGAGGCATTAAAACAAACACATTCAAATTTGCCCATCAGGCGAGGCCTCTGACAAGAACAATGACAAAAGCATCTGCAGAGTTCAGCATAACAATGTGTGTTTATTACAATGAATGTAAATCTCTTTACTTAAATTATGACTTAAGAATTAAATAATAAGTAAATGCATTTCACTGTGGTTGTAAAGGAATTAGGCCTAATAGCAGATGATGCTTCAACAATATGGTCAAAGAGTGATTACCTTTTAATCTCCATGACTCTGGACTAATCCTCATCCTCTTTGCACATACATTTTTCAGAGGGCTTTGAGTTACATCTCCACGGTTATATTGGCTTAATGTATTTTTTTTATATGTTATATGAGGGAATACACTCTTGGATTAATACCCTGCCATGTTCTTATTATAACGAGTATGGTGCAAGGACAACTGGTTGGGTATTTGTGCCCATTTAAGGTCCGCGGCTACTGCTCCATATAAAAAGTTTTAGAGAAGAAAATTCCAATGATGTTATTTTGAGAGGTCGTAATGGTGTTTGCAGTGAAATAAGACATGTTCTTACTCACTACTACCATAAACAAGCTGTAATTATCTGCTGTGGCTACCAGGGTGAAGGGATAATGTCAGAGATTTACAGCCCAAGTGGTAAGAGTCAAAGATATTCATCAATCCTCTCCAACACTGTGGTGCCATTGTGTTGGAGATAGACTACTCTAGCTGAATGAGGATCAGGGGGTGATCCGCCATGCAGGCGGGCTGAGGTGGGAAATACACTTCACAGCCAGTCCAACCCAGAAACACACCCAGTAAGCATGAGAGGAAGGACACAAAAATGGACATTACCCTCCATGAACCACAATCACAACAATGGAATTTAATAAAACTTTGTGTGGTACAGAAAATAGACTAATCCCTTTAAATCTTCCATAATGAGAGGGAAGAAATCCTCAGACTGTGATAGTTCCCCTCCCTTCACTCCATAAGATTTTAGGCTTTCCACGGGATTCCACTAGCTTAGCCGTAAATCGCCTCACTGCTGTGCGATACGGCCACATCCTCTAAGAATGGGGTGAAACACATGATCAGGCACATGTGTATGGGCATAAAAACACACACAAATCTTATTTGACTTTGAGTGATGCATCCTGGAGGAATCCAGATTGCTGATGGTTTTTATTTCCCCCACAAGGAAAGTAAGCTGGGGATGTTGCCATGAATCAGGCTATCAGCCCAGCCAGGGACAGGCCATGGAAAAGCTGAAGAGATGAGGGGCAGGAAAAGATGAAAGTCTCAGAGACAAATCCTCTCTGCCTCTATGGCGCGCACAAACAGTAAGGAGAAGCATGAGCATCTGGCTGCTGTTTTCAGATGATGCTTGTTTTTCTAATCTACTCCCTTCGGCCATGCTACAGACTCTTAAGTAGCTAGCTATTAAATCACAATGGATACTTCATGAGGAGACGCTAAAACAGATCCCAATTTTTACATTAATGATTGCTGATAAAAAGTGCTAACAGGCAAAGAGGAGCTCCACAACACATCAAAACCAACTGAAGCTCACTGGAATGACGTGCTTGTATATCTCCGCTGGAACAACGGGTGTAAACACACCCCGATGGCCTGAATTAATCATACTGAAACAGACGGATGTGATGGCATCACATGAAACCATGACTCCTCCATATGCTACCTGTTTAGAGTAATGTTACTGAACTGAATAATTACAGTGCTCTCAGATGAAGCTTTTCTCTCAGCAGCTGTTTGTCCATTAACCTGCAGAACAATTACTTTAACATCACGAGAAGCATCACTCATTAACATTGGCCTCTCCGCAATTGTGTGTACAGCCTTACAGAGGCTTTAAAACAGTGAAGGTTTTGCCTTTTGCTTTGAAAAATTCATTTTATTCATTGCAATATATTCTGCAGGTTCATTTGGCAATGGCTACCTTTTATATATCAATCAGAAATCAATCATTGTTGATTGAATGGAATATGTGCACAGTCACAAAGGACTGTTTACTTTGTTATATCTTAATAAAGCTCGATTATATTGTAAAATAATAGTTCATTCTGAATATGATGAATCATAATGCTGTGCATATTGTATAATATGATCAAAGGTATAAAGAATGTACCAATGGTAATGCTGCCTTATCAAATGTCACTGAGCCATCACTTTTCAGCAGCAGCAGCTGTTGCCGTTCACGTTTTCATCTGATGAGTAGATGTCAAAAAGTCATCTTGTCTGTCCTCGCGATATGACTGAGTCACACTCTGGCACTGCTGCGACTATGACAACTCAAAGCCCAGTGGAAGTGCTTCAGAGGATTTGCGTCTTCAAGCAGACCATCATTCTGTAGCCAGTTTTTATGTTACTATTTTTTTATTTGTTTTTTGCCTGTTTGTTTCCTTAGTTAGTTTTTTAAACTGCTTGTGATGTGTCTGAACTGTGTCTCTCTCATCTCCCAACATGCCACTTTGTTTCTTTTGTTTTCAGTGAAACTTTCATTGGAAACTACAATTTGCTCATTTGCCTGTTTAAGTATCTCAATTTTCATTATTTATGGAAATGCACAAGAAGATATTGCGCTAATGATGCTAATACATACTTCTGCACTATGATTTGTGAGCAATAATGAAAGTGTTTTCTATTTCAGTCAGACATCTCCAAATTCCACATGCATGCATTATTAATTATAGTAATGCACTATGTAGTATCCTAAGTGCACTATTTGCATCAAAAAGGGATGTGTCAATAGTAAAGCCATAACAAGCTGATTGGGGTCCCCCCTCCCCCAACACAAATCCAGAAGTGCTCAAATTACAGATGTAATGCACACATGCCCACCATAAGAAAACGTGTCTACATTTATCTGTCCATGAAATATGAATGATGTTGAATGGAATGCCCTTTTCAAAGAGTCTGATAAAGGTTTATTGAAGGCCAGAGTGAGCAGGATAGAGGTTGCTATGGCTACAAGTGTGAAAAGGGCATCTGATGTGACTTCTGACCAGTCAATTAATCTTGCAACTACCACTTTTCTTTTTCCTTTTTTTCATTTTAATCAAAGGTTCACCCATGATTCAAATTAACTGCTCTGAATAAAATGAAAAAAAAAAAAAAAAGAAATAAAAAAAGGACTGAGATTGCAAAGACTCGATGTGCTCTGGAAAAATACAGTAATGCTAGAGTCTTAAGATTAAGGCAGCCACAAGGGAGAGGAGTTAATATTTAAGATGGATTAAAGTTTGAATATTTAGTTTGTTTGGTCTCCGTGTGGACTGAGAGAGAAAACCTATTATTCCAAAAGCAACTCATAAAGACTTCATTTTCTCATGATTTTGCAGATGAACGAATGCAATCTTGCCCTTTCTTGATTTGGAAATGTCACGGCACAAGATGACTCAGAAATACTGTTGTGCACTTGTTTTTAGTTATTTTACTAAAGTGAAAATTATTAAAGGGATACAGGAGAAAACACTTAAAAATGAAAGATAAAACCAATTTATCTTGTTTTGAATAAGAAAATAATCTGGGGTTGCTTCACTTGGTCTGATCTTCGTCCAACAACATTATGTGCAAAACACGAGGTCAGCAGAGAACCAAAATCTGCGTGATGATCAACTGATCTCATGGTTAGATTTTTTTCTTTCAAAGTGGCACAGTGAAGTTCCAATGACAAAACTCATCGAGCTCAGTTTGTGAAAAAGTCCTTTCGGTGTACACAAGACATCATTTTCACACAGAGTGGACCGGCTACCATACAGTCCAGTCCTCGACCTCACGACAAGCTTTTCAGTGCAATAAAAAACACACAACACAGTGGTCCAGCTCTCCCATCATCAAAGCAAGATCTTATGAAATGAACAAAACCTTACACAAACATAAATGTAGCAGCATTGCATATGTTCTCTCTTATCCACCATAGTATTTACTGTTGTTCTTTTTCATCCGTAAGGTAAGAACTCTTGCTTTTAGTTTCTACACTGCAAACTGTGAAGAAACACGTCTGAATCCCGTTTCTTTTTGCAGCTTTTCAAAGGATCATTTCAAATTAGTTTCAACAGTAAATGGGAACTCGTGTGTCTCTAAATAACCTGAATTCATTTCTGTTGCTGAAAATAATATTGTGCTGTCTCAACCATGAACAAAGCACATCAGGTCTGCAACCTTTAAAGCAGGAGGAAAACACACTAAGTAGTTTCTCCTAGCTTACCTGGATGAACTAACTCCTCTTAGCTGACTAGCTTCTCATTTCATAGGTTTATCAAGACAGATAAAACTTCAAACAGTAAAACACCAGTCAGGACTGAGTCCACCGATTTTCAACTGGCCACTCAATTAACTTTGACTACTGATACTGTCATTATGTTAGTTATGCATAAGAGTGAAGAAATAAAAACATTGACAGACATGTCGACAAGGTTAAAACTTGATTAATAAAATGAAGAATTTCAGATTGCATAGAAGTGAATGGATTAACAGTCGGGTACAATAAATATCAACAGCTGCAATGAATCTAAAAACATGATCAGTTTTTTTTTGCCAGTGTTTGTTTAATCTGTTAAACAGAGAGCTGATCAGAAGGGAAATAGATAATTTAGAAGAAGTTCTTTAAAGATGCATATTCATTATGTAACTTGGCTCCCATTTCCATTCTTAGTACAATAAATTACTTAAGACCAACACAAAAGCCTAGCATTGTTGGAACACAGGGTTTGATAAGAACTAAATATAACAGCAACATCATTTCTATATGAACTACATGCCGTATCTGTCTTCCTGTCCGTTTACATCTCTGTTAGGGAGTGTTTGTGTGCATGAGAACAATTGTCCAAGTGTGACATTTTCCTTATTTAGCCCTGTTTATAATGTGACTGATAATCCAGAAGCTGAGATTTCTATCACCCAACCTGCACATTATAGAGGAAAGTCAATTTCAACACCTTCTGCCATGCTGTCATAGGAACGCATCCCTTGCTGTCTCCTCACTGTATCCACACTGTCCTTGTAGTATCACATCATCCTCCAACCTCCCCCTCCTCGATCCCACTCATCCTTCCCTTTCTAAAACGAGGAAGGAGGCGGTTTGATTATCATAATCCAGTTGCGGCTAATTACGATTGGTCAGGTGGTACCATCAAACATTGTCCATCCCTCTCCCTGCTCTCCCTCCATCATCCCACTCACCCCCTCCCCATTTGCTTGGACAGCCGTATCAGTGGGTAACATCTCCCTACACCACTGCCGCCTGTCTGTTCATGATAGCGACTGTGGCAGTCATCTCCGCAGAGGCAAGCGATGTGCTGCCAGCCACTCCGGCAGAGCCAGACAAGACCGTATTAATGTCTGCTGCAGGCACGCTGGAGCATCAATTAATCGCTGTTTAAAACTGGCTAAAATGCATTTGATATACTTAAGCTTAATTAATACATTGCTACCAATTTTGCAAGGCTAATTAATCAATTTGGAGCTAATCTGTGGTGCTAAGATATCCAGATTATGTAGTCTGGAAGGAAGCCATAGTGAACTGCATTCTACGACGGTATGTTTCTTCAAGTAATGCCTGTTAGTGGAGGAGAGCACAGACAGCGGAGATGTGGAGAGTAGGAAGGATATACAGACAGAAAACATAAAAGAGATGGCAAAAACAGAGAAAAACACATAATAGTGCAACAACTACGGGCTACAACCTACTGACTTTGAGGCTGAGAAGTGAAACAGGGTTGGGGATTGATTAGGACTTGAACTACATGCTTTGTGCACTTGTAGTTCTGCTTATACTGAGCCACTGAAAGAGGCCGCAGTGTTCTGGCAGGAGAGCAGAGAGAGCTACAGAGTAATTGGTAGGGCTATGCTTAGAGGGAAACAGAGGACTTAACATAGGCTGAAGGAGGGGAAGGTGGGGGAAAGGGTGGTGGGATGGGGAAGCACAGGAAGACCTATGCAGTAGATGCTAAGTGGCAAGATGTGAAGAAAATAAGCTTGTAGGAAATGACTCCAGGGAGAGTGACCAGTGATCAGATTTTTTTCTCCCTATTTTTTAACAGATAATTTAATAATAATATAATAATAATACAGTGTGCAGTCTATGTACATGTTAGCAGTACTCGAAGCCACATTTCCCTTAACGGCTCATGTTTAACTTTCCTCTGTTTCTTTTTTTCTTGTCACTAAGCCTCATTAATTGCTCACATCGCAACTCCATTACCTGCACATGAGTAGGTCAGCTCAGACAAAGGAGGAAAGAGAGCTGCTCTTCAGATTACCAGCCACAAAGTACCCATCTTACAATTCATCTTAAACAGCAGGACATAAAACTAGCTGTGGACATTGTAGCTTGAACAGCGGAAGATAAATTGCAGGTTCATTGTGTTAAATCCAACTGTGAGACCTTTGAGGATTCAACGAGTATCTTTGCAAGCTAATAAAGATGCCATAGACCAGTGCCACAACGATGTTCACCCTCCCTCACTCTTCATCACTGCCTTTGCACCATGCCTTGGCCTCCTGCCCCTGCCCTCCCCTGCAGCTCCGCTAAGCCCCTATGTTATTGGCTAAACACAGCCAGCTGCAGTCAGTTAGCTGTCTAATCTCACATCAGTTGATTTTCCCAAACAAGGAGAGGTAGAGAAGTGGAACGAAAGTCATGGAGCAGAGCTGAAAAAGGAAAAAGAAAAAAGCAGATTACAGCCTTTTACTCAGTCACCAGCACCTCCGGACTTGTGTGTCTGTGTGTGTGTGTCTGCGTGTGAACGATTTCTTGTTCAAGAGCTAAATGCTACTGCTGGAGGACCACACGCACCGAAAAGTAGATAGACAGGATGTATCTGGCATGAGAGCAGACAGTAGCAGCAAATACACGACAAAAACACTGTTTTAGGACAGCTTCTTCTTCTACTTTTTTTTTTTTTTTTTAACTGACTACTGCCCAGTTCACTCCGAGCTCCCTTTATTATGAGACATGCTTGTATGAATGTGATCCTTTTGGTCTCTCATGGACAATTAAATGAGAGCATTTTCAAAATGAGAAACATATGGAGCTTTTTAATTGGCTAATTCCTCTTGCCAACGTGTGTGGCTTTTTTCATTCTTAAAAAAAAAAAAAAAACGCAATGAAAAGGAAAAAAAAAATGTTATCTAGTCAGACATGCATATTGCAGCACAGAGTGTTACACAAATTGTCATTGTCATTCTGCAAGAAGTAAAACAGCCCTTCTGTTCCCTGGATTAATGGCGCCATTACAGAGAATCCATGTTTAGTGTACAGGACCATCCTTCTGGGTGCTGTCAGTAAGATACAAATTTCTTAGTGCAGATATTTTAGTAAATTTGGGGTTCTCGGGGAAAATCTGTTCTGCTAAGCAGGTAATGAAGCACATCTCTGGATGAAGCTACTGTGACAAATTCGCCACATCTCTGCTCCCATTACATCTCTCTACACCTGCTATATGTATAATCTTGACTCTCTTGCCGCCCCTGACCCTGCACTAATCATAAGAGGTGGCTGGGGGTGACTGAAACAACTCATATCTGGGGAGTTATTGTTCAACACATGTCATGTGTAATCTGCCCGACCCACAGCGCTTAGAATAATTATTCATATTTAATCACCACACTACGAGGCTACATCGTCTGCCGCTCACTAAGTCATTTTCCATGTTCCATTATCAAAGTTTCAGAGACGGGTGCTCAGGGAAGAAGGACTAAATGGAGAGGCTGAAGTAGTTGGGCTTATAAAAACATAATGGGCTTGTCTGCTTTGATAAACTGAGGACGTGTATGGAATGCACACACACTCGCACCCTCCAATACACAAACCGCATGCACTTTGACAGAGGAAAGTGCAGAGAACAAAGTAGTGGGAAAATAAAGTACCGTAGCCGAGTTTAAGTTCAGATTGCGAGCGTTCAGGCAAGTTAGAAACTTTCATCATTACGACAGGTAACGTGCTGCTTCTCTCGTTTCTCATCCGGCCATATTTGCCGGTAAAGGCTCACCTTGCTCCAATGGTGGTGGTTTCACACCCGCAGCCTTCAACTTGAGGGCTTCTTTTGCCGACATATCACAGCAGGAGCCTTTGTTGGTGTCCTGGTCGCTGTCAGCCTGGTCGCTGTCGCCATGGCCACTGTCTCTGAGGCTCGCTCGTTCCGGGTCTTTGAAAGTTGAACTACTGCAAAGAAAGAAAAAAAAAAAGACAAAAGGCTAACAATATTAGCACACAGTTTGTAGCTACTGAAAGACTCCTCTCTTTTTTCTAAAACAACAGTGGAACTTAGAGAAAAAGGAACAAAACAATGACTTGTTTTAATGCAATGATAATACATCTTTTATTTTATAGAGAATACAGTAAGTGATCACCACTAAGGCTAATTTAATGCACAAGCTGCTTCCTTTCTTGTTATTACTCATTAAAGTTTACTGTCAGTATAGTTACTGTTGTGATAGTACAGTGTTGGGAGCACTGGAGAACAGAAAACAAAGGTCTGAGACGTAGGGATTGGTTATAGATTCCAACCCTTACCTTTGAACAAACTGTTGTCTGCTACCCATATAATTAGGCTCAGTGGGGAAATTGTCCGTCTGTGGAGAAGAGAGAAGAAAGTATGCAGTAAGCTGTACAGAAAAGATTCTTGCTGTGAAACAAGAATTCCTAGTGACATGTGACTAATTATGCCCCCAAAATTGAGGCAGAGGACAGATTAGGGGTTTTAAAGAAAGGAAAAAAAGAAGTATTGAAAGTTTGAGCTCTATATCACAAAGATTTGAGCGTTTCATTAACTGCATGAAGCAGGATAATTAGCCATCGGAGAGTAAACCACAGAGTTAAACATCAGATCTGGCAGGCATCAGATAATCAATGACTCTTAGGACAATAGTCTTGATGAAAATAGAAAACTTTGCGATTGCTCTGCCAAATCGTCAGCTAGACATCCAGTAACCAAATTACAGCAGGATTTGTGCAGAAATTAAAATTCAATTTGCTCCTTGTTCCTATTAGAAACTGCTGAGTCTCAAACTCAGCACTGTCTTGAGTTAATTTTATCAAATTGCATTGCAAAGAACAGTGCACTGCATGTGTTGTCTTGTGTGGTGTTTATTTGATTTAAGCCACTTGATCATACACAAGAAAATTTGTTTAATGTAGTTTAATAAGATGACAACAGCAAAGGAAAAAGTGCAAAAATGGGCTCACAGAGATGCAATATTCCAAAGTCCTGACTCCTGCAAATACATTCTTATTAATAGAAATGATGACATATGTGAGAAAGTATAGTAGTAATGGAAGACTGGTTCAAAGCCCTCTGCATAAAAGGCAAAAACACTCAGGGCTGCATGTAGCATCGCCATACAAACTGGATCAATCACATCGGCAATAAAGTACTCTGTCTTTCTCCCAGCCCATCTCACTCTCTGGGTAATTATATCAATGCACAGTGTATTGGGGTTTTTAATCATGTTAAGAGTTAAAAGGTCAGAAAAGATCCCAGTGTGCTCTCTGGCATTTGCAGAAATACAAGCTCATTACCCAAAAAGTTGAGATGCTGTCTTAAATGTGAAGCAAAAACAGAATTTAATGATATGGATCAAAAATGATCTTTTTGAAAATAGAGTTGTAGCTCTCAGTCATGAGAAAGACACCAAATATATACTGTATTCGTTTAGCACAAGTTTTTACCAGAATATAAAATATTTCACTGCTGAATAAAGACAGAAATGATTGAAACAAATGAAAGAGAGACTGCTTTCCTGCTGTTGTAGCTGTATTCATCACGCCAACACAAATAATTGCCCTATGTTGAGCACAACTCTCTGTCTTGAATCTGTAGCGGTAAAATGTCATGTTTGGTGAGTAATGTCTCCTTGTGCCAGGGTTTTTCACATGCACAGCTTGACTCTCAGTCGATTGAGTATTTCAATGTCATCCCACACACCGCAGTGGCTCAGTATGAAAAGGAGTGTGTGAAGGTCAGACAGGCCACCTCGGTACTTTGACCTTCCATGCTTTTGCAAACATCTTTATCTCCACCTAAACACTTTATTCCACTTCAGCCTTCGACAATATCAAAAGAAAACACCCACAGAATACATCCAAGGCTGGAATCTGACCATAAAGTAAGAGAAGAATGAATGCCTCAAATCGTTTGACAAGTTTCTTTTTTTTTTTTTTTTTTTATGAGAAAAAAAATGAGGAAAGAAAAGCAAGTTGGAAGTCTTTCAGCTGATGAGCCCCTTATGCACTTTAATGATCAACAAACCAACCTTGGATATACTTTTCAATCAACTCTTCTCTATTCGAACTAAATCTGACCAGAGGAAACGGCCATCAAAAGAAAATGTTATCATTTTTTTTTTTTTTCCTATTGTTGCACAGCCTTATGTAATTTCAGCACCTGTTCACAGATATATATTTTTTCCTTTATCTATTTCAATTAAAAAAAGTTATTGTCACCCACTGTAGTAACTACTTAAGATGAAATAAGACAAAGTGACAAGGTTGTACGTGATGTTTTTATAGTATATGGAACGAGACACATTCACCAAGATGTTATTTACAACTATTTTTTTCTCTTTCTGATAAGAAACTAAGTGCGTGTCACACTTAAAGTAGTATACCTTTTACCTCCTACATGCCAATAAAAAACACATTACACCACTTCATAGAAACCTCCTTCCTGCCAATTAAGAGTCCAGGCTGATCTTAAGCCTGTGTCTCTTCCTGTCTGTCTACTGCCCGGCCCTTTCACTACAATGGGCCCCTTTCCAATTAATGGGTCGATAACGGGCGGTATGAACTGCTTTGTACTGAGCCAGTCAGAGCCCGCAATGAATACGGGATAATTTGAGGGACAGTGACAAACTATCACGCAGGGCATAAATTCATTTAGCATCCTTGGAGCCATATATTACTTCATGCTACTCATCCATAAAAGGGATCTTCTTCAAGTGAAATGAACTAAATCCAACTGAAATGACTAAAAGCGATTTTAAAAATCTTACTCCCACACTGATGGCAGATATGAGCCTCTGACCTCAAAATTTTAGAGAAGTGCTGAGCCCATTCAACAGAAGACGGTTCTGGTAATTCTGTGTCAGTCCCCTCTACACCGTTGTCAGTGGAGGCTCTTGTTTGGTGGTGTGGAGGATATTTCCAAAAGCATGTTGCTGGAGTGCAGTGAATTATTTGTTGTATCTAGTTCATGAAGCAAGGCCACAAAGGTCACACAGATAGCACAGTCGGACTGAGTAAGTGTAAAAAGCTGCACTCATTCTGTATTCCCATTGAGGCCCTAAGACTGACCGCTCAGACAGCAAGCCGATTGAGACAAATGGGACGAGAATATTAGAGGGCTAGTCTACTCTCAGGGTATATTGGTGCATTTTAGGGCACTGCTCATTTCTATGGGGTTATATTTGCGATTGTGTGTGTATGTATGTATTTGATATCTTACGTAGAAATGGTATATGAGGACAAATTGCAGATTCTCTTTCACACATCATTGGACAGCTCCATTCTATTCACAGGAACAAGAGAACCCCTCCCCCCTCTCTAACTATTCTGCTATATACAGTATGATACATACATTTGTCCTTTACTACCTTCAAGAAAAAACATAATTCTCATTTTGTTTGTTTGGGTGTTAGTACACACACTGCTTTCAGTTCAGATGGTAAAAGTGATTCCTAATAGAAAAGCCAAGAAAACTTTATATAATAAGCTGTGTCTTTTGTGTGTTGTGCGGCAGACATCATCATCAAGTGGGGTTTAAAAAACTCTCAATGTAGCTAAACAGCTTAGGAATGAAGGAGAAGCTGAAAGAAACTGAATTCAGGAGAATAGGAACATGTTGGTGAGGAGAAAGGGGATGGAGCAAATGCTGGAAATGAGATAGAGCAAGAAAAAGGGGATTAAGCAGAAAAATAAGGGTACGATAAAAGAAGTAAGGAAAAGGGGTGGAGAAATTAGACAACAATTAAACTGTATTGATTATTTGGTGGCTGAGAAGCATCTGTAAGTGATCAGATCTAATTAGTATTGAAATATCTTTCTTGAGATAAGAGACTATTCAATCAATGGACTTAAGTGAACTTAAAGCCAATACACTGCCTGGTAAGTATCTTCCACTACCTTCCAAATTACTAAAAAGAGGGACATGTAAGGCAGTGAGGCTGTAAATGGAAAATATATGAATTTCAATCAAACCTTGGGCTCATCAGTCCTGATGGACAATTAAGTTGTTGACAGTCAATACTTATCTGAGAAGTTTTTAAAAAACATTCTCAGAATAACTAATGCTGCAGTAGAAAGTTACACAAATCTAATGTGCATGGATGCATTTAAAAAAAGAGGTAAAAAAAAAAGAGAAAAGGATACCAGTAAGCTAAGAATCTTTCTCATGCCAGACTATTATGTCTTTGTTTGCTCCTTGCTCTTCTATTTAATGCTCTTTTTTTAGACATTGGAAATGTAGCATTAATGGCTTCATTAATCTGCTGAACTGCCGGCATTCTGTCATTAAGACATTGGTCACGCGAATGTGAATGTTTCTCATGGATCCATTTAGACATACCCTCGGCAATGACACAAGCAAACGCTGTGTGCACACAATATTTCCTATTAGATGAGATTGGAATTGTTTTATTGAATATACATGAATGATGCCGCTCACTTGATTTGGGACCTCTGTAGCAAAGGCTGTTAATACAGGGAACTTTTTAGATTGTGTCCTGAATAAAGGTAAGGAAACTTGCTGAGGAGGGAAGTTTGGACACCCCTTTAAGTTCTGCTAAGTCATACGTCATATTAAAACCCACCACTACATCTATAACCTATGCAGTTCAGATGTGTTGTGTGTTTCAACTCAGTTATATTGTAATATGGAAAAGTATCAGTCCGTGAAGAGGTTCACCTTAAGTTACTGTCAGATTAATGCAAAGTAGCACATGTCTGAAAGGGTTTTGGATACAGGAATGGAATTGATGAGCAAAGTTGTGACACCTCCGAGGGAGTAGGTAAGGTAGTCAGCCAAATTGTCAGTAGCCATTCCCTTGCCTCTAGTATGTCCTTCAGAGCAGGTATGTTACTGGAAAGCAAATATAATGGTACTAAGCTTCGTTCATTTGGTTTGTGCAAATAAAGAATGAAGGTGCACAACAGTAGCACAAATATGAAAGGAATTCCTTGTTGTAGAGCAATTTCAGTGTGTGAAAGTACTAAGAGCATATATATTATCTAAAAATCTGAATAATTCTTGCTTACAATGCGGCATTTATTCTTTCGCCAACTTAAAGTTTGTGTCAAATCAGTAAAAATAAAAGTGCAAACTTTGCAGCAAACAAAGAGATAATAATCTCTGTAATTCTCTACTGATTTAAAATCTACCGCATGTCAGCAACATTCAAAAACACCTTCTACCACTATTCCAAGGTACCCAAGTGAGCTGCGCTGTTGACAAAGGTTTAAAATAGCACATTAACTTGTACCTCCGGATGTTCATCTGCATAAATGATAAAACAAACACAGCTAAAATAAAGGATGCATGCTTAACAAACCTCCAAGTTAAGTGAAGTTAAGCAAATATTTTGTTGGGAATCACTGAAAAGAGCTTTTCACACAAGTCTGCCCAATCAGTCATCCAAGCCATAACACCTATTCTGTAACCCTGAAAGCTGGCAGTCTGTTCATTTTGGAAGTAATTCTACAGCAAGATTTAGTCAATGTTTAGTGCTTTCTAAATTATTAGTTATCGCTCTCATTCACCAAATACATGAAGTTCAGATGCAGGCCAGAGAGTCCCTGTTGCTTGGTGTGGGGTGTAACATTCAGCTGCATCACAACTGCCTCAATATGCTTTTTCTCTTCTCTGGTCAGGCCACAGTATTATAGATAAGCAGAATACAGAATGATTTGCTGCAGGCTACTATGCTGTCACAAATAGCAGGCAACTGTGACTGTGATATAAGCAAATCAACTCATATTTCATGTGACTTACGGTGGAACCAGCTTTACACTTGAAAAATAATACATTCCTTTTATGGACAGTCAACATAAAAAGATTTGAGGATCCAAAGAACATTTCTGAAATACCTGCGAGAAAAGAAAATCCAGCCAGAGGAAATGCAGTGAAATGGAGTGGTGTTGACTAACCACTGGAGAAAATATTGTAATATATTGATTAATTGTCCCATACCATGCAATGAATCATGTAAACGTCTCTCTACTGCTTCCCATCTTTAACTGTCGTAAACTCAAATTGAATACACCAAATTTTATGTAATTCAGCCTTAATAAAAGTTTTTGTTGTTTGTTTTATCTTTTTTGTATTTATCTAATACAGGAATTTTGTAAAAGTTCTAGCTTATTAGAACCTGGTGATTCAAGCAGCTGTAATCTATTGCTCTGATCTAATTTTGTTAGCCATCATTGGATAATTCAAATAGACTGGCAGTGATTCATTCATTTATTGATGTATGAGGGTGCACATGTTCAGTTTTTGATAAATTTGTCTTTTCCCCTCATTAAGTAGGGGTAAGCAATACTCCAGAGGGTTTTACAAAGTGAAGGGTATGGGCTCTCCATTGCTCACAATCATAGATTTAATATTCATTAATAATGTACCCTGATTTATTTCTGTTATGGCTGAGCACAGTGTCATTAGAGCTGCCGATTAGCTATCCAGAGGAAAAAAACAAGTCTTAGAGCACGACTTTTATGGTGATCAGTCTCAAAAGGGAAATACTCCAAGTAAAAAATTTGATATAAAAAAGAGAAAAAAATTTACTTTGTTTTCTGACCACAATCTGAACACACACACAACAAAAGGCAAATAGGACAGCCTGTGCAGTTACTGAAAATCTATTATTTTATTTGAAAAGAACCTGTAAAAAACATTAAGATGTAATTTTCTCTACTCTCTACAAATAAGTACTTTGGTCTCTTCTTACACTCAACTCAGAAAGCTGCATTTGCCTTTAGCAGTAACAGCTTTGAGAGTCCATCAGTTTTACCAGCTTCTTTTGTAAAGCATGTTCATCTCTATGCAATATTGTTTATCACTTAATCTCAGTGGCTAATTACCCTTAAAGAGCACAAAAAACACTCAGAGAGATA
The DNA here is from genome assembly GCA_023101725.1 of Atherinomorus stipes. Lineage (NCBI taxonomy): Eukaryota > Metazoa > Chordata > Actinopteri > Atheriniformes > Atherinidae > Atherinomorus > Atherinomorus stipes. Next base: position 269,073 of record JALJCO010002435.1, read on the forward strand.
AAACACCTTCAGTCTGAGAGTTGGTCATCAAAGCATTGCAAGGATTCTTCAGCCTGTTGTCACCTTGAGAATACACTCACGTAGGATATAATAAAATGCAAACCTCCTGAGAGAGCGTATATACTTGAACTTACACTCACACAATCTATATGCATACTGTTGCAGGTACTGGAAATCTAATGACCTGGCCCATTTATAATGCATGAAATATTCAATGATGGGGTAAACTAAATGCAGCCTCAATAAAATGGCACAAAACCTTGTCTTAATGAGCATTTAGTAATACAGGATAATCTGTTTACAACTAATTACAAAAAAGACATATAAACATGTTTGTTTTTATCTCTTTAGCATGCAATTGATTTATTAATGGGATGGTTAATTTGTAATTGAATGAATCATCAAACTAAAAAAAGAAAACAGCATTGCACATAGACCATAATGTTGACCAGCATCCCCTAGGGCAAAGATTACGATAAGCTGCCACATTGGAAGCATGCAACTGGAGCTATGTGTAGCAAACTGTCAACATTTTCTAGTTTTCTTCTTCGTTTTCAAAATGGAAGCAAATAAACCCCATTTTTATGTGACCCACTTAAAACCACACCTGTTGTATGAGATGAAATTAATCACATTTAAGATTTAAGGGTGTTTTAGTCAATAAAACATTCCTTTGTGACATGATTAAGGGAAAAAGATGCTTCTGAGGAATAAATTGCTCAAATCTTAACCTACTTTCAAACATTCCTTCCCATTAATTTGGAGAAAACCAAATATGTTGGCATGATACTGTACCTGTGTATGTGTGGGAATTTTCTTTTTCTGTTTTGCTCCCTTCTGACGGTGCAGTCTTTCAGTATTGGACCTTGTAAGTTTAAATCTGTGCTGCATGCATTCACATTAATGGATAAGCATACCAAATGAGAGTTTGTTTATATTGCACACGATCTGCTTTTAAAAGGAATACTAGAGAGCGCATCATTAAACAAATTAATAACAGTGCAACCCAAGCCTTTTTGACAGCGCATGAGCAAAATGAATGGAAAAAAAGAGAAAAAACATATCTGCTGAATGTTCTTTGGTACATCTCGGTCTTAATAACATGTATTTTTGAGTTTTAGCCTCTCCCCTCTGTCTGGCACACACCCCAAACAGCAGATGGCAAAACAGGCAATGGTGGAAACACTGAAGCCAGGGAAAATAATGTTTTCTATTAATGACAAATGGGCTCATTTTAAATTGAATACAACCATTACAGCTAGGCGTACCATACTGAGGCCCCGTTTATATTTACTTGATTATGTAAATTGCTATGTCCATACCAGATTCTGTCAATCGTCACTTGACATTTCTGAGTCCTTTCAGTTGGCATAGTTGTCAGGCAATACATCCACTAGAGGGCAGAGCAGAGTTCACCTCTGGAGTTCTGACATGAAGTTCAGACAATAACATACAAGGTGAATGAGCTCATGATAATGGAAATTCTTTGAAAGTTACATTTAAAGGTGTCATAACCTATTGTTTTACATACACAATCCTTAAATTATCTTCAAATTAATTTTTCATTCTAGTTGGGTGGGACGAAAATTTAATGAGTTCATTTTAACCTCTTTTTATCCCCAACTATTGTTTGTCACGAGAATACGTATGACAGTTTGACCTGTCTGTAAGCGCGTTCACGAGGCAAACGTCAAAGCCAAAACAAAGTTTATCAGGACAGAGCAGGTGAAGGAAATAATGTCCCAACAGAGAAAAACGTAATAAAAACGTAACAGTATGGTTGATAAAAGGGCCGGACTCTGATGAATATAAGGAGCGGACGTCTGACGTGAAGTTAACCAAACAGTGTTAGCTTCTGTAGCTTGTCCGTTCGTCTACCACCGTTTACTGGTCTCTTACACAAAAGATAATGAGTTACACAAGCAGCAAGACTTACAGACTGCACATCCTCACTGATAAATATAATCCACTGCTCCCTGGTAGTGCTGTTTTCCCTCCTGTTGGAACACTGAAAACTGCTGAATTTCTGCCGAGGCAACTCAGCATGGCAATCTCCCCCCTCCTCCTTGTCGCCGGCGTCCTTTCTGACAAAGCTGGTCTACTCCGTGGCAGGTAATCAGCTGCCTTCAGGTGGTGCTAAAGACGCTAGCTTAGCAGCTCACTCGCAGCCTATCTAGTTCACGTCATAACAGCTGATCATAACAACTCCACGGCAGGTAATCAGCTGCTTTTAGGTGGCACTAAAGAGGCTAGCTTAGCAGCTAGCAGCCTCTCTAGTTCAGGTCATACGGAGAAAGAAATCCAAACCGCGTACTGTGGAGCGCATGCTTGTGGCCGATTCTGGTGAGAGGAGGGAGCCCGCACTCAAAGACGAAGTCGCTTTCACTTTCCGGAGTTTCTGGTACGTTATAACTGAGGTCCTGTTCCAATACACATGTTTTAACGGGAAAAAGTGGGATTCCCGGGTGATGACTCCTTTAAAAAAAGAGGCAGACAGGCAGATGTAGGTGGTTCGCTCAGCCAACAAACATGTCATAGTTTCTTCTTTCTTACTTCCTTCTGTTTCACATGAGCTACACTGCACAACACTGCCCCTGCAGTTTCCAGTGGTACTGCATCTGCAAGCTCTCAGAAAACGAAGTGAAATAGCACATAGAGGACACAGAGGATGGACAGAAGGCATGTATATCTAACATAAAGCATAAATAAAGGTTGCATTCACACAACTGGAAAAAAGAGCCCAAAACCAACATTTTTGCTCAAATTTGACCCATATCTGTAGACAAAGCCATACTGTACACTGTTACTTACAGTGAAGATGTAGCCTAAGAATTCTTTGTTATACATTTTAGTTTAACAAGTTTAAACATGTTGAAAGATAAGATAAGATAAGATAAGATAAGATAAGATAAGATAAGATAAGATAAGATAAGATAAGATAAGATAAGATAAGATAAGATAAGATAAGATAAGATAAGATAAGATAAGATAAGATAAGATAAGATAAGATAAGATAAATTTGTTGTTGAAGGAAAATTTGTTTTGGGTTTTGGTGTTCAACTCCTCTCATAAATACATGTTTGACCTTACTACAACATGCATTTCAGGCTAATATCGACTAACATGGCAATATGAAATGTCATAAGGAAAAGGTAACCTTATGCATCATATATACATAAATTTTATTTATTCATTTATTTAACTTTTTCTCTAATAGAGGCTATGTCTCATTTGTAGAGGAAACCTGTTTACCAAACCTGCATATCTTCAGATGATTTATCAGTGCATTGTTCTGGTAATAATTGCATGAATGGCAAATATTTCACACATACAACATCTCTGTTATTGCGGTGGCTATGTTTGCCAAAGAATATTACAATATAAGTGAACTTCAACAATATTGAAAATTACTACTTCAAAAAGCTGAAAATTCTCATCTGAGATCAAATGAATGCACATTATTATTAGAGAGTGGCAGTAATATTTTTTCAATAGAACTCTAATACCCAAAGATCACTTAGATTCATGCTTAAAACGATTTTGTTTGCAGTATTTGTATAAATGACTTATTTTCTACTTTATGAGTTTAGCTCTGCATTTTTTTTTCCCATCAGTCCCTAATAACATTTGTTCCAGTTCTGTCCACTGAACCACAGCAATTTTTTGGAGCAAATAAAACCTTATTGTTGTCTAGCGGTAACAGAATTGTTTTAGGTCATATTTTCAAATTTCTGATTTACATTTTCAAAAAACAAGCCCTTGGGAAGCAATAGTGTAATTTTGCACTGCCTCACAAGCTGCTGTACGTTTGTCTTTAGGCAAGCAGACCGTGGGATCACCAAAATGCCATGTGAGTGGGATATTCAAGCAGAAAAATTAATTCCAGCTTCATCTGGGTGGCATTGGCACAATTCATATTCTAACAAGCTGCAAACTAAATTCAAATTGAGTGAATTCATATGACTGACCCTAGGGTTTTGGAGCTGAGTGAGAAGTCTGCCATAATCCTCTTCTACCAGACCAGGGAATTGGTGTCTACATGTGTGAGAGAATCTGTAAATGTATGTGTGTGCAAGTGAGTGCGTGTGTGTGTGCGAGTGGGAATTGTATTATTCATATTGCAGGGAAATAAATCTGTTTACTCAGTCTCATTGTGTGGACCAGCTTCTCTTTTTTGGGAACAAAAAGCAAGTAAACAAAATATAATTCATATTTTAAGGGTGAAGTCTCCTTTAAAGGATAGGCCAAGGGCAGCTCGAAGTTGAGGTTAGAGAGAGGGTTATGACTTAGACCAGTGTCACTGAGGGTAAAGCAGTAAATAAATGCAGCCAGTTTGTGTCTGTGTGTGCGTATTCGAGTGAAGGGATACAGTCATTATTTGGAGAATGAGTCACTTGGAAGACCGGAAATGACTTTTATGTCTTTTGTGATGCATTTCCAAAAAAGTCAAATTATTCTCAACACACCATTTAATTCCACTGGTGAAATAAAGTAAACACCACACATGTATATTTCATTGCATAAAAAAGCAATATGGATGTGCTTGGGGCTGGGAATGTGTCTTACTCATGTGTTTGTGCAGTGTGATTAAAAAAAAAAAAGAGTGGTGCATAACATCAAACTAAAGGAAAAAATAGACTGGATCAGGACTTGTGATTCAAAGGAGATAAATCATAGTCAACCAGACAAAAAAGTGGTGCATCTTTGAATATAAATAAATATATCAAGCAAAATGGTTCAAAGGGCAAAATGCATTCCTTGCTCTGATTTTCCTGAAGTACAGACCTTGCTAGATTAGCTATTTTTTTCTTCTGCAACATTATTTCTGCATGTCTTCACTTCTTACCAGTGTTATCTTTCATATATATATATATATTATATATATATATATATATATATATATATATATATATATATATATATATATATATATATATATATATGACGACACTGACAGTACTTCAACAGCAAAGTGAATATCAGCTGCTATATCCATAGTCAGCTTGGAGGAAACTTTTCTGTAGAGGAGGGGCAACGCAACACGCCATGTTTCTACTCCAGACAGCTCAATAAACATCTGTGGCAGTTTAGCCCCAGGAGGAAGGATTTATGTAGCTATTGGCATCAATTTATTCATTCTAACACACACGTGAAAAAAGGGGGAAAAACAAAAACAACTAAGCAATGGTTTGCCAATACTCTAAAACTGCACAGCTGTTTGTTTGTTTTTTCCGCTTGAGGAATTTTGCACATATTCTATCAGCTGGTCCGGGTTAATATCATTGATAAAGAAAAGAAAATGTAAAACTTGAGGAAAAAGTTACTCAAGAACAGGAGATGAGGAACTTTGTTTAATGCTAAAAATCTTAACATACTTTTGAAACTTTATGAAAAGCATTTTCAAAAAGGAGGTGGAGCATGTGATGTTGGTTTATGAGCTGCTAATCATTCACTACTTGCTCATCAATAGTTACAGCTTTGTGCTGAACTGAAATCTTGTGTCAGCATTGACCTTGATTCATCCTCATTAATCCAAAGCCAGCTCAGCCTAAAAAAGTCACTGTTGTTACTGCGGTAACACACAGTGCACATACAGAATAGATCGCATGCATAACCAAAAGTAAGATTATGCTTGATGAACTGAACAGGAAGTCTAACACTGAACTTGGTAAATTTGTTTTTTAACTTTTGTTTTTGTTAAGAGTTAAATTCATAGGGTAAAAGGAACCTTCAAGTCTGTAAATAATATATTGTTTCTGCCTTATTACCATGATCCAAATCTCTCCATTTCAGGTTATCTTTTTTTTTATTATTATCATTATTCAAGCTTCTTTTACGTTTTTTAAATTACATTTTTCCCCAGGATTTAATGAATTTTTTTTGCCAGTAGGTTCACATTATTTTGAAAATGTAGCGATTCTAAAGCTGAAGTTATATGGTTTTGGATCCATCCATAAATCCTTATTTCTCAGTGTCTGTTTCAAAAGCAAGTCTCCGCAACTTGCCACATTAACCTTATGTCATACAAAAATAAAAATATTTAGATAGATTTATTTATATTTAAAGAAAACCAAGCTAAAGGCTATTTTATGCTAGGCTAAGCTAATCTATGCTAACCAGGATCATCTGTACGCCTTAGTACAATTTGGGACTCAGATGGGGAGGTGCAACATTCTTCTGGACTGTGTATGTATTTATGCTGCACTAATCAAATAAATTTGATCTTTTAAACGTGTTCTAAGAAGACAAGATATAGAATGAAGAAGAAAAGTGTTCATCTGTTGGTGAATGCAGGACAGCAGCAAAACATGCAGTCTAATGACTGGTTTAACGCACGTCAGTGTCAGTGTTCGGAAGGTTTGTGTACATACTTGCTGCAGCACGTGAGGACCACGGGGCGGCCAAGACGCTTGATACTGGAGGTCTCCGCTTGGAGGACTATGCAGCACTTTGACTGAAAGGCCAATCTGCCTGTCACAGCGTATTTCCTGTGCATTTCTGCAAACAACAGTTTACATAAACTGTTGCTAACTGTTGCAGTACAACTGTTTGTCACCGTGGAACAGGGAGGAAACATAATAAGATGGCCAGTAGTTGTAGACAAAATCCAAGCGGCGCTCCTATAAACAACTCGCTGTTATTTACCTCTGACCTCATGTTCACACTTTCCTACATATGAGCGCCTCAAGTGTTCAAGTCAGTATTGTAACAAGTGAATGTGACATGTTACTTCACGTCAACGCTAGTGTACTCGCATCAAAATGAACACTAGGAACACGTGGCCGCCATGATACGCTGCCAGTAGCAAGTACTGTATAAACAGGCCCTAAGTCCTAACAGTCAAAAACTAACCATATTCTTATCAGATCTTTTACCGAGTTCTTCTTCTCTATTTGACCGCAAGCCATTTCCAGAGGCAGAGCCACCCATCATCCCACACGCGCTTACTGTTTGTTTTGGTTGTTTACCCATAATGTCGTGCGCTGAACCCACAATGCTCTTTGATTTGTAGTCTCCTTCCTGTATTTGGTCAACTTGAAGTGAACCAAGACTTGCATTTATGGGCAGACCAAGTCTGCTTGTTTGTTCCAAATCAGAGTCTGTTTGCACATTCACAATTTTTAAAAACAAAGCAGACTTTCTGAACAAATGGACAAGGATTTGAATCAAAATGTCTGCTGTGAAAGCACGCTTAACTATCTTGCCGCTGCCAATGCTTTGGAGACGAGTTTGGAAAAAAGAAATCACTTAAATACAGCTGCCACGCAGCAAGTAATTGACTACATAAGTATCACTGTAGTGTGGGGAGATACTTGTTCACGGGGATCCCCTCAAGTGGTTGATAAGTTGCAGTTTTTTTGCATTTCCGTGTTATTTTGTTCCTTCTATGTTAGAATATTTTCTTAAATCCAGAACTGCTTATTTCAGATTCATGCTGCTGAAAAACAAAAGAGAACCTGTATCACTATAAAAAAAATTAATTAATTAATTATTTTTAAATTAAAAATGATGAACTCCTACTTACAGTAACTCCAGCAATAATTGGACATATACTGCCTAAATACACTTTTTTTTTTCTTTTCATTTTATTTTTCACCATTCACATCATCTAAATGAAGCATTACTAAATACTTTTGTCATTTCAGTTGTGGTAAAAGCATCAATTGTTATGCAAAATGAAGTTTTGTCAAATCTAAGCCTTCTGTTTTATCTACATTGTTTTCCATTTTCAGAAGATGGGGATTTATAAAAGTAATTAGAAACTACCACATAATTGAACAATGTCAAAAGAAGCTGGAACACAAAAGAAGCCTTCATAAAATAAACTCGAGAAACATCCGTATCCTTCAGTGTTTGGATTAACATCGAAATGAGCATGTTGTGAACCAGCATTAGACTTGAACATACATTCATTACATCGCCAAACTGGCATTATAGAGCCTTTTTACTGAGTACTTTTAATGAATTCTTCAGTAAAACAAGTGTTTGATAAATCTGTGTTGAAACAAAACCAAGACTAATTGTGGACTTATTTTGGATTAACGAGGCAGAAACTGTGAATGAAAACATTGAAGAACAAAATTATTCCCTCTGAACTGATAGGAAGGAGCAACTCTGTGGAAGAAAGGATCTTAGATGTTTCCAAAAAAACCCAGAACCAAGGCCAAATGCAGATATATAAACACACAAATGCAGACTCAGACTGAAACCATGTGTCTAATATCAATACCCGCTCAAGTGTTCATACACACACCTGGGTTGTCCCTCTGTCTCTCCCTCTCTACACACACACATAGCAGATGGACTATATTTCATATCAAGGTGACCTATCTACCATATACGTATCAGGTCAATGGGGGTGAGGTAGGGAGGAGTCATGAAAAAGAAGAGAAAGGCAGGAAGAGAACTGCCTGCACCGAGGCAAACGCTGACAGAACAGGCTTTAGAATAATTCTCCACTGTCAAAGAGTTGGACGCCACTTCCTCCGGTCTCTTTTAAGTGTGTCTGTGGTGCATTAAGAATCTGTCAGAGCAGCTTTAGCATTAATCAGCTAGCCCACAGAAGAAACAATCACACATAATCTCAGGCTCTAAACCCTGTTGACCTTCTCTTCAAATGCATAGATAAACTCCCCTTCAAACCTCAGTCTTTCAAAGACACACACAGGCTCTGGTAATTTGTTTCCTCTCCACTCTCCCTCTCTTGCAGTCTACCCAGTAGGTTCCTCCCTCAGCAGCACCCATGTCTCTCTCCACCTGCGAGCACATCGACTCAGCATGTCAGCATGACCTCAGAGAGGAGAGAGGAGGAGAGGAAAGGAGACGAGAGGAGAGGCGAGATGGATTGAGACAGGATAAAAAAAAAAAAGAAGAAGAAAACAAGAGGAAAAAAAAAAAAGCTCCATTCATCATCTCAGCAGCGTTGAGAGAGTATATATAGCAAGATCTGCTCAGAGTTATCACTGAGCCAACGCTTCCATCGTGGTACTTCATTTATTAGGACTGGGTGCAGATCAATACAGCAGACATATACACCCTGTACTGTTGACAAGATAATCTCATCATTATGAATTTGGCTTGGGTCGTCAGGAACATGAGCAATTGCAACGCTTATCTGAGATGACAAGAGCAGAAAGAAAGAGGGGGAATCGAAAAAGAAGAGCCAAAGCCAGAGAGCAGAGGCAAGCAAAGGGTTTCTTTTTGTTTGCTTGTTTTGTGTTTTTTTAACTTAACAATCCTCAGAGCAATAGTTACTGAGAGAAGAATTTCAGGACCAAACACACCAAAACAATCAATGAAAACCAGAGCAAACCAGCAATTGATTGGAATGCTAAGAGGGCTCAAAAAGACATCTCTAAGATATAAACCCAGTGAGGGGCCAAATGAGAATGCCCGCATGGTACAATGCAAACAGATGACAGCAGTCAAATATACTATTTTGAACATGCCATTACTGCCCAGCCTTGCCACTGCTACTCCTGAGGCAGAGACAGACAACGTCTGACAACAAATTGTGTGCCCACCACACTTAGTAGGCCTTTTGTTTAGGCAATAACATCTCAGAGTGCCGAATCACTCCCCTTCTGTTGCCACAAACACATAACAGCCACTACAAAACACAGCGGCTGTCAATTCCCCCCAGACACACACGGGGCTTTAGACATCCGGGTCAGATTTCAAACTGTGCTACAGATATAGGCATCTGCAGAAGAGACGAGGGGTGGTGTCAGCCTCTCAGGCACACCAAGCGCAAACAAACATAGGATTACACTCTTTAGAAAAGTGCTCCGCAAATTGCAAAGCGAATCATAATTTCCCCGTTGTGACCTGACAGTAATGCATCCCAGTGATTGTATTAGGCAGAAGAAGTCATTTTATAACCGCATGTTTTGACATGCAGTTAGGTGAAATTATAGCAAATGAGATGGTATGCATGATATATCCCTCCAAACAATTAATCACATTACTGATGAAGCTGAAGAAGTGCTGAACTGTAAAAGGCAAGGACAAGGAGAGAGGTTCGGGCAGAGGGGATAAATCATTTCTCTTATACTAATGAGATAGAAGGTGAGAACAGATTCACATAAGTCATTCTTTGAGCTGTGTGTTGTTTCTACAGCACATGCCTAGGGGGCACAGTGAAAGAAGATGTGGCAGAAATAAAAGCTCTCACAGGCTGGACCAAAGCCAAGACACAGCAGAGCGAGCTCTACTTTGTTTGACTTTGAGAGTGTTTGATTTACAGCAAGGAGACCCAGCTGCTGGCAGTTCAAAGAATACATCACCATGTCATGTACACCTGTGCAACCCTTTGTATGCCGGGCATTTTTTGGTGCACATTCCTGTGTGGTCATTTCTATCTAAATCCATCTTATGCTGCATCTAAGGCGTCCTGCTGCTTGAAACGTTAAGTCCAAAGACCCCAGGAGGGATCTAAAGCCTTCAGGGGGCAGCGGGCCCCGACAGGGAAGCCCAATTCAATCTGAGGGAAACAGCGAGACTTGTGCTTCAGAGCACAGCTGGTGGTAGCACAGGTGTGTCTGTATGTGTGTGTACATACAAAACACACACACAAGCATGTAGGCACATGGCAACTGAATCATAGATTCTTCCACTGTGAAGGTTATGTTTTGTTCTCTTGTTTTTACAGCCAGGTTGGCTCCTTGTGCCTGACTTGTTTGAGCACAATGCCAGCAGCACCAAGGTAACCAGGAGCATGCAGATCTTTTTTGTCACAGTCCTCCTTTTCCTCTTAGAAATATCACATATTACAGGTGGTTGATATTGAAAGGAAAATATATTGCATTGGAAGGATGGTCAGGAACAAAAAGCACGCATCCATCCTCCGTAGGCGTGCACCTGCAGCATAAAAGCAATATGGGCAACTGGTGGCATTGACAAGACCAGCCAAACAGTACACCGTCACACTGAACAACACGCACAAATGTAAAAAGAAAGAAAATGACAGTCGCTCAAAGAAACATCAGTCATGCTCTCAGTTGCCAGAATAGGAAAGTAATTAGTCACACTGGACTTGTTAGCCTGCCCACATAAAGTAAACTATACAAATCGGTGGCACTTTATACTCAACAAAAAGACATGATATTCTGAATCTCCTGCATCAGTGCCCTGATCATCCACTTCCGTTTTATCACAAACACACTCAGGCATACACAAATACACAATAATGTAAGAGTGAATGTCTACTGACAAGCCACAGTCTTATTATCATGCCCATGTCATCTCCAATTGGCTGCTTCCTACTGAACCAAGAAAATTGGTTTAATGTGTCCGGCCAATCTGGCTATCACGGAGGTCAGCTTGTGTTCTCATTTCCTGTCTCTTTCTCTACACTTTGAAAAAAGAAGAGAAAAGAAAATTAAAAATTCCTTTGTTGTCCTGCATTGCCAGGTTGAAAGGCCTGCTGAACTGATGAAATTACACACAACAGCAAAATGCTGTGTTCACATGAATGCACAACAGCTGACTGACAGGATGTCCAGTGGGCGACCAGTAAGACTATTCCATGACTGTCTATAGATCGATGCTGCTAGAGTCTGTGTAAAGTTAAATTAGGAAATCAGGGATGGTGGCAAGTGTAGTCTGGAGCCCGCATATGAAATATTTAGCAGGGTTACTTGGATTTTCTGTTTTCTTTTAAACTTGGACTAAATAAAATATTCACTTCAATGGCTGGTTGAAACCTCAAGCAAACTTTCTGGATACTCATCCATGTAATGTAATAAACTATTTATTCTATATATCTTTGAACGATTGTACTGAGCTTTTAGCCTCAGTCTGTTTATTGTTTTTCATTGGAATGCTGGTCAATAAAAGCATTAAAAAAAGAGTGAGGATAAAAGACACTGATGGCGTGCATCCCTATCAGACCTCAATTTTACCTTTTTTCATCTTTTTTGTGATCTTACAGAAGCAATTGACACACAGGGGGAGTGAAAATAAATAGGCTATCTGAGAGGTTACTACACTCTCATTTCTCTATCGTGCTGCCTGGCACGGCAAACAGATCCGGGAAAAACAAATGAATGCTCAAATTGCGCTTATATCAGATAGTAAGTAGCTTGTGTTTCCACACTTACCCTGTGTTCAGCCATCCTCTTCCGCTCGTGTTCATAAATATGCAGCAAGAGACCTCCGATGTTTATCGTGACATCTTCCGCTTTTCCTCTGATTTGTTAAACGTTATGACTTATTAATGAAAGAGGATGCAAATATAGCTTGTGCTGTGCTTTACACAAGATGCTACAGCTTCAAGACACTGCGACGCATCTATGTGGAAGCGAGCTCCTCCGCAAATACCGCAGATGAAACACCGGTGACGATCTCTAATAAACAAAACACTTAATGCAAAGTTCTTTGTTCGTGTTTAAGAGAGGTAAAACAATTTACTGTTATTCCCTAGAGCAACACTTTGTGGTCTGACAGCACTTCCTCTCAGTTGTATCTATCACATCAGTTTTTAGGGGGGAGTGGGGGGGCATGAAGAGGAATAAAAGTGCCTATTAATAATTTAGAATTTCACTGTGTTGTGTTATGTACAGTAGGGGCGAGTTTATTTGAGGAAATCTGGAAATACTCCCTCAGGCAGGAATAATATTTCTTTATATACTGGCAAACTCAAATAAAAGAAGTTGAGCCCAGTGACTTGGAAGCTCCACAGGGGGACAAATGTACACAAATTGAAGGTTTCCTGAACTGTCTCGCATTCTATTTAATGATTGCTTGTGCACCTAGTTGCTGAGCTGCAGAAATCCTGCAAGCAGACTTCAGTATATACAGGTTTACCAAACTTGTTCCATAGGAAGCTCTGAAGGGAGGCGGTTATCTAAAGATGGAGGGAGAGAAATGAAATAAAGAGTGCTTTTCAATTCATTGGCTCAGTGGCCACTGAAGTGTGGGAGCAATTTCAATACAATATTCAGCTGAGGTTTTGATAAGACTTTTCTGGAATCCTTAAAAACAGCCCAACATGTGCATCTTTGTGTTTGTGTGCACGAGTGTGTGCGTGTTTCTTGGAGGAAGGGTGTTTCAAGGTTCGGACAAACGCAAGATTGTCACGCTCATAAAAAGAGAGGGGCTCTGTCACGGAGCCTGCCAGCTAAAGGCTTAAATCACATGCCTGGAATACACAATGATGTTACACCCCCACACACACAAACACACACACAATCTCCCTAAATTATGCAGAGTAAGACCATTCCTCGAAGCATCCTTTCTCAACATCTGCTCTGGCTAAATTGTTGGCATGCATATTCTCAACCTAAACAGATCAAAAGAGTGAAAATCCCCTGTATAGTAAACACACTGTTTAAATGATCACAGTCACACCTCTTAACAGCTTTTTTTCTCCCCCATCAATCTTTATACTCAATGAATAGGATTATGGCCACCATTCACTTTGAGAAACCCTTCCAAAAATCATACTTCACTGTGAATTTTTTAACGCTTTTTTAAAATTCATATGTGGTGCTAAGAGATCTGTAAATATCAAGTATTCAGTGTGGTTATAAATTCAGTGACTGCCATTCAAAACTGCACAGAAACGCTGAGGGGAGAAGTTCCCAGAAAAAAAAACATACTATATTTCATGTCTTCACGTCTGGCATTTTTCATTAGAGCAGAAGGGGCCCTCTTAAAAGGTGACAAGTGACAATGTCAAGTCAGCAGAGTCTGAACCCCTCTCTCCTTGCCACTCTCATCTCAATGCCAACCTTCACAAGGCAGAATGTCGCCACCTAAAGGCAGTTTTTATAGCCTTTCAGCCAACCCCTTCATCACAGTGACACTCTCACACCTTGTTAACATGGGCTGTCTTGCAAAGTCACAGGAAACCGCTGAACTTGGTTAAATTACAGAGACAACGAAAGGTTTTATACAAACCACATTACACTACTAAAACAAATCATACTTCAAATTGTGGCTCATTTAAAAGTCATAAAAAATCAATCATAGACGTTTTCATCACAACAAACACATCTGGAAAAAGTCAATGAAACAAGTCAGAGGTCCACAGGGTGATAAAGCTAAGGCTGCTGAAAGAGGCCTCATTTAAAGACAATAAAAGCATGTTTAAAACAGGCTCACTCTTTGGAGCAAAATTGTACAATCTCTTCATCCTAAACATTGAAAAATCTTGAGGTAGATTAGTTTTAAAATTGAGACCGAACTGAGTAATTCCTTTCAACGCCGTAAGCAGAATTAAGCATCATAATGTATCATCTATCTCCTTTTCCCAGGAATTCTCTTTACAAATGAAATAAAGCTCTCCACTGGACCAGATCTTGGCACAGTGATGACGATGATAAGGCCAGCAGAGCTCTGCTGATACGTTCATCTCTCCAAGCTAGAGACCAAGCCCAGCCAGCCTGCCAGTGCACCACTATAAAACATCATTATAGGCAGGTTGCTGTATACAGGAAGGCTGCAGACAGTTACAGTTGCTCCACAAGGTGCAGATGAAGACAGCAGCATTAAGGTGCCCTTGTGAAACTGACTGAGAAGGTGAAATGCTCTCCCACTTTATCCATCTCTTTATTTATTTTTTCCTATTTAGCTTCCCCTCTGTGGCAACTGTAGTGACAGATGGGCTGAGAGGCCTTGGGATCGATGGAAGGGGAATTCTGTCTTTGTTTCCTGACATTTTTCCCATAGATACTCTCCTGACTCAGGTTACTTACTGTCCACACGAACACAGAGGAGGATGGAGTAGGGAGAGGGTAGGAAAGCGATACGTTTCTGTACGGCTTCAGAAGAAACTTAATGCCTTAGGCCATCTCCCTCAACACAGGTTTCTGCTGAATAATACAATAGAGCGCCCATGCACGCCTGATGTGACAAGGAGACCTTTGTAAACAAGAAACTCTGGACTGTGTTGTTGATGCTGCTGCTTGTTTTCTTCCTTTGACAGTCTGAAGGGGGAGAAAAAAAGGAAGTCCACAAATGGATGTGTGACAGCCTTGCGCAGTCCAATTCATCATCACCACATTAGCAGAAAAACTGCCTGTTGAATGGACCGGCAATTACTCTGTCTCTCTGATTAGGAAATCTTAACGGTCTTTCTGCTGACCCCTGCCCTGTGCAGCTGGTTCATAATAGAAACAGGGCAAAGACTGAGAATGAGAACAACAGACATTTGCCTTCCTTCCTGGTGGGAACACGTCACATTTGATCACAGTCATCATCACATCTACGTCCAGTGAAAATACCCTGTTACAGAAGGCAGTAGACAGCTCAATGTAGACACTAACAGTTGAAGTCCATCGGGATGTAATTGGAAAGAGTGCCTTTTTCACTGATTAACCCAAACTGCCTAAAGCCATAGGTAGAACATACAAAAGCAGTCTGTCAAACTGTTTTCCATTTATATCTAATTCTACTGGGAACATAAAATGTGTACACTTCCCCCGATCAACAAGAGAAACCCCACAATTTTCCTCTGAGTAAGCACTTAGTAACAGTAGAAAGGAGGAAAAAAAGCTCTTTTAACTGGAACATCCACCAGAATCAGACTAAAGATGGTTTGCCTTCTGCCTCAACAGGGACAATAAGAAAACACGTGAATAAATCGTTAACTTTGCCACGACTGGTCATTATCTCAAGTGTTACATAGCATGTCTTCAGCAGACTTTAATCCTTGTCTGCCACAACAGACTTTTAATGGGCTTAAGGCCAAAGACAGAGAAATTATAATGTGAGAGGCTTATACACCCAAGTGCTACGGACAAAGACATAAAGTAGCCGTGAAAATAAGTACAATCTCCTTATCTCAAGGAATTAAACCGCAAGAATAAACCACAAAGAGCTGTAGAATTATATGACATAGCAAACACAGAGCAGGTGGTGCTTAGAATAAGTTTAGTGTTAATTTACGCTGTTGCTGTTAACATGTAGACATGATATAAAGGGAAGTGAATAAAAAGAAGTGTCTGGATCTATTTGATGATAAAATCAAGTGTCTGTGCAATGGTTGGATAGTTTAAAATGATACTGGTTCTCAAAAAGAACTTCCTAATTCAGTCACAAGCTACACTTTTTCCTTACACTGATAAAATGATGACAATTAAGTGATAAATGAAACATTACTATAAAAAAACTGATTTCAAAAAGCTGCCGCGACATATTTCATGCGCAGCTGAATTGTGTTGATGTCTATGCTCTGGTCTGTGAGAGCACTAGAATGACTTAATCCTCCTAATGCTTACCCCTCCCTTCTTCTCTTTCTTTCAGTGCTTCCAGACCTCTCTTCCACTGCCTGGCCATGTCGTTTTTTTTTTTTGTTTGTTTATTTTTATAAAAAGCAAAGGGGCAAACACTGATTTAGGAAATGGAGCTTTGTAGGGGGTTGTGATGTGAAAACGATGGCAACAGTGAAGGTGAGGAGTGCAATTTCTCTTACCTGTATGATGGACATGCGGTTAGTAGGTGTGTCTGTAGTGCTGGTGACTGGGCCTGTGAAGCTGGTGTGGCATCCCACGTGGCCTTGGGGCACGCTGAGGTTATTGGCAGTGGGCTTGAGGTACATGACCTCTGACCTTGGTGAGCTGAGTGGCAGGCGTGTCTGGTAGTCAAAGTACATGGGAGAGGTGGCCAAGGAAGGGCTGCTTACCACATTCATCACATTCATGGCATCCCGCTCCTCCACCTCGCTCTGCACCAGCATGATGTCGTTCTTGTTAATCTTCTTCTTCTTGCCTTTCCCCAGCTGAGGGTGCGAGTACTCTGCAATGCGACAATTATAAGTACGGATTTCCTTGTTTTCCCGCTTGCATTTGATTGCTATAGTCACCATGGCAGCCAGAAGCATGACAGATATGATGCTTAGAGTTACAATGAGAGGCAGAGACATGTCCCAGTTCTGATTGTCTTTCATGCGTGGCAGCCCATCAGGAGGACGTCCGTTGGAAGCCTTGATAATGAGTCTGGCGGAAGCAGTTAGAGTTGGCTTGCCATGGTCTGACACTCGAATGATCAGCTCCACCATGGGGCTTACATCGTCCCAGAATGGGTGGGCTGTTCGCACCTCTCCAGTCACTGGATCGATATCAAAGAGATGCTCCTCGTTGCCATCTGAGATTTCATAAGTGAGCCGCCCACTCTCGCCATAGTCATTATCCACTGCTCTTACTGTAGTAACAATGTAGCCAACACCGACATTTCGTGGAACGTGAATTTCAGCGGTGTCATTTTGGAGAAGCGGTAACACTATGACAGGAATGTTGTCATTGACATCCAGAACACTGATGCGTACAGTAGCATTGCTTTCTAGGTGTGGAGATCCTGCATCTTTAGCAAGAACCTTGAAGTCAAAATACTTGATTTGCTCATAGTTGAAAGATCTCACAGCATAGATGGCGCCATTAGCTGCATTTACATTAACATAGGTGTTGACATCACCCCCACTCACATTGGAGTTAATTATACTGTAGTATACTGTGCCATTCTGGCCAAGGTCTGGGTCATGTGCCAGGACTGAACCTAGATACTCTCCAGGGATGTTGTTCTCAGGGATCTGAAGGAGGTAGACTGACTTGGTGAAGCGAGGAACATTGTCATTCTCATCCAGAATCTTGACTGTAAAAGATTTTGTGGAGTTTAGAGGAGGTATGCCATTGTCTTTGGCCACAATGGTTACATTATACTCATCCTGAACCTCCCTGTCCAGAGGCCTGTCCGTCACCACTGTGTAGAAGTTATCATAGTTCTCCTCAAGTTTAAAAGGGACATTACCCAGAACTCGGCATTGAAGCTGCCCATTCCTGCCTGAGTCCTTGTCTGTGACACGAACCAGAGCAATGACAGTGCCTGGGGGTGCTGCTTCACTGATGGCTCCCTGCCTCACTGATACAAAGCCTATAGATGGCCAGTTATCATTCCTGTCAAGCACTTTAACAGTGACTTTACAATGGCCGGGGATTGGATTGGGACCCAGATCCTTTGCCTGAATGTCAATCTCAATAACTGGACTCTCTTCGTAGTCAATTTCACCTTGAATCTTTATGACCCCGGTTCTGGAATCTATGGAGAAGAGCTCTCGTATTCTCTCTGGGGCATAACCACTGAAAGAATAGACTACTTGACCATTGTTTCCTTCATCAGGATCAGTGGCGTTTAAATCAATCAAGACTTTACCGGGAGGAGAATTTTCAGGAATTTCCACAATATATGAGGGCTGATCAAACACTGGGCTGTTATCATTGGAATCTATAACTTTTACATTTATCTGCATGGTTCCTGACCGAGGATATTCTCCACCATCAGTGGCTGACAAAATGAGGGTGTGATGGCTTCGCTCTTCTCGGTCTAGTGGTCGCTGAATGACTAATTCTGGGAATTTGGTTCCGTCCCCTCGAGATTTTACCTCCAAGGAAAAGAGATTGTAATCATCGCGTGTTATCTGATAGGTTTTCAGGCCGTTTTCCCCTGCATCTGGGTCATGTGCACTGGTCAAAGGAAATCGGGTCCCTGGCACTGCATTTTCAGAAATGTCAATATCAATCTGATCTGAGGGGAAAACAGGTGAGTTGTCATTAATGTCCTGAATATCTATTTTTATCATACATATCTCCTTGTCATTGGCAAACACCTCCATGGAAAGCTGGCACTTGGGGTTTCGCTTACACAAAGTTTCCCTGTCGATGCGTTGCTTTGTGTACAGCAGTCCGCTTTGGGGGTCCACATCAATAAGATGAGGGGCTGAGTTCTCCAGCACCCTGAAGTTGGCTTTCTTACCCTGTCCTCCCTGCCCAGTCTGTTCGAGTCCAAGCCTGGCATCTTTGGCAATGTTCCCAATCACTGTCCCTGGGCCCTGCTCCTCTGGTACAGAGTAATTCAAGTTTTTCAAAGTCAGGGCTTGAGCCCACAAGAGGAGGAAAAAGAAAATAGAAAGATGCATCTCCACGCAGTAAAAGCGGCTCAATTCTGTGCAGTGCTACCGCTTTATGACCTGTTGATAATTAGTTCAAATTTGATGTTTCTATTATTCCTAATCAAATAAAGAGTTCTGTTCATCATGTGAGGCCTTGACATTTGTCTTTGTAGATTGTCTTTGCTTTGCCGCTCTCTTCCTCTGCAAGCAATCTGTGGTGCTGAACACCTAATTTATATTCAGCTGAGCACCCAGACTCATCTGAACAATAATCGTGATCCAGCCTCCAAACAGAACAGTCACTGTAAGTGTTCACTCATACCACCTAAGAAAGAAAACAGAAACATATAAATATATGTTATATATAAATCAAATTAGTGAATCGAATAAGCACAGAGTTACACAAGCTACGCTGTCAATAAGAAATCAGATCTACTGCCAAGCCAAAAATGAAACACGGCTCATGTGTAATTCATCTCCACAATTATGGGGGAAGCTTGTCAATTAGTTAACCTTGGGAAGACACTCTGCAGCCCTGATACACAGGCAGATAATGATTCTTCTGGTAGATTATTTACCACATATACAAATAAATGATTCTAAGTGTGAGTGCAGTTTTTTAATCTATCACTGGTTTGCCACGCACTGCCTGACCCCAGCAAAATAATGGCCCATTCCCATGTTAAGAATGCTGACTGAAACAGCATTAGGGTAACTTTAATAATGTGGTAACACCGCTGGCGTATAACTAAGGATGACCTATTGTGGCGGCTATTTGAATAAGTGAGTATAAAATACGCCTCTTACACGCATTAACAAATCCGCATAATCCGGATATTTAAAATGAGCCTTATAAAAATTCAGAAATGAGCTGCCAACATCTCAGCACAGCCGTGTAATTCTCTCCACTGATGCTCTCTGCCTCTTTTTTCCCTTTCTTTCAGTGAGACTCAACAGTCCTTAGAAGAAGCTGTTGCATCCGCATGCATGCAATGGGCAAGGTTGGGAAATAACACTCGTTTACAAACATCAGGATAATTACAAAAAACTGTAAGGATGTAAATAATGCAAAGCGTAATCTTACCAACAGAAACAGCTCCATTTGTTGAAGGGAAAAGATGTAACTAAAATATGAAAACAGTCAATTCCAGCGGGTTTCAGGGAGAGTTTTATACCCTAACCACTTCACCGGGTAGGCTGTAGCCCGTATCCCTCTCAGTAAGGAAAAAAAAGGGAAAAAGCCACAAGCCTCCGACGCACAGGCAGGCTACAGTGCAGCGCAGTGAAAATAAAAAATAAAAAAAAGTGCTCCAAAGTATGACTGTAATGTCAATGAGCTGAAGTCCTCTCCGCTGTCTGATTAGGATGCAGCGGCTCGCCTTCTGCCTGCAGTGAGTCACCGTTCTTCAGGATGGAAAACTGTTAGAATTACTCTGTAAATCAAAAGAAAAGAAAAGAAAAAAATCCAAATGTTTGGTCCAGTAGCTCCAAAAGTGAATATTCAAAGGACGGTCAGTGGTTTTCCCCCAGTCCGAGACAACACAGAGTTACTGATTCCCGTAGTGGCATTTTGTCCTTGTCCGTCGTCCCCGTCAAAGTCCGCACAGACAGACAGCTGCTGTGGAGGTGGTCAGCAACAATGCCGCATCCTGGCATAAGTCTCCCCGTGGCTGTCAGACAAAATGGGATTTTTTTTTCTATTTATTTTAAATATACACGCAGGGTCGTTACTTACTATTTTCAGCACGTAACACAGCCCTAAGCACAGAGAGCGCTTCCTCTCACTGACTGAACTCCGGACGCCGCATGGTGCATTAAACATTGTCGCTGCTCCTGTGGCAGCCAATGAATTTGAAGAGGTGGGAAGAGGAGGAGGGATTCAAAAGCCGCTGTGGGTACAGACTACAAATGATTGGTGGTTCGTAGTTCACCGGTGGCGGATCTGTCTTTTTTCAAATATCACACTTCATTGTTGCTCAGGCTACAATGAAGGAAACGGTGCGTTGGCCACTGTCACCAACGGATGTCCAGGGGCCAGTCCAAAGTGGTTTGAAAATTTCAGTTACGAGTGGGGAAAAACAGACCAGTACAAGCTCAGAGGACATGAATTAATAAACCGATGTACTGAATGTCTCCACCTCTAGTTAGAAACATAGGCCATGTGCTTAACCCCTTGTGGGAGACTCACTGAAATAAATGAGAAAAAAAAGAACATGAACAAAATCATCCACATAATTTTATTAAACAATATAGTAAAACTTTTTTTTTTAAAACTTTTGTGACATTTTTCAGAAATTTTAATTTTTCATGTAGAAAATCAAGGCCAATGAAGTTGCCATATATCATAAGGTGTAGTTCCTTGTCTTGAAGTGTTAAAAATTCAAGAAGCGTTTTTATATTAAATTTGAATTTAAAAAGTGACAGGAAAATGTTAGAGCTTAAGTGCAGATCAACACACACATCACATTAGGTAAGCTGAATAAAGCAGTTGCACTCAGTGATATGCAGAAGTGGACCTTGCAGACCATATTTGACCTGAGAATGTTGCCCTTCTTGCTGCAGTCCTTGCAGGTCTGGCAGCTGGAGGGGCTTTTAGGAGGGAAGAAGTGGACCTTGCAGACAGATGAAACCGGGACCGGGGACGTCAAAATCGGTGTTCAGACTCTCAATGGATGAAAAGAGCTTTTCTCCGGAGCATGACATGGCTGACCTCTGGGTGGCACAACAACAGTCTCCCTCCTCTGGCCATACAACAACCAAGCAGACAGTTAAAAGATATTAAACGCAAGATATTACTCTTTTAAAGTCAGAAAACTGACCAAAATCACTGATAATCACAATGTTTAGCAATGCTTATTTTATGGTAAATAAATAGTAAATAGACTGTACTTGCATAATAACCATATTGTTACTTTATAGCCAATTGTTTCCTTTTATTTTATGTCAGATTTGAAGTTCTAAATATTAAATGATAATTGTGATAAATTAAAGGTCCAGCATGTAACTAATTTGGCTTTTTATTTGCAAAAATCAAGACCACTGTTGATCAAAACTTGCCGTTTTCCATTGAAATGAAGGACCAACCATACTTTTTGCCCTGGAGAAGAAACCAGGAGAAAATGAGAGTACACATAGCTGTAGCCAGTGTTTACTGTATGAGAAGAAGACCATAGGAGGGAGAGGGACTTTGAAAGGGATGCAGAGGTTGCAGTCTTTCTGCTGGACAGGTGAGTTAATTAAGTCTCACAGTGAGATTCATTTTGGAGTTATGTTAGAAACAGGGCAAGGCAACTACTTTATCCTCCTTGTTAAGTTGGATAATTTACAGTTACTTGCTTTATAAAATGGCAGAGAAAGCTAATTTGTTAGCCTACTTTGGAAGAGCTCTATTGCAACAGTTTACAGTTGCTTTTACTCTTCACAGAAATCATACCAGCAGGCAACCGTACGTTTCTTTCAGCTGTATTTTCCTAGAGATTTTCCTTGTGTTTCATAATTTATTTCATCTGATTTTTCAAGGGGGTTGGGTTTGAGGTCCTCCCTGTAGTCAGACAGAAAAGACCAAAGTAATACCAGTTTCTCATCATGATTTATCTTATCGGCATCAATGAGGAAACAGAATTATGTATCATTCTGTAGCTCATCCCCAGATGGGACACTCCATCAGCACTTATCAACAAAGGCAACATACAAGTCAGCAGACAGAAACAGATAGAAAAAACAAGCAGACACTCCCTTCAACAGGTACGGTTGTTTGTTGTAAATTCCAACCTGCCATAATCGCGTGATCTCATTTAGTCATTTTCTATGATATTTCAAGATGATCTCATTGTGATTTGTGATCTTTGTGAGAAGACCATAGCAAAACATGCTAAAATTTGCATTCTTGCATGCAGCCCCTCTGGATCATGTCTTGAGACTTCCAGCTTTGTAGTGCTTGTTTGAAAACAGCGTGTCGAGGAATTTGCTAAATTTGATTTTGACTTTTGCTTTCTGTTTATTTTCACTGCCAGTGATTGGTAAGTTTTCTGCACTTGTCCTATTCAGGGTCAGGAAAATACTTTCCACACTCTTTACGTCCAGTTTTATCCAGCATCTTCCACTCTAAACAGTTTATTTAGATTCTCTTCATATAATATCAGAATCAGAATTCTTTTATTTATTTATTTATTTTTTCAAATTTGGATGGGATGGTTAGTTTGGAAATATCGCCAAGGAGACAAAGTGATGCTGAGACTCTGCAGCTCAGGTTGCTGGATAGTGTTTCAGTGATTTTACAGTGAACTGGTTGACGCAAAACATGAGGATGGTCGTCTCTGTTCCCTAAAGTGCATCATGGACCGAATTTGAATTCTTCAAAACAAAACCCAAAAACAAAACAAGTAATGCATTACAAAATAAAGCTCTGTGCACTTAGTGTGCTATAAAGAATAGTAATAAAAAACACAATAAACACTTGACAGGTTATAAATATGACCACCATAAGAAAATATGGGAAGAGTTCATTTGCAAAAACAGTTAACCACCATTTAGAAAAAATGGAGTTAACTGCTTCTGCAAATAAACTCTTTTTTGAATATTTTCACCAAATCACATTCACATGAAGTAGGGTTTTAATGATGTTAAATGGAGATAGGAGGTTTGCACCGACAGCAACAAAAAGCAGTTAACTCCGTTTTTTCTAAATGGTGGTTAACTATTTTTTGCAAATTAACTCTTGAATGTATTAATGAAGTTTTTTATAATAAGGCAACCAAATGTGCAGAGAACGAGAGACAAAAAAAAGAGTAAATCAAAACTTGTCAAACTACTTTTTTTTGTTAAATATTGCTATTTACTGTGTAAAAAAAAGTACAAAGTGATTGTGATTTTAGTCAAAGTGGCCAAACATTTTATGAAGTCTTTTAACGCGTCAGCTTTGTTCAGTATAATCATCTATAAACATGGGTCTCAACCTCTTTGACTTTCCCGCTGACCTTTCCCTCTGACAGGAGCGAATGACAAGAGTGTCAGATTCGTTCAGTCAGATGGCGACCAAAGCTCATTATCAAACAGCAGGTTTGATGTACTAATGTCAAGATGTTGATAACTGATGAAGGTAAATGTCACATCACTGTCTCTATCTGTTCTGCGTGCATATGTATGTGTCTCCCTGTGTGTGTGCGTGTATCTCAATGTGATGCTTTTCTTTTTCCCTCATTGCTCCATCATTTTGCCTTCCTCTTTATTTCCAGCATTAAAAATCCCAAGGTGAACTGCTGACTAGCAACACGCCAAATACAGTATTTTTCTCAGTATGATTAGTAGCGTGCATGTGAATATTTCGAGAATTCTTTCTTCTGCTCTTGAATGAAGTTGGATAAACCATTTCCCTCAGGACTGCATAGCCAGAGCCATTTTTCATAATTTGGCCAAGTAAAGTGTTTGCTTCTTTTCTTTTTTTCCCTCCTTTTCCCTTTCCTTTCAACTTCCAAACACACTGAGCTTAAACAACGCCTGGAAAATCACCTGCCTGGATGAAATGTCACCAGTGCTTCCAGAGATAAACCCAGCCATTAGCAGCTTTCTTCATTAGCCCAATTAAATGGCCCTCAGGAAATGCACTGACAGAAAGCGTATTTGGAATGGGCTGCTGGTGAACAGCTGCATTAAAACCCTATTTCGTAAATTAAATTTCAATCTAATGACAATGGCCTTTCTTCAGGTGGTAATAACAGAGAGGAAGCCTCTTCCTGCCTCCACTATTTAACCCATCTCTGAATTCATTTTTTCCTCCCTTCCTTACACCCTGATTTCATGTCTTCTTCCCTCCAGCAATAAAAAGTCTCCCACTCTTCCAGACAGAAGTTAAAGCCATGAAAATGGAACATGTAGAGCCTGAGTGTTTTCTTTTTCTCTACTCACACTGCAAGGGGGAAAAAAAGAAGAGAAAATCAGAGCTGACTTTTACACATGGAGAAATTCTCCAGCAACAAACTGTCACCACTTTCACGGCAACTTTTTGCTTGCCTGTGGTTCGCCTCCTACATATATTTTAACACTTTTTCTTAACTGTGACTGTTGCTCTTCATAGTCTTCAACTCTTTGCTGTGTCTCAGAGGGTGTGGGGCACTTTATTGCATTCTTCATTTTGCTGAACTCCAAAGCATCACCTGCTTTGAACTCAATATCAGCCCGATATGGCTGTTAATGCATAAAACCACAGCGAAAAAGTTTTGTTTTCCTCCTTAAATCTCACCATATTGATGGTTATATTTTTAAGTGCATGTTTTTGTTTCTTCAAAGCCACCTTATTAGTATAAATGTCTACATATAACGCAGGCTCAACGTTGATATTTGTTTTATCATTTCATCTGTTTAAAGAAAGTTGGTCAAACCACCCTTTTTTTACTTACACTGAATATTTTGCAGTTAAGTGACTGGTGTTTCATAAGTGACAAACTGTTGCTGATCCTGTCACACTGAATAAAAGACAAAAAATAATATGAGACAAAACAGAGTTCAGCTTCACATACTCAGTTTTTATTGTCTCTTTTTATGTCTGATGCTTTCTTTCTGAAATTGTTCAAAAGTAAAAGTCTAATACTCAAAATGTTGACAACAACAACAATAATCGTAATAATAATAATGATAATGATGATGACGATGATAAAGATTATGATTATGATGATAATAACAATAATAATAATAATATTAATGAGGAATTATATATTAGCAAATGCAACCAAATTTGGGGAAGGTACAAGGAAAAATTCAGAAATGCAATTCAAACCTTCCTTATAGTTAATTCCAGACACCAAAGCTGAACTCTGCAAACCCCCCATTTAAACAGGTCAGGAGGAGAGTATGGATGCCAAGTCAGATGTCAATGCATTGATCCATTCAAAAAGACTGCCAGTGCAGGTTTAACCCACTTAACAGTTTGTACCATGGGAATGCGCCTATCTACAGTGTATGTTCCCTATGCAGCGTGCCTTTTCAACAGGACAAGTTCCTGACCTGGCGTAGAGCATGCCATCAAACTTCCAGAAGGATTATTTATTGGACTAGGTTGATAGACAAAATGTTCCCCTAAATGTACTGTGTATGTGTCAGCAAACTGCCTCATGTGTCCATACATCTATTTCTGATTCATCTTTACAAAGGCTGCGTGTAATGAATGTTTCTTTGACGGAGATTTTAAAAAAGCTGCGTTTAATTGTCAAGTGCAGTCTGCATCAGTTAGAATCTGCTTTTCTGCGTACATTCGTCTCAAACAAATGTTCATGGCTTGAACATGCCAAAAAAAAACATTTCCCGGTACTCTTACTTTTAAGATAATAGAGTCTCCCAGTGGGAAAGCTTTTGACTCTTGTGTAAGATGCTTATACTGTAGATGTATCTTTTTGTGCAGAGCAGTGAAGATAAGAATGATAAGTCAGATGTGGTTTTTACCCCTGCAAACAACATGGAGGACCTTTCCTCTGCAGGTCTGAAATGAAAAATGTTGCTGGATGCATATACTGTGTTAATGCTCTTGAACTGCTTTTAGTGGAACAATGATTATTCTCCTTCAACAGAATATGAAAGAGATGTTAATTGTAATTATCCCCTTCAGTTTTTTTTTAGCACCACCTATTGCTCAAAAAAAGCTTAATCGCATTCAGTCAACTGCGAGTGGACACAGAATATTGCAGCAATGCAAGGCATGCTCGTGTACATTATGTGCCCCCAGAATGATTTTTATTCACCCTGAGTTCTAAATAATTACTTCTCTCCACAGACTCTGGTACCTGCTGAGACGAGGAGACGAGGCCAACTGTGGCCGTTGGCATTGGCAAGCTTTTCTATGTTAGTACAACATTGAATAATACACCAATATATATAGGGTATAATGTATACAACTATGGCTAACTATGCCATAACTATTTCTATGGTTGCAATACATTTGCAGGATTTCATGAACTCCTCCCTATAATCACAAGGCTAAATCGATTATGTTTTGAGCTTGTTTTGTAGTGAGTGACTTAAGGAAAAATTCACAGATAGATTTAAATGCCACATCAGCACATTCTTGGAATAAAATTCATATAGGAAAAAAAAAAGAGGATAGAAAAACTGAACACACTTGAGAATCTATAATGTAACCTGAAGAGGTAAAAGCAAAAAGTTTTGCTTAAACATCAATGAAATTCTGTCCACAGACCTCCAAAGAGCAGTGCACGCAAGAAGGCTCAGAAATCCAATGGAACTGGAATATATTTGTTGAAGGAATGGGCCAGATACAGGGGTCATTCTTGGATCAAAGGGTTTAGGGGTGGTGAGCACCCCTAAACATGAGAGCTGCTCAGCAAGGCAAGATAAATTTCTGTATGTTTTTGTACATTTTAACACAATTTCATTCCCACATTTGTGAAAGAAAAGCCAAACTCTTTCTAAGAAAGTCTGTGACGAAGCCTGTGACTGTAACTAATATGGGACAACATGTAACTTCCATGACATATATAAAATTATATTGTGAATGGAAAGTTTTCCTTTGTCAGCTTAACAGTTGCTTTTTTGCATGCCACTATTCTCTGTTTTCTTACCTGATCTTGCCCTCTCACCTCTCCTTTTTCATCTCTCCTTCTCTGGACTGACAGTCATACACAAACTGATTGTACTCAATAAAATAAAGAAATTACATAAATATGAAAAATTACTGTTAACAATACGAATAGATGAAGTCCTCTCTCTCTCTCTCTCTCTCTCTCCTCCCTCTCTCTCTCTCTCCCTTTGTATTGTCAACTAAAGGACAAATAACCACAATGTGTTTATATCTAATAAGAGATGATATTAACACTTTGATCCAATTTATAACTTGATATGCAGATCAATTGATCTCACTCTTACCTGAACCTGGCTCTTTTTGAACACAGCCTCCTCTCCCTCCACATCAGGACATCCTGAGACCTCCTCTGCCTCCCCCTTCAGCCTGACTGTCTCCTGCAACCAGGTCAAGAAACAACTGGAGAAACTGAACCGGAACAAGGCTGCAGGTCCAGATGGTGTCAGTCCCTGAGTTCACAAGACCTGCTCAGAACAACTATGTCCGGTTCTCCAACACCTTTTTAACACCAGCCTGAGACAGAACAGAGTTCCTGTGCTGTGGAAAACATCCTGTCTTGTTTCAGAGCCTAAAAAACCACAACCAGCTGAACCAAATGACTACAGACCAGTTGCTCTGACATCTCACATCATGAAAGTCCTGGAGAGACTCTTACTGGCTCACCTCAACAAGCAAGTGAACACCTTTCAGGACCCATTACAGTTCGCATATCGTAATGGGCTTGGGGTTGAAGACGCCATCATCTTCCTGCTTCAGAGAGCCCACTCTCATCTGGACCAGTCAGGCAGCACTTTAAGGGTCATGTTCTTTGATTTTTCAAGTGCCTTTAATTCTATTCAGACTGCTTTAAAATGTGCTCCATAACTTCCAGGTGGATCCTCCACAACCACCTGGATTTACGACTACCTAACAAACAGACCACAGTTTGTGAGACTGAAAGGTTGTGTGTCTGAGATGGTGGTCAGCAGCACTGGAGCACCACAAGGAACTGTACTCTCACCATTCCTCTTTACACTGTACACTTCAGACTTCCAGTACAACTCTGAGTCCTGTCATCTGCAGAAATACTCTGATGACTGCAGTTGTGGGGTGTATTAGTGATGGACAAGAAGCTGAGTACAGGGAACTTGTCAATCAGTTTGTGAAATGGTGCGGTAACAATCAGCTCATCTTAAATACCAGCAAGACTAAAGAGATGATTGTTGACTTCAGGAGGAGCAAGAATAAGCAGCATAGTCCTGTTTACATCGTGGAAGAGGAGGTGGAGGTGGTGGAGAAATACAAGTACCTTGGAGTTCAGCTGGACAACAGACTCGATTGGAAATGCAACACTGACTACAAGAAAGGTCTATCTCTTAAGGAAGCTGAGATCGTTAAATGTCTGCACCAAGATGTTGCATCAGGACCAGAACCTGGACCAGGACCAGAACCAGGACCAAGATGTTGCAGATCTTCTACAAGTCTGTTGTGGAAAGTGCAATTAGCTTTGCAGCCATCTGCTGGGGAAGCAGCATCAGAACCAGAGACTTGAAGAAACTAAACAAGCTGATTAAGAAAGCTGGTTCTGTGCTGGGGATTACTCTGGAGCCGCTGGAGCTGATCGTTAAAAAAAGAATGCTGCACAAGCTGATGAAGATGATGGAGGACTCTTCTCATCCTCTCCACAACACGGTGGAGAATCAACAGAGCGTGTTCAGTGGGAGGCTGCGTCAGGTTCACTGTAGGACGGAGAGATACAGAAATTCATTCCTGCCAGCAGCCAAAACTCTGAAGAACAAGAATGACTGACTGATTATTACTGTTGTATTGTTATTTTGTATATATATTATTTTTTTGAGGAAAGAAAAAAAAAGAGAGAGCCTATTAGAATCTTGAATTTCTCTTCTGGGATAAATAAAGTATTTTTCATTTCATTTTCATTTTTATTTCATTTATCATAATAAAAATGTCTATGATGAGGCTGTCTGTCTGTCTGTACACACATACACACACAACAGAGCTATGATGTAAATGAGCATCCAGTCAATTAGCTCGTCTGTTGCACCTTGGCTTTACTATCAACACATGCACATGACACGACATTGAGCTTCTCTCATTCCAGTTCAAACTGAGGACAGCAGTATGTATCATTCTCAGCTGGAAAAAACATTGGCTAAACCATGAAGCTTAAATGGACAAACGTGGACTGGTAATGATAAAGATGTGTTGGTATTGAGAAGAAATTAAGAATTGGGCCACATATCCTGGTTTAAGCGAGGTACTTACACCACTAGTTGCCTATCAACCAAGCAGGAAGGCAGAGCATCGCTCAGAGCTCCAGTCGGGGAAAGGTGGGCGGAGTCAAACCTTTTTTGAAGCAGGGGGTTGCTGTATTTTTTTGTTAATATATTATGTTTCAAGCAGGTATATTGTATGGTTTTTACACTTTTATGGTTTGTTAAATAAAATTTTAGGGGTGCTGGGATTTAATTTAGGGGTCTTTCAGCCCCCCCACCCCCTTCCCTCCAAAGTCGGTTAGAAACACCTATGGCCACAAACCTGCCACCAATCAGTCATTCATGTGCATGCATGGATTCTCCCTGAGTACTTGATGGCACAGCTCAAAAATATGCAAATGAGTTGAATTGGCTACTCCAAATTGACCCTAGGACAAAGTGTGAGCATATATGGTTGTTTGTCTCTGTGCTGGCTTTGTGATGGACTGGCAATCTTTTCAAGGTGTACCCTGTCTCTCACCTGATAGCATCTGGGATTAGCTCCAGCTCCCCCATGACACTGTATTGGACTAAGTGGGTATTGCCAACAGAGGGATGGATGGAGAGCTACTCAAATGCACAAGATAGCCTCAAAACCATTTACAATTTATACCTACCAAAGGGGGTATTGACAAATGCAGAAAAAGCAGGTTGCCACAGCTTTTGATTAAGGCCCTTTTTATTTTATTTGTAGCTGTAAGGGATAGAAATAGAAATGTCTATCCATTCATTTTTTATACTTAGTTTATCTATTCAGATGGCTGGAGTCTATCCCAGTTGCTATTGGGCAAAAGACAGGGTTTACCCTAGACTGGTTGCCAGACTCTTACAAAGCCTACACAGAGACAAACCATGCATGCTCATATTTACTCCTAAGAGTCATCAACTAACCTCAAAATATGTCTGTTCGGACTGTAAGAGGGGGTACTTGGCAAGAGTCCACACATGCACATTTGAACATCACAAACTCAGCAGAAAAAGTTATTGTTATTGCTAAAAACATTGAATACCTATGTGATCAGTAAATCATTGTCCTGCAGAAATCAAGCAACAAAGTTAGCCAGAGAGAGCATGATTTACTGGAGATGTACAGAAGTTTGCATACAGAAAAGGGTACACAAAAAAACACAGAGAAGAATTTCTGAAAAATTTAAGAAAGACAACTGCAATGCTAATGAAACCTGCAGCCTCACAGACCTTGTCCCCTCAAGTGACTGGCATCACGTCTCCTCAATCTGAAAAATACCATCTGCTCTCTTCATAACATGGCTCTGCTGCAAAAGTACAAGCATTCCAAGAATACTAAGCAGTAAACACACTAAACTACATTTAATATAGGTGACTAAATTTAGTTATGCACATAAATTGTGGAGGATTGTTTCATCTGTGAAGAGAAAGAAGCAGATGATCCGCTAAACCACAAACACAACATAAACAGCTTGTTGTCTGCTATTTGTACAACAGACTATAATCTCAAACTCGTGATTTAATACTTTAATAAACCTGCCAGTGATGAATAACTGAGCCTTGTAAAAAAAAAAAGAGGCGGAGGCAGCTATTTCATACTTCAAGATGCAACACAAAGTTATCTTTGGTCTCAAGCACAATCTCGCTCTGAAATCTTCTCCGATCATTACAACAACAATGCTATGAGACAGATGAGTTCACATGACTCCTGCTTAGTGAGAGGATACCAATATTATTTGGAATGGCTCTGAATAATTTCCGTACCTTCTAAGCACATGTCCAGACCTGTTCCTGTGTTTCATCTGCTCTGTTTCTTTATATGATAAAGGACAGAAATAAGAACATGGACTACTTTACATCAAAATGGGTCAAAGTGATTTTCTACAAAGGAGAGAATCACATGGGTCACTGCAGTATTTCTGGCAATTCAGAAAGAACAAGTGTTGTAGGACTGTTGAAAATTACCAACCAATTTTATATAGGTGACCCAGTAGAGTGTCTATATTTGTCTTACATTGGGTTTATTGTATGTGGAAGGAGTAGATCTGTCTCTCCCTGGATTTCGTATCCCATCTCACTTTATCTGGACTTTTATCACCTCTGTTCTCTGTCACTGTTCATTGCAGAGTGGCTGCCAACGTCTGTCAAAGCTCAACAGCTACCAAACCACCACAATCTTTTCACTATGAAAAGCATTCAAGCTTCACAACTTGATTTGATTGTGCATGGTTTTCTTTTGGAGTTACGGGTATATAGAACTCTCAATCATCCCTGACATTAAAGCACTATTCTTAAAATTATTCCCACGAGCCTGACCATTCTACTTTCTCAACAACACTTGTGGGTAGCATTGTCATTTTGATTTTAAGACAGTATGGATTTGAAAACAGGATTTGAGAGTTCCTCTTTGGTGCTTGGTTTGACTTCGACTCCACTGGGCCGGCTGAATTTGTCTTGTCTAAGGCGATTTTGACTCTGGGGATGGTCACAGACTCACCCTTTGTAGCTTAGCATGTCTGTCTCTTCCTCTTTATCTCTCTCTACTCCATCCTCAACAGCTCTCTCCTTTTATTCCATCTCTGCACTGTTTCAACCACTCCCTCCCTCTCTTTTTCTCTCTGTGACCTCTGTCTCTGTCACCCTGTAGTGAACAGGTGTATCTGTCTGTCTCCTGATGAGTATATTACTCTGAAGAGGCTCTGTAGTCCCCGTGGACCCCTGCCTCCTAATACGCTTAGCTCTCACAGCTTATGTCAGCCAGAGTGGGTGGTCTGATAACGCTCCACTTGATCAAGCCATCCCCATCAGGGTCCATCTGGTCTGCAGTCGCTTCGGTCATCTCTTATGTCAGGGAACTGACACACAGACAGACAAACATCCATACAGAGTAACCTTCCCCATCCCATTAAAGGAGATGGGAGTGACACTGCGACAGTTTCAGCGTTTCAGACCTTGGGAGCATTTTTAGATGTCTTTATTTTATCTCTGAGCCGGTATGGAGATTAATACTGACTCATCCTGATTTCTTTATCACATCAAGTTTCTGTGGTCTCTGGAGGGATCAAGACTGAGCTCATTACACATACAGCAAGCTGAAGAAAAAATTCTCAGCTTGCTGTCAGAAAAAAAATGTGTTGATGTATATTCATTTAATTTGTAAAACTGTAACACTTAAAGACCACCTTAAAAATATGCATTTCTGACTCGTTTTGATGGTGCACCAACATTCATCATGCGCATTTTCAAGCAGTCACTGCCCAGCAGCCTCCCGAGGCTGAGAAGCCGCACTATGTAACTTTTCTATCCAGGGAAGCAGCCGTGATGTTGCAGCCAGCGTCACGTACTAGCAAACAGATATGAACCACATATGAACACAGCGGGTGTTTTGAATGCACACCGTGGTGGATTTAGCAAAGAAACGCAAGGAAACAGTACTGGATGAAGGGATACTCACGATAAGACTGCTTTTACTGGGTGGAGTGAGATCACAGTGCAAGTAGGATGCAAGATGGATGCCAGTTCAGCCGTCAATAGGGGGCGCGTCACTGAGAAAATTGTTAAAGGTGCCATGACATCAAATTTCACTTTTCTGGGGTTTTGGGTGTATAATATGATCTGTTGTGCACTGATGAGGCCATGTGAATGTCCAGAGTGAGAATCAAAGTTCCTGTTTATGGTCAGCTTTGTCTCTCTGCTCAGAAACGGTTGAATCAGACAGCAGCCTATCATTCTACGTAGTTCAATCATTCTACGTAATTTAATTGCTCCAATAAGAGCACACTATCAAGTAAACAGCGCCCCCCGCCTCTCTCTCCTAACGGTTTATGCACCGTCCGCTCCCCCCTCCCCTCCCTGTCTGATTCAGCTGCATGTATGGAGCCAGTAGTAACTTCTGTGCAGTCAGGTCTGGGTTTTCAAACAAATGGATTTAAAAGCAAACTTCTGCAGCAACACTGAGGGAGGCGACCACAACCTTGTCATTACCTGTAAGTTTATTTATTTTCTAAATGCTGTCTTGTCTGATAAACGTAGCTCAGACTGTCTGAACTGCCCATGTTGCTAGCAGTTAGCCTTTAGCAAACTCTGACCGCAGCTTGACCTAGATTCTCCAAATAAGGTCATAGCGAAATAAGGTGTAGCCAATCAAAATGAAGTCAACGTGGTCTCCGGGTAAAGCTCCATATCATCACCGGACCCAACTGTATTACTGAGGAAGTGAGGTCTGGCGTTTCAAAACAATACTCCGCTGTAAAAAATGCCGTTTTTTTCTTTGGAATATTTACATATAAAGTAATGCCAACAACATAAACTAGTTTTTAACTGTTATGTCATCACTCCTTTAAAAGTTGCGATGTGGGTCTTTAACAGTTAAATGGTGATCCCCAAAGTTTTCACATCCAAGCATCTAAATATGAATTGACCAGTATTTTGTTGAAAGAAATTACCCTAAATTTTCTACAATGTTTAAACTCAAGAAAAATGGTCATTGAGATGACTTTTCCGTGGAGTCATTTCCCTACTGAACAGTTTACAAGCTTTACACTTGTTGCCAGTAAACAAACATTTTCCCCTGCCTTAAAGCACATTGATGTTTCCATATACATATCTAGCCGAAGGTATATATGCAGTATTTGTGTGAATTTATACTACTCCAAAAATTAGAATATCCTGAAAAAGTTCATTTATTTCTGTAATTCAACTTAAAAGTTGCAATGTACATATTGTATAAATAAATAATATGCAAATCAATATATTTCAAGCTTTTATTTGTTTGGATGTTGCTGATTGGGACTTCCAGCTTAAGAAAACCTCAAATTCAAAAACTCAAAAAATTAGAATATTGTGAAAAGCTCCAGTATTGTAGGCTCAGACTGTCACATTCTAATCAGACAAGTAATCCAAAACATCTGCAAAAGTGCCCTGAGCCTTTCAAAAAGTCTCTGTCTTGGTTAAGAAGAATTCACAATTATGGGGAAGTCTGCTGATCTGACAGTTATGCAGAAAACCATCATCAACTCCCTGCACAAGGTGGGAAAGACACAAAAAGTGATAGCAAAAGTAGCTGGGTGTTCTCTGAGTGCTGTCTCAAAGTACATTAATGTAATGGACAGTTAAGTGGAAGGAAGACGTGTGGAAGAAAACGGTGTAAAAGCCGGAGGGCTGCCAGCAGCCTGGAGAAGATGGTCAGTGTTAAGTTCCCCAGTCTGTGATGACCTGGGGTCCATGTCAGCTGCTGATGTTGGTCCTCTGTGCTTCATAAAGTCCAGCATAAGTGCAGCCGTCTACCAGGACATGTTGGAGCACTTCATGCTTGCTTCAGTGGACCAACTGTATGAGGATGCAGACTTCATCTTCAGCAGGACTTGGCACCTGCCCACACTGCCAAAACAACAAAATCCTGGTTTAGCAACCATGGGATCACCATGCTTGATTGGCCTGCAAACTCACCTGACCTGAACCCCATTGAAAATCTGTGGGGCATTGTCAAGAGAAAGCTGAACGGGAAGAGACCAAACAATAAAGAAGAGTTCAAGGCTGTGATGGAAGCATGTTCATCTTCCATAACACCTGAGATATGCCAGAAGCTGGTTTCATCCATGCCAGGCCGGGTTAAGGCAGTCATTCATGCAAAAGGGCCCAAACCAAGCATTAAGTACAGATGCAAGATTTTATTTTAGGAGGCCTGACTTTTTTGCTTTTAAAATCGTTCTATAATTGATTTCATGCAAAATTCTAATTTTTTGAGTTTTTGAATTTGAGGTTTTCTTAAGCTGCAAGTCCTAATCGGCAACATCCACACAAATAAAGCTTGAACTATATTGATTTGCATATTATTTATCTATACAATGTGTAAATTGCACATTTTAAGTTGAATTACAGAAATAAATGAACTTTTTCAGGATATTCTAATTTTTGGAGTAGTATAAATTCACACAAATACTGCATATATACCTTCTTTTATGAACATAATATCAAGTAATGGTGGAAATTTTCACTCAATCCCACATTACTTATCAATCTTTCTGTCTTGTGTTTTTTTTCCTAATCCTTACAAACAGCTACTTGCTAACATGCAGAGCTCGGACCTGCAGAGTTGGGTGACAGTTATTCATTGCTTCAATATACCAGCATATTCACATTAGAAACATTTGAAACATTTTTAATTTGAGAAATATCGATTCAAATGCCAGAAAAATATGTACTGTGGATTGAAAAGAACAGCAGAGAACACATTGATTGTTCGGGGGTCAGGATTACATGTCTTTAGATGCAATTACAAGCTCTCAAAGTTCACGATGTGGTTTCGCTGGTGGAGCTCGTTTCATATTTACAGTAACAGAGGGATGAGACTGTATCTTTGCATTCTTGATGTCACCCTCTACCGTTTCTTACACACAGCACGGTATATAAATAACAGCAAGCTAACACCTGAACTGAGTAATCCATTGAGGCCCTGTGCAAAAAATATATATATATATACATATCATGAGATGTAGAGGTATATATATATATATATATATATATATATATATATATATATATATATATATATATATATATATATATATATATATATATATATATATATATATATATATATATATATATATATATATATATATATATATATATATATATATATATATATATATATATATATATATTTTTTTTTTTTACTTCCTATCTAAAAAAGATCCCACCCTCCACCCACCTCATCTCCCATGCTCTCTCATTCTCTTTTGTATTTTTTTTCTACCTGCAAACGCCTTCCCCCCTACCTTCCCTCCAGGAGATATCAAAGGGGTTGAGAGCAAAACAAAGATTTCAACCCATCCCCATAGAGCATAGTTGTGCCTGCACTCAGATGTGAATCACGCTAAAGTGCAGCACCTGATTCCCTCAGAAGTGATGCAAGTCTTTGTAGACTTTCAAGGCCTTGAAGTATGCATATAACTTGTATTCATTATGAGCAGATGTACACAACAGCCGAAGACAACCCTCTGACTCCATAAAGACCCTGCAGGTGTTACCTACGTATCTTGTATATAAAAAAATAAGATGAAGTGTAATGCTTATATTTGGTGCATTTTGCACGAGCACTATATGCACTGTGTGATCTTTTTTATTTGAAAGGAATGGTAAGATTTATAATTGCTGTTTACAGAGATAAGGTGTATTTAAACTTGTATGTTTGCATTAACCATTCTGTGTCTTTTGTATTAATATCATTCTAATTATGTGTAAGGACATAAATGAATTAAAAGAAAATACTGTTTATACATTTCACCTCTATTTTAATGTTGGTTTTTCCATAGAAAACTCATGCTTATTTAATTCCTTTTTGTATATTGTTGCACACACACACACACACACACACACCTTACAAAACCCTGCAAGTCAGTTATATACTTTTCTTCTTTTTCATCTTGCGTCACTTTGAAATTTACCAAAGACAATTTTAATTATTATTATCAATGTTTGTGTTTAACCCCAAAATAGGACATCAATCATCTGAGAAGCACTGAGTGGCAAACACATTAGCACCATCTGCTGGTAACAGTAGAAGAGCCTCTGTATCACATTGCATGATCTCATATTTATCGTGACAATTTTGTCAGTTTTAGGTGTTTTTTTAATCTATCTATTTATTTATTTATTATTATTTTTTTTATCTATCTATCTATCTATCTATCTATCTATCTATCTATCTATCTATCTATCTATCTATCTATCTATCTATCTATCTATCTATCTATCTATCTATCTATCTATCTATCTAATTCAAATACTCTGAAACAGTGCCATTATGTCTTGCAGACCAAGTGCTCCAATTAAGAAAAATTTCAAACTACAGCTAATTAGTTGGATGATAAAGAATTCTGAATGTCAAATAAATTATGAATTCACTTCCCTGTGTGTTCATGCAATTATCTTCAAATGTGTCCTTTTAAAACTCCTCTTTTACCTTTTTGAAAGTGCCAGTGTTCCATGTTGTAAAATAGATCAACCATTTACCAGGGC
Organism: Atherinomorus stipes; assembly: GCA_023101725.1. NCBI lineage: Eukaryota > Metazoa > Chordata > Actinopteri > Atheriniformes > Atherinidae > Atherinomorus > Atherinomorus stipes. The sequence continues at coordinate 306,790 of JALJCO010002435.1, forward strand.
ATTTAGAGACTGCTAATAAGCCTTGCTCATGAAAGTCATGAACCCATCTCCAAACCATAAAAACATCAATGCACATAACCAGCATTTCTGCATGCAAACCTCTCTCTCCCTGTGATTTCTGTCAGTCATGATAGATGTTTGTTATAATGTAAAACTAATTCCATTTGAGAGGTCTATGCAATAATTTGGTTGTGAATCTATGAGAGCTGGAAGGTAGACTGAATTTCAGCAAGGTAAATATTGGGATGATGCTGAACCATCTCTCAGCGCTCTTACTTGCTAACATACTTAACTTTTCTATTAACATTTGGTGTCTTGAAATTTAGATGCAGCAATCCTCATTTTTTGCAAAATACACTTAGTTGTGTAGCAACCTCCACTTAAGGGAAAATGCATGTTTCAATGGCAATATTTTCTGGAAATTATTATTATGGTTATAAAGTAAAATGCAGTAACTAAACTTATAATTTAAAATATTTTTCTGTTACGTTTGTAGCCAATGGAATTCAATGAACCAATCCTCAGAGGTCTACCTTGTCATTATGAGATGTGAGTTTTTTAAATAAAAGAGTAAAATACTGCAGGTGCTGAAGAATACTGATGTGACATACTATAGCACAGTGATTCCAAACCCTGGTTCTCAAGGCACACTATCCTGCAGACTTTCCATTTTGCCCAGCTAGGACACAGTTGATAAAAATTAAATGGATCTCTGATCAGCTACCAGTCTGCTACTGACCCATTAATGTGAGTCAGCTGTGTTTCATCAGGGCAACATGGAAGCTGTGTCCAAATTTGGGGCTACATCCTTCCAAGGCCGGATTTGAAGACCGCTAATGTCCAGATTCAAAGGTTCCTTCAAATACAAATATGGCCTTATTTTCCCCAAATGTATCCTTCATGGCTAATCCTATCCCAAGATGCATTGCAGGCCGAACGAGACATTCTACAGAAGAGGTGTCTGTATTTAAGAGACATTTTCATTTGATTTACTTTATGATTATTTTATTGTGTAGAAGTTAATATTTCGGTCTTTCATTTGCTATTGTCCATGAAATTAGTTGGCATGAGACTCTTTAAAGGGACTTGAGGCAGGAATTTGAAAAAAAACAAACATGAATGTCCCTTTTTTTCATACTAATGGGTGATGAAGCGCTAAATACCAAAAATAACGTTTCCACCCATGTTTCTCTCCGTTGCCTTGAACAGGCTGTGTGCTGCAAAATGCGCTGCAATTCAGTGTCCGAATTTCCCGCACTGGCTTGCGGACGTGACGTCAAATGACCTACATCCGCAGTTTTGATGCAGGAAAAAGACGGTCACGTTAAATTCAAACACTGTAAGCGATAGTTATGGATTATTCTGCCGTCAGAATACGATCTAAATCAACTGAAAGACCACTAAAAATTGTAACTACGAAGAAAATGCTTAGTAAACAACGTTATAGCTTTCCAGCTCTGCCATGCGGACGTGACGTCACATGACACTACATCCGCTGTTTTGATATAGGAAGAAGAAGCCGGTCGCGGTAAATTCAAACACTGTAAGCGATAGTTATGGATTATTCTGCCGTCAGCAAACGATCCAGATCAACTGAAAGACCACTAAAAAGTGTAACTACGGAGAAAAAGGTGAGTAAACAACATTATAGCTTCAGTTTGTGCACGCTCCCGTGACGGCTTGGCTCGTGGCTGCAGTTACCTGTAGCGCCAGTCGCGGCAGTCGCAAGTTTTGTTTCTTAATCTTGCCTCAAGTCCCTTTAAATCTTGTAAACTTTACAAAATAAATTTACCTGGATTTGATTTTCTTTGAGCTGGAGTAATAAAATACAGTATATGCCGCTGCCGCTGGTAAAGCTGCTGCAACTCTTCCAAGAGCAATTGAGGCTAATAATTTGGAGCTCCATTTTGGTTTAGCACCATCACAGTTGCTACACAACAAGGGATATAGCAAGGAGGCTACACCGCCCGAGCTTAAGAGCCTGTCACTTCTGCCTTACGCAATCTAAAGGCCCATTTATGCTCCCTTACGTACGTAAATGGCGACATCCGTTTCATGCATTGCCATGCGTCGCCACCTTCATACTTCCATGCATTTTCCAAGATTACCTAACTGCAGTTACAATAGCCGATAAGAACGCCGCCATATATCCAATCCATACAGGAAGTCTCCAGCGGATGTTAGTTAAACACCACTAAGAGTAACCATCTGCAGCTTGCAAACTGATGCGCTCGGTGTAGTCGGGTGGTTAGGGTTAGGAGAAGGGTCAGGGGTAGGGTTAAATTTCAGTAAGTTACATGAAGAACAAACTTCCGATTAGGACTTCCGTCGTGGATTGGATATATGGCGACATCTCGTGACTGCAGTTGGGTCCCTCTCGCATTTTCTGTGATATCATGGTTCATAAATCAGTTTGTCCACAAGGCGGCAGTGTTGAGTTAATGGTTAATTTCCCTGTTTCAATTAACGTTGGGGGAAGAAAAAAAAAGAATTTCGGGATTCACAACCCCAAAGCCGCCGCCACCTCCTGTTGTTTTGGCGTCTTCTCTCTCAGGTGCTTTTACTGGGCTATTTGGCACCAGTGGTCTTTGTGTTTCTGTCTTCCAGTTCCTGTTCTTCTTCTCTGGTTCGTTCCTGCATAGCAGGGAGGGACACAGCACAACGCTGACCCCACAGTTTCCGGTGGTATTGCTTCATCTTCTGCGTCAAGTGACGGACCAACAAGCCCCTCGAAGATGCACTAAATTACATGTGTAATCTACACAGATGACTGACGAAACTGCCCGTCTGTCTCCGTATAGGTCTTCTGCGCCGAGCATAAATGGGGCTTTAGGAGGACCTGGCCTACATGTATAGTATGTAGACCGAGTAGGATGCGTCCTTCGAAGGACCTAGCCCCTGAATTTGGACATAGCCGGAAAGCCTTCAGGATAGTGAGCCTTGAGGACCAGGGTTGAGGATCACGCTTTAGTGTATTGCTTTTTAAGAACATACAGATGCGGGCATGAAAAAGTTCCCCTTTCTGCTTACTGCCAGCCACTTACCAGCCACTTACCAGCCACATACCAGCAACTTGTCTTCTAATTCAATCGCACAGAGAAACACCTGTGTGCCCAGGGGAAACGATTTCAGAGCATAAATGAATGCCTGGAACAAGGACGTTTCCACACGCCAAGTTTGGACACCGTGCATGATGATGTATTCGCGGGACAAATTGTTGAGCCAGTGATAGTGCAGTAATAGTGCACTATTCCTGCACCACTTCTGGCAGAAAAAGGCAGAACTTTTTCATGCCCGCATCTGTAGGTTTTGGAGAGACTTAGGAATGATCAACTTTACTCAAAAATCTGGTAAATACATGGGGTGCAATGATATAAAAAGTCACGGTTTGGTTCGATACTTTAGTGTCATGATTCAAAATTCTTTAGATACAAAAAACCCCAAACATTTTCATGCCTTTTTTAACCATATGTGCTTTTGTCCACAATGGCTTACCATCAGCATCATAGGCTACTTAACATAAAAACCAAAGTAGTTCCAAATGCCAGATCTAAATGTAGTCCAACACAGATCCACTGAGTTTCCAACAGTTGCTGAAAATAAATTAAAAACATAGTGGTCATGATTCGGTATACACCCATATGGTTCAGTTCAATACAAATAAAAGTGTTGTCGCATCCATAGTAAAAAACCTTACACATGTCCAAGGAACTGTAGTGTTATACATGCAGTTCACCTGGACACCTACATATTTTTCTGTTTTTAAGGTTTTGACTCTACAGTGACTGAAAAATGGAACATTTCCAACATATTGTAGCTTACAGTTTTCCTCAAATGCTACCATTGTCATTTCTAGTGCCAAGCTTGCCATGTTTGATTTCAGACAACACTTCCCTGTCAAAACACATACTGCACAATAGGGGAAATAGTGTGTTTATTGTACATGGAGGTGTACTGTAATGGAAAAATCCAAAACAAGATGCAGTGCATACCTCTCAGTATCTATTGCCATGTAGTTTATAAAAGCAGAGTCAGGAACCAAGACCACCACCTCTCAAAACCAATTATTCCACATACCTATACACATCTAACATCCCGCCACCTTTCTTCTTCAGTTTGTCTCTGCATGCTCGTTTTTTTCCCCTTATCTTTCCTCTATACAATTCAAAATTCACAGGTCAAAAAGCCAAAGTTTCCAGACACGTAACCCCATTCTGAGTTTTCCTCTTTAATTTCTTCTTACTAGAATGTCATTATGTTCCTCAGCCTCTGTCTCATCTTATCCCTCAACCGCTTCTTTTTACTCAGATTTATTATCAGTAAATGACTTTACATTGTTTTTGTAGGACTTAGTAAACTGTTTACTTAACTGTGATGATATTCAGAGATTTTTTTTGGAGTGCAGTGCCAAATCGTACTTCATTTCTCTTACTTTATTTTGCTGAATGAACACATTGCACCCTAACAATGCATCAAACTTTGGGTGGGACGTGGCAAATAAATATTTGTTTTACTCAGTCTACCTTCACCTACACCACTGGATAACTAAAATTGTTGAGATGTAAATGATATAATAACTGTAAATTCAGCAAACATTTATTTCTGACCTGTTGCAAACTGAATTTATTATTGAAGCCATATACAGTACTCCAGCAGATGCTGCAAAAAAAAAAAAAAAAAAAAAAAAAAACTCTTGTTACATCAGCAAGGGTCCAGTAAAAGTAGTCAAGTAAAACTGTTCACAACAAGCCTTTTATCCATAAAAACCCATTTTAGGTGAAAATTTAAGGATTTTAACATATTAAACAATTAAAGCCAGAGTTGGTAATCCTTTTCAGAAACACTTTTGTTATAGTGAGTGAAATGGTTCTTCCATTCTGACAGTAGTCAATACGTCATGTATTCATAAAAAGGAAGGAAAAAAGTCAGACCTCTGTGAGAGCTTCAGATCCTTAAAAATTCTGACCAATGCCTGCTATTTGCACTGAAAGCCAGGAATTGGTCATTTGCACCGTACAGAAAGAACGAATCGATGCCTTTATGTCTCATCTCTGTCCCTCCCCTCTCCCTGTCCCCGAACCGCTCTATGCGCCGCTCACTGTAAACACATATAGCTAACGGACTGCTAACTGCTGCTGCGCCAAAAAAAAACCCTAAACAAAGCAAAAAAACAGATAAGGATGAAGTCTCAGTGGTGTTGACATTTGCAGTGTGGACTTTTTACTCAGCAGAAAGAGTTAGAGGTGAGTAAGTTAAGGCTTTTTGAAACATGGTTCGTCAGCTGTTTACTATCAAGCTAGCAAGCTATCCGCTCGGCTGTTATTGGTTAACCTGCACGTAAAGCATCGGCGCACACATCCCTGTGCTCTGAAGGCGTGGTTTCCGGTGGTGTGTTTTATTTAAAACGTATCTTGTTCATACCGTTTTTCCAACATTGCCAACCCTAGCTTTAAGCTGGGGTTGATTATCCTGGAAATATTGTTTGAGCACGCTACATCTTGAAAAAACACACTGTAAAACACCGGCCAAAACTATGCCTCACGAGCACAAGAACGTGTGGACCGATGATTTACTAGCAGGTTGGCAAAGATAACCGATAACAGCTAAATGGATAGCTTGTTAGCTACCTTGTAAACAGCGGATGAACCGCGTTTCTAAAAGTATTAATTCACCTTCAGCTACTTCTGTGGTGTAAAAAGTCCACACTGCAAACATCAACACCTCCACGACTTGATCCACATCTTTTTTTTTTTCTTTTTGGCTCAGCAGCAGCGACCAGTCTGTAAGCCATATTTGTTTACACTAAGCGCGCTCAGAGCGGTGATAAGAGGAGGGGGAGGGACAGAGACGAGACATAGAGGCATCCAATTGGTTCTTTCTATATGGTGCGGAAGTCCACTTCCTGTCATGCGGTGCCGATGGCAGGGATTGGTTAGTTTTGAAGACCTGCAGTTCTCACAGAGGTCTGACTTTTTATTTTACATGAAGTATTGACTACTCTCAGGATGAAAGGACAATTTCACCCAGTATAACAAAAAGTGTTTCTGAACAGAATTAGCAACTCTGGCTTTAAGTGCAATCTTAATTTAATGATTTTAATTTGATAATATCTTATTTACAACATTTCATTGTATTTAATTTGTTGTAATGGTAAAACAAACTGTTCCCAGTGGGATGATAAAGATATCCTTGATGTCCATGTACTTATAAAATGGATCAAGGAATTATACATATTGTTTTACACTTTGCAAGCCAGAGAACTCAAGCTGTAACCGACTTAGTAAGCCATCCAATGTCTGCACAGGCTGTAGTTATTCTGAACCTCAACTACTGATATACCGTACTTTCTTAATGGGTGTCCCAGCATGCACAGTGAGACCCCTACAGATGGCCTAGAACACAATGACTTGTCTGGTGTTCGATCAACCAAAAAGAGCACATGTCACTCCACTGAACTCCACATGGCTGCCTGAATCAAATTCAACTCACTCATGCTTGCCTACAAAGAGGCTTCTGGGTCTGCACCAAGCCAATTAAACTAGATCATACAGGCTTATGCTCCTTTTCCACAACTGTACTCTTCTTGGGAATGTCATCTGGTACTGCCATCACAACACACAAGGCAGCCTGAGTTCAGACTGTTTCTAATTGTGGTTCGATGATGGTGGGATGGGCTAAATGCTATAAAGCCAGATAGACACTAGAGGATTCCTCAAATATTCACAGATTTAGAGACCACACACTTGATTATTACAAAAGACAAATTGCACAAGATCTCTCTCTTCTAATCATATACTGTAGTGTGGGGTGTGTACTGCGGAGCACACCCCAGACTGATTGTTCAGCAGAGAATCGGGTTCTTCACTGTCAATATTCTAAATCTCATGTAGTCATACAAGACTTCAGTGACGAGACTTTTAGTGTAAACAAACAAGGCAGACTTTTAAGCTTCTTTTTCTGGGAAAAAATGCTTATAAAAAAGTTTGGAAAAAGTCATGGAGACAGCGGGCTGTACGGCGCAAGTTGGAGGTGAATAAAAATTGCCACATGCATTAGATTGCTTGGAGAGCAGGACTGTGCACTATACTTTATGCTTGTTTGTTTATTTTTACTTCCTCTTCCACCAGTCAGCTGTTAGTTAGCTGTTAGCTGTCACGTCTTGATTGGCTGTTGTTCCAGTAGCCTACAGTAAATGTGATTTCTCAATGAGAGAAGCTTTTTGTTGGAATAAGTTGCTTTCTCTCAGCTTTGAACACACTGTGCATGTTCAGGACCTCTCAGAACACTGCACACACAACAGGATTTCTAGTCGCCAATATTAAAAATGTTCCTTTTTTACAATATGTCCTTCTGAGGCCTTCTGTGCAAGTCGGACCAGAAAAAATCACTCTTAACTTACTTCACAACACAGGAAGACTGGACAGAATGGGTCTCATTCATGAAACGTTAGTAAATTTACTAACAGATTTACTCCGAAAGGCTTACTCCACTAAAACTTACTCCGGATTCAGGAACATGTTCGGAAACTCAGATTTGATCATAAACACGTGTAGGATCATGAATGCCAAACGATCGTAAATTGACAGCACGCCCCCGGAAATCACTTGTTTGCATAAATCTCCGCCCATGAATCAGCAATGAGCTCCATAAAAGGAGGTTCAAATTGACACTTCTGGCTTACCTGTCAGTCACAGCACATGCAGAGAGAGAGAGAGAGAGAGAGAGAGAGAGAGAGAGCACAAAAGAAGGACTTCCCTGAAGCAGAGATAGAAATTATTTTGAGTGAAGTTAAGTTTTAAAAAAAAACATTTTATTTTAATCGATTCATCAATTAGCAGTGGTGTGACAGGGACAGGCACAGGATATGCTTTATCAGGTTGCGATTTGTGGAAATAGATAAAGAAATAAATAAAAACAGAAAGGGGGGGGGGGGGGGGTAAATTGACATTTTTAATCAGAAAAATGACCACATCACCTTTTTCACACAGACGTTTTGTTCCGTATTTGCTTTCTTTTTAGGAGTGATGTCCCCCCAAATTGGACAGCCCTGGTCTACAGCATGTGTAGATTTTGTTAAGCCCCGTTTCCACCCGTGGGCCAGGTCGGGCCAGGCCGGATCGGGTGGGTTTTGGTACGGATGTGTTGATTTCACGCTGCGTCCCCACAGAAACCTGTACCCTTACTCTGGAGGCGCTGGACAGCGCTGCTACGTGATCGCGTGACATCATCGCTGTGCAACGCCGTTTAACTAAAACACCGCGCCACACATGACAGAAACAAAAAAGAAGTCACCCCAGCTTTGTTTTTACGCTTGGTCACGAGGGAAGTGAGATTTTTCAACAAATCAATGTATTGCTTTGTGTTAGCTTCACCTCTTTGGTCTGGATTGGTTAGATCAGTACCCCTACCGAAGGGTCCCAAAAAAGTAGGCCGGGTCGGGTCGGATATAAGGGAACCCGTTCCAGTTTTTATCTGTGGAGACGCAAAAAAACGAGTACCGATCCGGCCCGACCCGACCCAGACCCGCTGGTGGAAACGGGGCTTTAGTAGCTACAAACAGATCAGTGCTACTAAAATGTTGATGAATGCCAGATTCACGTAAATTTAGGTCTACTAACTGTTTACACTCAAATTCGCTCTGCTCATGTTTCATGAATGAGACCCAATGTCATTTGCAAACATCCAACAATTGGACCTTTGCTGGCTTTGATTTTAAGGGGGAGATCGTGGCAGGATTAGCGTAATTTCTCTGTTGTGTGTACCTACCTTACGAGCACTGAAGTCCCCTCTATCTTTAAGAATTTCTGCAAGACTGATCTCTTCCAAATTTGTCTGCATGGTCTGTAAAACGCTCAATGGTTTAGGCCCAAAATACATCAGTGACCTCTTGACCCAGTATGAACCTTCTAGACCCCTCAGATCATCTGAATCCAGCCTTTTATCAGTTCCAGAGTCAGAACCAGACATGGAGAAACTGCATTCAGCTTCTATGCTTCACAAGTCTATAACAAACTCCCAGAAAGCCTCAGATCAGCTAAACACCATGTTTTTTTTTTTTGTTTGTTTGTTTTTTTCTATAAACTTGAATGCTGCCTCTCAGCCTTTGGTTTCTTTGGATGGACATGTCATTGAAAGGCCTAAATGTGAATACATTGTAATTTGGAAATAGTTTAGCCTTGTTTTGAAAAAAGAAAAAGTATTTGGTGTTCGTAATTTAAACTTGTCACAATGTCAGAATTTGCTTTGCATATTATAATGGGTTTACAATTACTTGATTTTTAGACTTCACTGAGGTTCTGTTCATGGTGCTGACTTTGCATGTGGGATTTGCTTGTAGGCTGACTTTGGTGCTGTCACTCCTTTCCCACACAGGTGGGAATATTCCTGCCAACAAAATGTTCCAGCTAATAACTGATCATATCTAAAGTCTGGCTATTACTAGTCTCCTATTTGTTCAGTCTTTACTGCACCTTTGCCTGTTAGTCTTAGAATATATTCAACTGCAGCTCTATTGTGTTCAGTATGGCTGCTTAACTTGTGTGTTTGGTTTGTATTATTTATTCCGTGTACTGTCATAATCTTTACTAAGTCCTTGGCTGCCTGCTTGTTTGTTGGCAATATGTGGCTTTTTCATTTTTACATTAATATCTGTGCAGAGAAATCGATAACACAGCAGAAATAGTCTTCTTATTATTAAAAGTATTTGTTCTTTGTTAAAATTCCCAAGGCAATCTGTATCTAGATTTTTGTGATGAATCATTTCTTACGGTTGTTCAAATAATCATTGTTCTCAGAGGGAAAAAATCACATAAAAAAGAGTGCTTTATTATTTGCCACAAATCATCACAGAAACATTATTGCCCCCAAAATTGTCCAACTTCGACAGAAGACTAGGAGACTACATACTTATTTCTCTAATTTATTATTCTCTTATTCTCTACCACCATTGAAGCTATGCTAGTTGTTAATTGCGGTGATCTAAGGTCGTTATCACACATATCTGGGTCGAGCCAGGCACTGCCTCAGCAGTGAAAAGGTTTCAATGTTTCAATTTTCAACTACAGTTCTGTTTCATATGCTTTTTAATCACCGCACCCAGCAGTCGTTCTACAGACTGGATCGTTGTGTATCCATGGCAACCAGACGGAACTAGACGCGTCCCAGCTGTAAAGCGCGGCTGTGTCATAAACAAAACACGTGAATGATTGAGTGTGTTGAAGACGAGACAAGGTTGTGTGTGGATAACAATGTCATCATGCATTAGAGGCGGCGGACTCCCAGAAAGACTTGAACAAGGCCGAACCGCAAAGTCTGGACTATACGCAGATATTATAGGCAAACAGCCAGGTACCGTGAGTTGTAAACACGAGCATTAATGCTTAGCCTGCGAAGCCCTTGTTGGCAATTTGTCCAGTGTTTGTAAACACTCTGTTGATCTTAACATTTGAAATACATTAGGGGCTAGCAGACACAAGATGATACTAACCGTTACAGTTAGGCATGCGGTGTTACCCTGTTATAACACTGTCAACAACACAATGATACTGTCAATAAGAAGGATATCCCAACAGTACAGCTGCCTACAGATACCAGGCGGAGTATCTGGGATTTAGGTCGGGCTAAATTTGCTGCGCAGCACACATCACTCGTGCCGCATTTCAGGTCGAGGCAAGCTGCTCCAAAACCACCCTGTACAGCCAGTCCGAGAGTGGCCGAGTTACGTCGACAACGAGCGCAAGTGGCGTGTTCACACAGACCCAGTTGCGCTATGTTCGGTACCAAAACTCAGGTCGACCTAAATGGGTCCTGTGTGAAAACGACCTAAAAAGGCTTACATTTGTTTTAAAGGAGTGATGACATAGCAGTTAAAAACTAGTTCATGTTGTTGGCATCGCTGCATATGTCAAATCTCCCAAAAAAAACCCAGCATTTTTTACAGCGGGGTATTGTTTTGAAACGCCAGACCTCACTTACCCAGTAAAACAGTTGGGTCCGGTGATGATATGGAGCTTTACCCAAAGACCAAGTTGACTTCATTTTGATTGGCTACACCTTATTTGGCTATAACCTTATTTAGAGAAAGTAGGTCAAGCTGCCTTAGCGGTCGGAGTTTGCTAAAGGCTAACTGCTAGCAACATGGGCACTTCAGACAGTGAGCTATGTTTATCAGGCAAGACAGCATTTAGAAAATAAAAAAAACTTACAGGTAATGACAAGGTCGTGGTCGCCTCCCTCAGTGTTGCTGCAGAAGTTTTCTTTTAAATCCATTTGTTTGTTTACTCAGACCTGACTGCTTAGCAGTCATTCTCCCACTCGCAGTTGAAGCAGACAGGTAGGGGGGAACGAAGCGGACGGTGCATAGACCATTAGGAGAGAGGGTGGGGGGTGGGGGGCTGTTTACTTGATAGTGTGCTCTAATTGGAGTTAATGAATTACGTGGAATGATAAGCTGCTGTCTGATTCAACTGTTTCTGAACAAAGAGACATAAACAGGAACTTTGATACTCACTCTGGACAGGACATTCACATGGCCTCATCAGTGCACAACTGATCATATTACACCCCCAATACCCCGGAAAAGTGAAATTTGATGTCACGGCACCTTTAAGTTTTTTTCTATTTGTATTTCTCATGACTTGTATGTTGCTTTGCCACCATCCCCAGAAATCTCCCTGCTGAAAGCTGATAAAGTCTGAAGTTTTATGTTTGCCCTCAAACTGCAATGTTGAGTCCTGTTTAAATTAATTTATTTTGGTTGCTGCAAATCTAAGGAAAATTTGGTACATTTGGCACCCTCATTTGCCTGAGTATTCACCATCAGCATTTCATATTGCCACAGCCAGTGCATAAGTGCATGTTGGATTATACATTAGGGCAAAAAAGTATTTAGTTAGCCACTGACTGTGCAAGTTCTTCTGCTTAGAAAGACGAGAGAGGTCTGTAATTTTCATCATAGGCACACTTCCACTATGAGGGAGAATGAGAAAAAAAATCCAGGAAATCACTTCGTGGAATTTATTTGCAAATTATGGTGGAAAATAAGTATTTAGTCACCCACAAACAAACAAGATTTCAGGTTGGACTTGTAACTTCTTTAAGAAGCTGTTTTGTCCTCCACTCGTTACCTGTATTAAAGTGTATGTTTCATGTTCTTTATAACAGCAGAAAATCATTCCCTGTGATGAGGCAGTAACTGTTTGGTCTCTTAAGTTGAAAAGAACCAGGAAGTATAACTTAAAAAGGGAGGGGGAGGGGATAAAACTCTCGTTCACAATCACAGCACAGTTTTGGAATCATGTGACCTCTGACGTCAGAGTAGGTGAAGTCCTGTGAATTCCACTTACTGACCAATGCAAAACAATAACAGATCAACGGCGAGACAACAGCCGATTAGCAGCTAGACATCATCTTTCTGAACATCCGTCTTCTTTCTGAACCTCACCTCTACAGCTGAGGCTGAACTCTCCTGGCCAGCACCTTCTGGATCGCCTCCAGAGATGTCCTCTTCTCCGGACTGACTCGGCAACAGCGGGATGTAGAAACCGAAATGTTAGCTTAGCTTTAGCTTTAGTCGGCAACACTGCTGAGTTTCTGCAGGTTTCAGTGTTTGTTTGTTGCTGTTCCTCTCAACACCAAGAGCTCAAATCCGGAGGCGGGACTCATAAACGCCCGTACACATGATCCGTGGTGAAATAAAACCCACTTTGCGTCCCATTGTTTTCCTACGGAGAGGGCGGTGTTGCCGGGCTCACAAACCGGGGAGAGATGACTCAGTCCGCCTGCAGCTTGCAGGACTGCCGCCGCATCAAAGCAGGACACTGTTTTTTCCGCTGCATTTTCAGCACAAAATCCTGGGAAAAGTGAGGGTTTCTGACCGCAGAGTAACTAGAAGAGGGAGGAAACTATTGTCCCTCCAGACTGAGCTCAAGTTTGGCTTCCAGGACGGTTGATATCAGCTCCTTGGTCACTTTCAGCGGCTCGCTCGACTTTTCTCCACAAAGCGCTTTGTTTGAGCCGTGAGACGGTGTTGCTGTTAGCAGAGACATCTGTGGACAGAGTCAAAGGGAAAATGTCCCGCTGCTGTTAGCAGAGACATCTGTGGACAGAGTCAAAGGGAAAATGTCCTGCTGCTGTTAGCAGAGACATCTGTGGACAGAGTCAAAGGGAAAATGTCCCGCTGCTGTTAGCAGAGACATCCGTGGACAGAGTCAAAGGGAAAATGTCCTGCTGCTGGGTTTTGTTGAGGTGTAACGGAGCCGCTTGTTGGTGGGAGTAAACACACGGACACGGTTGCTGTTCGGTGGACATTCATGCCCCAGGTCATCTGCTGGAGCAGAGTCCGTCTCCTCTAAATGGAGATTGATCAGCAACTGTCGCTTAAACACACTGAAAACCTCAACAAATAAATAATGGTTGGTGAAATTTAATTAAATTAATAAGATAAACAGGAACAGATTTTTTAAATAATGTAAAGACCGTAGAAGGTCTAAATGTGTGACACCAAGCATCTTGTACACATGATCTCAAAATGAAAACTATTCGAGAGGTGACTTAGAAAAAACATTTTTTCAATGTTATTTTTCACATTTTCATGTCTCTACATATATGTGGCCTTCAGCATTAAAGCTGTGATGAATGACGTATTCAGAGTTGCCTCTTCCTGCTGTGATCCATGTTTTTATCAGTAGAGTCGGGAGCGTTCGCCTACCCCTACGTCACTTCCGGTTTGTTGCTGGGGGCGCTGTTTTACACGGAGTGACAGGAATTTTCTGTTATTTTCTGTCAGGAAAACCCCGTCCGACTAGTATTTGTACTTTTTTGCATTGGCAATGTTCAGTGTGGACCTGATACACTACAAAGGCTTCTACATATGTTTAAAATGGAAGTTTGCCTTTAATGGAACCTGTTTGAACTTGTTATCTGTATAAAAGACACCTGTCCACAGCCTCAAACAGTCAGACTCCAAATTCAACCAGCTGCAGGAAGAAAATTGTAGACCTGCACCAGGCTGGGAAGAGTGAATGTACAATAGGCAAGCAGGTTGATGTGAATAACTGTGGGAGCAATGGGCTTTATGCACAACTTCAATACTTCCTGACTTAAATCAGCTCCTTTGTCTCTTGTCTTTCATTATTGGATGATTTGATTAATCCAGGTGTGCCTGACCTCAGTAACCACAAGGACAATGGCCAGACACACCTGGATTAATTAGTTTGTCCAGTGATGAAAGACAGGAGACAAAAGAAGCTGGCATAAAGTGGAAATGCAACGCTCAACCAACCTAACTTTATTTACTAGACTGAGTACTGGTCTTATCAATAATTATATACCAAACGTGAAAAATAGAAGCATATAAAAGAAAAACGTTGCAAAGTTTGAAGTTTTTAGGACAAGAGCGCCGCCATCTTGCAGTACTCCAAGCTCTGACGTCACCAGGTTGGTTTCCCCTCTGACTCCACATTAAATCAATAGAAATAACCAGCTACGCTGCACTATAATTAACAAGCTGGAACATGTATTAGAAGATTAATAAGATGGAAAGCGAAGCTGGGAGGCCAGTCCAGCGTCCAGCTCCTGTACTGATGCTTTCCAGCCATTACACTGTGTGACTGAGGAGAGAGGACAAGACACCGGTGCTGGTGTCAGGATGGGGAGGAGGGGGTTGCGCGGTTCAGCGATGCTGAGGGCTGTCTGTTGTCAGGAGGTCTACATGTGTTTTGGAGGCGGTGCTGTCCCTGAAGGAGATCCGGCCGGACACACGGGAGCTTTTGGGAAAACAGCAGGTAAGCTAACTAAGCTAATGGTAGTAACCAGCAGGTATGCTAACTAAGCTAACGTAGTAACCGGTGGTTTAATGTAAAATAAAATAAATGCTACATGTATAGCGAGACAGGGATACAATGGGAAAGATGCAAAGCATCCAGGCTGCAGAATGCTGAGGAAGCAGGCGGTGTTTGGTATAACCGGACCCCACCATGGGGAAACTGGGAGTCCCGATCAGAAAGTTTTTATGATGTCATTTCAGATCAACCTGCTCCAGAGCTCTTCTTCTCATTATGTGGGGAGGATTTATGAGTGTTGCCGTTCGACATGTGTTTAATAAACGGCTCAAAGAGGAATAGAGGCGGAGACCTACATACTGATGTTCAGCACAGACTGATGCTGCAGACCCACCGGTGGGATCCACTCACCGGCGGTGATATTAAAACACTCAGAGCAGCTGCAGGCTTTCGTCCGCGGAGCTTACCAGTCTCCTGATCATTTTCCTAATTTTCTCCAGGAAATTCTCACCTTATGATCTGAGGTTCCCATTTCAGAGCCGCCAGTAGCAGCAGGATCTGTTTCTGGTTCAGCTGGAGGTTGTTAACTGTCCTGTCTTCAGCTTAAACTTTGGAAAACTTGCTTTTAGACCAGGAGGATACAGTAGTGGTTCCCCTCAGCCGCTCTCACTCTCGCAATACGCTGGGGGATGAGATGGAGGGGGGAGAAGGCATAAAGTAGCAGGGCTAAGAGAATCAATGGGAGCAGTGGGTGTTCGATTTGATGACAAACAGATCCACCGTTGCCTTCCTGAATTGTGTCCAGATCTACTGTACCACTTCTGGTTGCAGTCTCCACTTGTCCTCCAAGGGGCGGCCCCTGTCATGTGGGTGGCCCCCCTGTTCTGGATTCCTGGGACATGAAGAGCTCTCAGAGATAGCAGGTGCTCTGAAGCCCATTACCACAGGTTCTCTGCCACCATTAACAGGGCTGCGGAATGTACAATGCTCAGTCTGTTGATGTAAGCAACTGTGGTGCGGTTGTTGGTCCTCACCAACACATTTCTCCCCCTTAACAGGTGACTGAAGTGTTGGAGAAACAGGAACACTACCTGTAACTCGAGGAGGTTGATGTGACAGTCCTCCCCAAGAGGGCACAGATCACCTATTGCTCTTTCCAGGCAAGTGCCTCCCCACCCCATCAGGGAGGCCTCTGTGAACACTGACGTGCAAGAGGTCACTCATCCTTGTGTTGTCCCAGTCAACAAATGAGTTCCAGCAGCCTCTTTACAGTTAGCATGCAGAACGTCTCGCGACTTATACGTGTGTTCAGGGCACAGAGGTCCAGGATGGGTCTTTAGCCCCTGGACTTTTTGGCAACCAAAATGTATGGGGAATGAAAATCCTGTTCCTTGTCGTGAGGAGGAACAATTGACACGACCTGTTTTGATAGCAGGTCCTAAATTTCTCCCTCGAGGAACTCTATTTCTTGTTGAGAGGACAGATTCATCTCTTGAATGCCCCTGAACACTGGGGGGAACCCACAGAATTGGAGAGAATATCCCAGTCTGAGGGTCCTGTCCAACCAGTCTGCCAATACACAGCTGCTCCACCACGCTTCATAAAAACATGTCAGAGGGCGTGCAGACAGCTGAGGAGCATCTTTAGAAAGCGGTGGTACACAATTTCGTCTCCACAGCCAAACTCGCCATAAACAGAAGTTTGGCTTATGGGGGGCCCTCTGTGAAAGGGCTGAGTCGTCCCTGAATGCGCCTGGCCAGTTGTCCAAGCTCTAGGGGCCGTTCGTGAGCTGCTTTTAGATCCAGCCATGGAATTTGCGGCTGGATAATGTGTTGAGGACATCCTGATCGTCCTACTGCTGTTTACCTGAGATACAGCTCATGTTAACCCAACCGCTTCACTGTAGTGTTGGGGGTTAAACAAGTGAGATATCAACTGACATGCTACAACCCTCTCATTGTTTGCCTTGTCGTGCTGACATGAGCGAGGATTGTTATTGCCGTTTTGGTGGTGACAACCATCGCTCGTCAGGCAGTCAGCATGTTGAGCTGGGCTGACTGTGGAAAAAAACATGGTGTTCACCAACCGGCAGTACCAACAAACTGTCTCTTAGGATCATTGGGTGCCCCAGGCCAGTTTCGGTCTCGGCGGGCAGCAGGCTAAGGTGTGCTGTCGTCCTGTACGGGGTGTTGCTGAGGCCGGTCGTCCGGGGCCGGTTTTGGTTCAGCTGGGGGATCCACCGCAGAGAGGCTTTTTTGCTGACACCATTCCCTTCGCCTGACCCTAGCATCATGGTGGGCCAGCTTGGTCTCTTCCTTTTGCTTAGTGGCGGCAGCTAGCGGTAGATGACGCCTAAGTTGCACTTTTTCTTCCTCCAGGCTCTTCAGCCGCTGTGTCACCGTAGTGAGGGAGCCGAAGAGGCTGTCAGTTGAGACCGATACAGCAAGGAGATCCTCTCGGTCTCTTTTAGGGAGGGCAGTAAGACCCAGCCAGATGTGGAGAGAGCCGGCAGTCGAGAGGGGGCATAACACGCCCGGCAACAGTAGCAACTCTCTGAATAAGGTTGTTCATCTGGCCGATGGTGCAACCGAGGAACTCCACAGTGTCATGGGATGGGGGGGGCGTCGCGGGGCAGAGAATCTGCTGCTGCTTCGCCTAGCACACCCATGTTATTAGCTGCTGCTGCTAGCTGCTCACCACATCCTTATCCTGCAGCAGCGGTGGCAGTGGTTTTTTGGACCCTGGCCAGCCAGCTGATTGTGGAATAAGGTGTGCAGCCAAAGCGTCTTCAAGCTAGGGCACACTGGGAAACAGTCTCCATTTGGCCCTGCACATGCAGGCAAGAAGCTACCCCTCTGACTGTTGCTTTGGTCTTCAGCGGCTCCGGTCATGACTCCTTCACGCACTGCCAGGTGTTGGGAAGTGCGGGGGAGATGAAAACAGGTCGGTGGTTAAGTTGGGACGGAAAACCCCTGGTGGAGACGGCCCACTGGCTTCAGGAGCAGTAGGGGGGGCAGGGGAAGCCCGACACACTCCACTGCAGTAGACACAACTTTAGGGAACTCAAGTTTGATAGAAGCGGCACCTAACACCACTGAGCTGTTGGCGAGGGAAAGTTTTTCCTTTCATCTTGCTCAGGCAATGAGCCCGCAGCAGAAGCTGAGCAGTTCTGGTCGTCAATGCTGTCTCAGGCGGAGTGGATGTGGTGAAAGCTGGAGCACCGACCTCTTCCTCCATGGCATTGTCCTCAGATTTCCGCAGCCCCTCTTCCTCCTCACTGTCGTCAGGAGATGTGGTGAGAAGAGCTTCACAGTGGAGTGGTCTGCTCGCTGCTGGCGACGGATACTGTGTATGTCTTGGCAGCTTGGGCAGGTCGGATGCTGATCCAGTCCAGTGATGGCATGCTTCTTCCCAAGACACTCAAAGCAGAAACGATGTAGGTCTGCCGGGGCGATGATTCCAGTTGGGTAAGATCGTACTTCTTGGAGCGGCGACTCCATCCTAGGAGATGGTGGTGTCAGTGGGCACTCACCCACGCTGAAAGAAAAGGAATGAGGGCAGGTGACGATGCACCTGCTTTTATACCCGCTAAGGGGGGGGGGGTAGACACGCTCTACTGACCGGCTACGTACATGAAAACTTCAGTGGGCCATCACGTGTACATGATTGGAGGAGAGTCCAGTAGAGGGCGAAGCCTGTGTGAGATATAACCGCATTGTGTAAGTCTGCATTTAGGACGCGGCTGTGACGTTGCAGCTGACTATTGGTTGTGCACCGTGTCACTTATGTACTAACAAATGGATATGAACCAGATATGAACACAGCGGGTGTTTTCAACGTGCATCATGGAGGATTCAGCAAAGAAACGCAAGGAAACACTACAGTAGAAAGAGAGAAAAAGAAGAGGAAGGGAAAGAACAAGACTCAAGATACGACTGTCATTTACTAGCTCACAGTATGGGTACGATGCAAGATGGATGCTAGTTTACCTGTCGATAGGGGGCGCGTAACTGAGAAAACTGCTGAAAGTTCAGTTGTGGGCCTTATTATCCCAGAGATGAAACCGAAGAAATGCATATCATTTCAATTTACAGTACGCATTAATCCCCAAAACGTAGAAGTGCATTGTTCAGCAGATATACAGTATTGATGCAGTGAGTCGCCATTTTCATCCCTGCCCACCCAGCCACCCATAGCTTTACAAGGTATAAAGTTGACATGGGGAGTAAGAAAACATAGAAAGAAAACAAAACTAAAGTAGACAAGACAAAAAAGAACCTCAAGCAGGTGACAGAGTGTAAAGACGAAAAAAGAATAAAGAAAATGAAAAAAGAATTGTGTTCATTATTCAAGTTCCTCTGTCTTCGTTGTCAAGGACTCCCTGCACTGTTCCTGCTCCTGATTCTCTGAAACTTTTAATGCTTCAACTGTGTAATCTACCAAATGGTATTTGGTGACTATAATAAATCTGTTAAAACCTTTGTGGAAATAAGCCTGGCTCTTGATTTGGGTGTGTAGCACAAAAATGAAATGTTTGTTATTCCAGTAATATTTAAAGCTTTGACTATTTCATTGTTATTATAATATTACTGTATCATTTTTTGTATAGAGCTTTATCACTCTAACCTCCAAATGCATACTTTGCCTCTTAATTCTTAAATGTAACGCCAAGTAATTTTTTTGCCTGTATCATGGGGGGAAAAGCAATAATGTGTTCCTTTATGTATTTTTTTTGTGTGGTAGCATGAGAAAAAGGCAGAAATTGTGTCTGTGAACACAAATCAATACATTATGTTTTCATAGTTATGTTTTGCTATGAGATGGCTGGGTTCTTTTAACAGCCATATAAAATATCTAGAATATGAAAGAACAATGACCATCAAAAACTAAACACTGGAGATTAGAATAATAAGAACATTACTGAAATTCCCAATTTAAAGTGCATGTTTTCCCTGTTTTATTCAAACTGACTGCAATAAAATTCCCTTTCCATTTTCATGACTGCTTATTGTGACGGAATGAAACTTGACTCAAATCATAATATTAAAAACAAAACAAAACAAAAAAACAAAAACAAATACTCTCTCTCCCTTCATTCATGTTCAACTTAATTCCTTTGTGAAAAGTTTCAAGAATCCGCTCTGACTTTACAAAAATTCTAAAAAGGATTTCTATGTTGATCCTTTTCTCTGCTTCTGTTTATTCTGACAGTCTGCCAGACAGTTCCTTAGCAACCAAAAACACACATTATCCCCCAACAGCATCATCCTTTCACACTCCCGCCACAATCTTCTCAAGCACGCGCACACGCACCTCCTCTGCATCTGCTTCACCAGGTCTCCCACTAAAAAGAAAGAAAATGAGTCTCCTCTTTGATGTTGGAACATAATGCAAACAGAGCCATTAACACGGTATACCACACTGGTAATGGAGAACAAAGCCCAAAGAGGTGAGCGGGCGTGACCCTTGACTTTTCCATCCTCCTGTGCCTTTCTTAATAAAACCACTTACATTCACTAGAACTTCTCATTAAAGGGCATCTCTGATTAGAATGAGTAAGTGCTTCAGAGTCTGTAGCTACAAAAGCTTGGATCATTTTATCCTATGCTGTATTCATTAAGCCTTCTCCTTTCTTCTGTCTAATCATTTTATATTTCTGTCTAACAAGACTTGCAGAGATGAAAAAAAAAAAATCTTGTTGTGCAACTTACACAAAAGGTTCAGAAAGCCAAATTAAAAACATTATTTTTCCTACAATCGCTCCTATATTCATCATCTCTGTCCTAAATACAATTAATATAATATCAATTTTAATTTAACTAATCGCTCCTTACATTACATTTTGAATGAGTCAATAGTTGATGTTTTGTTTATTGTGGATCCCCATTAGCTACAGCTCATCACTACTGTTATTCTCCCTGGAGTCCATCCTAATAATCATTAGTAAAAATTACACTAATAGTATAAAATGCATCCAAAAACATCAATAAATACACGCAAACAAACAAACTTATTACACTATGTCACATTAGTCTCTTAGTCCTCCAAAACCAACAATAATAACAAATTGATAACAATAACATATTATCACAACACTATTTTTCATTACATTTTGCATATACATGGCCACTCATCTATACAATAGTCACTATAGGCTATTCCCTTCATTTTCAAGTCATTATTTTCTAATTTTGACTGTCATTCTATCAATCTTTCATAGTTATACAAAAGATTAATCTAATAATTCCATACTTGTTTCTACAGATATTGCTTTAAAATAATAATTTAAACCAAATATTATTATTTGTTTTGGGAATGAGTTCTATTGAAACATTCCTCTGTAAAGAATTTGTTTGATCACATTAGCTTTGGTAGACTTTAAAGACAGGGCGGATGATGTTTTACGGGAGCATTTTTTACTATATTGCTAAAAGTCTTCTTCACACCCCAATTGCAGACAATTAATTAAATGTTCTGACACAGAAATTAAAAAAAAAAAATCACCTGTGGAACATACAGGACTGGAAAAAACACTTCCAATGTAATTAAATTCATCGGATGGGGTTGCGAATGGCCCGTACTGATTGATTGAATGATTATTATGTCCATCAAACTCGGCTGCCGTTAGTTGTGTCCACCTTCCTCGCGCGTGAGCACAACTTGCCGTAAGCGTCTCACAGTGCAGGCGAACCGAGACCAGCATGGCCGCTGTTTGCTCTTAAAAAGAAAAAACGGATGAGGATCAAGTCATGGAGGTGTTGGTGTTTGCAGTGAGGATGCTTTATGCCGCAGAAGAAGTTGGAGTTGAGATAATTACCACTTTTAGGAAACGTGGTTCCTCTGTTGTTTACTGGGAAGCTAGCAAGCTAGCTACTCAGCTGTTCTCGGTTGTGTTCGCCGACAACTATCGCGGACGCGTTTTTGTGTTCTGGAGGCATTGTTTCGGGAGGTGTATATTTTTTAAAATTTAGCTTGCTCGAACCATTTTTCCAGGATCCCCTACCCTGCCTTTAATTTAGAATGATAATGGTGACTTTCAAAGATTATTCAGTTACAGTAGGCTACTTTTGACTGTATGATGGACATTAGCACCACAAAATAGGACGTAGAATGAGTTGGCAGCTCTGCAGCAGACAGGTAATCTATCTCATCTAATTTTCTCTGCAAATTTTACAGACTTTATGTGAGGTGCTTCAAGTGTTGTGTTACCATCAATGCAGAAAAAGGCAGAGGATTTAAAGAGGACTTAAAAAAAGAAAAAGTCATATTTAATCATTAATGAACATATTTTTTCTGGCTTTAGCAGAATCACATGTGAGAGAAACTTGCCACTAACACTCACATTCTTCAGAGATTAATTATTGATAAGGATTCTTCAAAATTGTCTATTTACGAAAATCAAAGACATTCTGTCCTGAGCACACATACTAAATTAACTACAGCTCCAGACAGAATGTCATCTGCAGCTAGAGTAATCTAGTAATGAATAAGAAACATTGTAAGGCTGAAATGTTACCTGTCTCTGTGACATTGAAGTCAGTTAATAATCCCTCTTGTTCTTCATCAACAATCACGGCAATGATTAATATGACATGAGGTACGTAACGAGAAATGAAAATTACATTTTTTTATGAATATTTAACAATATAGATGTGAGCTAGACTGCAAACCATAATAATTGATGGATGTTTGATGTTTGTGATCTAAAACATTAAATTCAGTAACACAAAAACTACAGATTATTCACATCACATCATTTAACCCAATTTTACCAGTGTCATGTTTTAAGATTATAACATTTGGTGCGTCTAACAGGGATTATGGCTTTTGTGAAACATTGAGGACAATTGAAATGTCTTTCCAGTGAAAACGGTGTTGTTTAACAAAGCCATGGTAAAAGCAAAGAGCCTGACTCTGTAGGGGCAAGGTTGGTAATCCTGTCACATGCAGATTGATTTAGATTCATTTGAAGGACAGAGCTCACCTCATCAGGTAAAAGTTCATGTTTGTGTGCACTCCACTCAGTCTGAGTTGCATTCTAAAGCAATCTTGGGCTCATATGGAGCAAATGCAAAGACATTTGCATGCAACACTCACATTTACCTCCCCATGCTCAAACTGACTAACAATCATAAACAGAGAAATTTTCCATTGGTGTAATGCTTTCTAAAGACTTGCTCCAATCTCCTGTCTTCAACTCAGAAGCCCTGTTCACCAACCGGCGATACCAACAAAGTTTTCTTGAAATTATTAAGATTGAAATAAATTACAAAATATAATATTTAATAGTAATATTAATAAATATGATAAGACATGAAGCATAATAGTTTGCATTAAACCAGGGAATTATTATCACTAACAGTCATCATCCCCTAATAGCGTCAACATGACATGATATCTGATAGGCTGCCATAATCATGTGACACTTAAAGGAATAATACATTGCTGACTTTCACACATAAATTCATTCTTTGCACACAATTTCACATCTATTTATACTTTTTTCCATTTTGTTTGTTAGTTTTCCTTGTTTGTCTCACCCACTATCTGTTTGCACACGACCTGCGAGTCATGAACTTTTATGGGCTTTTAAAAGTAGGGCCAGCAGCAGTCCTTTCAACGAATGAGAGGTTGGCGTTCATCAGTCTAAGAGAAAAGCTGCGACCAAGTTTACTGTCCACAGACATGTTTTCCATAAACAACTTAAGTACAACTTACAAAGAAAAATTAAGATGATGATGATGGTGAATGAGGCGCTGTGTTCAGATGGTTTTAACTATAAATAAGTGGAAAAAGTAGAAAATACTGACACACTTCGTGGCTAAAGGAGCTCTGTTCTTTGCCATGCTCGAATGAAGTTGATCATCATGTTACAAGGCTGAGTTTTTGTGTTAATCCTTGGGTCTTGGCATTCTCTTGGATGTTGCTTTGACACATATCACCCACGTCAGCATTGCTGCAGGCCAAGCACACCCGCCATGGTGCAGATAGAGCCCATTGCACTGCAAAAGTGGTCAGTAATGGATCAAGGCCCACAACAAAAAGCCAAAGTGTTCACTCCTTGCTCCAAACGTCTAAATCACAATGCGCTGCAAAAAGTCGGGGGGGGGGGGGGGGGGGGGGGGGGGGGGGGGGGGGGGGGGGGGGGGGGGGGGGGGGGGGGGGGGGGGGGGGGGGGCGGGGGGGGGGGGGGGGGGGGGGGGGGGGGGGGGGGGGGGGCCGGGGGGGGGGGGGGGGGGGGGGGGGCGGGGGGGGGGGGGGGGGGGGGGGGGGGGGGGGGGGGGGGGGGGGGGGGGGGGGGCGGGGGGGGGGGGGGGGGGGGGGGGGGGGGGGGGGGGGGGGGGGGGGGGGGGAAAAAAAAAAAAAAAAAAAAAAACAGGCTTACTGGACCAATTAGCTGGTAATGTCATGGTTTTAGATACCACAGGTGATCTGTACATAAATATGCTTTATCTATAACTTCATGGATCAGAGAGGTTTTGACAAGATAATGGAGGGCATGCATAATGTAAGAACACAGTTTAATATATTGAAGATCATTACTGTCAATCAACATTTTTATTAAAAGCTATATTTTTTAAAAACTAATACCTCCACAGGTCATTTGGGGGGGGGTTAGAGAATGAAAGTACATTTCCTAGAAAACTTATATTTAGCCTAAAAATAATTATAAAATAAATGTTAACGGTTTCGATAATGAAATTATATTTACGTCTATAAGCCAATACACGCCGCCATTGCGGGTTGCCAAATACGATCTCTGTGTGGCAACAATATTTTGGCCACAGTTAGGCTGGTACAGGGCAAACAGTGGACACGGCGAGTGAAGCAGCTGCTTCAGAGTCCTGGAGATGTTGTTATCTGTTTCTGAGGAGGAATGACCTGAGAAGAGCAAAACCTGGAGTACATTTAGGTGAAGACTTCACTAAATGGACCCACATAAACGTTTTCAAACGTCAAGACACGGAAATGGCGACTTTCCTCCTGGATCGGCAACCTAATTTGTTTGCTAACGTGGCTAACGTTAGCTGTCAGTTATAAACTCCTGTGTTGCTTGTTGGACATGCTGCAGACTGTTGGTTACTTGCATATCAGCAGTGAGCCTGGCATCCCAGCGGCTGGAGTTGTTTTTCTGCCGTTGCAACTACAACCTAGACACACATGATGTTGCTGTTCTGTCCGTATTCCATATTCAACCTTTTAATATAATGATTTTATTCACTTTTTTTTTTTAAGGAGGAAATACAGTACAGCTGAAATACAGTACCATCACTAAAAAAACAGATGTATTGTTTCCTGCTGTTAATATAAGCTAAATGGTGGGATTGAATAAGTTTTTATACTTCTTCCCATTCCTTTTCGTACATGAAATTGTTAAATGCACATCATTATTTTTTATTTCTTTACATATCCATTCAGTTTGTTTGTTTTTTTTGTTTTTTTTTTTAATTTTATTTTATCATTATCTATTGTATTGTACTTTTGGTGCATTTATTATATTGTTTTGGTTATTTTGTTTTGGTAATGTTTCTCGTTTGTTCATGTACGGAATGAAATAAAAAATGAAATAAAAAATGAATAAATGCTAACTTCCTTTATTTTCTTCATGGTTTCCATAGTACTGCATTTCCAGCAGTTTTTTATGGTCTGATTTTGCTTCTGTGCCCCATACTGGAATCTTCTGTTAACTGATTTAGTTTGCAGGTATGACGAGTGTGGATAAACAGTTGATGATTTATATATCTATATCCATCTTTAAAAAAAAGAAGAAAGTTTAAAGAAATTAAGTTTCAAAGCTACAAAGTGGGGGATACAAAATATATAATAATAAGGGCTTGTTTTTAGTTTAGTTACAATTTAGTTACTCTTAACTTCAATTTTATGGATTATGCAATGCCAAGAGATTGATTATGGAGAAATAATAAAATGTTGGTATTGTCATATAGTTTAATACACTTAAGCGGACTGTTTTGTTTATGTTAGTCTGTGTATGATGTTAGGGAAACATACAAAGCAAAATAGTAGAAGTTTGTAAATGTGCATAATAGTGTATTTATTTACGTAGAAACCAGTGAAAGCTAAATTATGTTTTCTTTGTAATGTATTTGAAGGGGTTGGACCAAATAAGTTTGATTTCTTCCTACTCTTTTTGAACATGTTGAATTATTGTTATTATTATTATTATTAATTATATTATTATTATTATTATTATTATTATTATTATTATTATTATTATTATGTTTTGTTGCCTAATTGTTAAATTTTTTGTTATAATTTATAAACATTATGCTGTTTCAATTTTCTTTTCTTTTGTTTTCTTTTTTTCTTTTTCTTTCTTTTTTCCCCAACATGCCCAAAATAAAACAATCAATCAATCAATCAAATCAATCAAAAATATGAAGTGTTAATTTAAAAAAAAAAAAAGTGCATTTCTTGCCTTGGATGAATGTGGCTTGAATGCCCCTGTGTTTGCTTATGAAATTTCAACTTTTACTCTCATTCTGCTCCTGCTGGTATAACTAAGTAATTATTCTAACAGTGTGACTATCACTGTCTTTTCAAATGCAAAAATTAAGACATCCCTTTTTGGGGTGGTATGTAGTGACATATGAAAAAGTAAATTGGTAGAGCAGATTTAAATTAGGTAGTTTGCAAGAAACACACTTACTATACTTACCTGAACTTTGCCTGCTGAACAAGTGTTGAATGTCAGCACCACACTAACCCCTCACACCCATTCACAGCATATTTCCATAATTTTATCACTATTTTTCAGTTTTTTGAAAAATGGGGAAAAATGTTAAATATCACAGAAAAAAAATCTGTGATATTACAGATTTTTTTTAACAGTGTAGGCTGTACTAGTAGTGTTTTGATGTTTGCTTGTTTGTTTTGTTAGCTTGATGCTGTTTACCTGAAAACCCAGAAAGCATAAAATAATTTATATTTCTTAAATTTATATTTTGGCTGGTGAACACAGCTTCAGCTGAAATGAACAGTTACAGATAGCCATTCATGGTATGAATGTTTTTCCCTGAGAAATAGTAAGATTGCATTTATAATACTTTTACTTCAAAGGCCATGTCATTAATACTTCATATTTAAAGTACAGAAAAAAACAGCTGTCTTTCTTAATTTTAGATTCATTCAGTTATAAGTGAATTAATACTGAGCTCTACATGTTTTAATGGTGGTGAAGTTATCAAAGCCAACCGAATTTAACAAATGGATTTTTCTTTCCCAGAAATTTACAATATTAAGTTTCACTGATAAAAAAAAAAAAAAAAAAAAAAAAAAAACTGCTACTTTTAATTGAAAAATGGGCAAAGATGAAAGCTACAGTCAAGATCAGCATCTCAAAGGCTCAGAGTTATTAAAAGTTTAACAGTGTGATCATTTTTATTTTGGCTCATTGCCATCTTCAACTCAACACCTGAAAGTCCCTGGAAACTTTCACTCACACCCCAACAATAAACACCACCTGCACATGCTGAGACATACAGTGCACTGATAAAACTTTGGAGTGTTATTTACTTAGAAAAACCTCGGTGTGTTTTTCCACACAGAAATGTTGACTAAATTTCATAAGCCTTATTTCAAGCAAACTTTGCCTATGAGTTATTCCTACAAGGATAATTCAAGTAAACTTTGCGTGTATTTAGCAACTTTGCATCTTATTTTGTCGTTATTAGTTATAATACTACTACTAATAATAATAATAATAATAATAATAATAATAATAATAATAATACATTTTATTTAAAGCACCTTTCAAGAAACTCAAGGACACCGTGGACACCACAAGTTCTACTTCCACTCAGTTTGCATCAAACTGAAAATGTCTCATTTTGAAAATAATGGTATTTAAGAGTATTCTTTAATTACCACACTGAGACAGACTAATAGACTAGTTGTTATTGACTGTTAAAATAATAAGCATAGCTGATCGTCAATAAGCCCAACTTCTGAGACAAGGATGTAGAAATGTCGATCAGTGGTGGCTTTACTTATCTACTGTCCTTCTCACTCAAGGTAGCACCTTTATAATTCAAACACAACAGAACTTTCCAACATTGTCTATATGTAACCCATGACACAGCAAATAACTCAAATTTATAGCATAACATTCACAAAGGTTAAATTCCTGTTGAATATGCATCTCCCATGAGCCTTCATGGTCCAGTTAAGTTTGGAACAGGACTATGTAGGCAAAGTAAAGTTTACGTGCTTTGTACAAGTTGGTCACACAATGAATACATAAATTACTTGAT
This sequence comes from Atherinomorus stipes, assembly GCA_023101725.1. NCBI lineage: Eukaryota > Metazoa > Chordata > Actinopteri > Atheriniformes > Atherinidae > Atherinomorus > Atherinomorus stipes. The sequence goes on from JALJCO010002435.1 coordinate 334,841, forward strand.
AATTTTCAGTTATACTTACAATTCAAAATGAAGTTAAAAATATACAAACAAATGTCACGTAGCGTTGTATAAAATTATTCCTTTTTAAAGTAAAAACAAGGTAATAAAAAAACTATTGTAGAATTTAGTTTTCATGTCAAAGTGATTTTTACAAGGCCAAAAAAATGTTGTTTTTTTCAGTGATTATAACTAAAGATTTTTTTTCTCTTTATGATAAATAAATCCTTTAGTGGGTCTTACTGGCACACTTTAGCACAAATAAACAATCTGAAGGCAAACCTTTTTTTTTACTTGAGAAAAAAAAGTTATGCAGTTTAGGAAATGTTGCCTTTAAACGTCCTGTTTTCTTGTGGAAATTCAGCAATGCGAGTGGGAAGATCAGAGTCAAGAACTGGAATAAAAATGAGAGCTGCAGAGTGTGTGTTTGTGTAAAGAGGGTTCTGCATTTATGTGGGTTCAAGATGATGTTTTGACTGAGACAAACATATACAAACACCACCACAAGCCCCCCCCCCCCCCCCCCCCCCAACCCTACCCCCGATTATTCTACTGGGCTTGTGCATGACTTGAATTGCAACATTGTACAAGGTGCCTTTATTAAACAGCTTGTTACTCAGTCAAAACAATTAGGACTGTGCATTACAGAAGTGGTATCCTGGCAACACCGGATTGCAATGCAGAGAAAACGAGACGTCGAGGCCCATACGCACTGTCAGAACTGATATCTTAAATATGGCTTTCTGATTGTTTATGCAGTTATTTGTTTTGGATCCCTGTTGTCTGCAGTTGCAGTGAGGATGTAGTCAGTTTGTGATGAGACGATTTGTCCAAGTTCCAAGCAGTGCCACCACTGTGAGTCCAACCCACAGGCTGTTCATACAGCCACGCAACGCTACAGGGACTTTGCTATAAAAGATCATTTTGACAGTGGCTTGAGGGCTTTTGACTACAGTTATTTAGCATTTCCACCACATAGACAAGCAACTGCTCACACACGTGCGGTCCCTGGTTCTTTCTACTTTTCTCACACATACTTGTGTGCAACCCAGCAGACATACAAACATAATCACACATCAACAAACATTCATGAACACATATCACACTGACACCAAATATCATTTGCTTCCCAGAGGAAAAGATTGGTTTCTTTTTTATGTGGAGTTTGGCCCTGACAATGAAGTGCAATTAGGCTGCACCCTTTATAAAACCATTTGCATTTTGCTGTGCAGCTAGAAGTACAAAAAACACATAGCCTGCAGATTATCTTAGATGCATGAAAAGACACTTAGGAATTATAATATAAATCCTTTACAGAGATAATTTCATAACTGATTTGGGGAAACACGGCATCTAATTTAAAACATGTGGGATGGAGAGCAGCTATGCCAGTCTCTAGATTCCCTTTGAGTTTTGATGAGTAGCTGTCCCAAAACATACTACACTTACTCCTTTAGGCTAAAGAGCACTATCTATCAGCATGAGTAAGTAATCTAATATAATATACAGCATAAATGGAAGGCGTGGTTATGAAATGGAAGAAGAGGTACATGCTCAACAACATTATTTGGTCATTATTTAGATTATTCTTGTGTTCTGACCTTTACTAAAGGGTTAAAATAGATTAGATTTATATTAGGAGGTTAATGGACAATGTCTTTATTGCTAAACTAAATGAAAGCACATTAAAAATGACACCCACAGATGTAATGGTGCACAAGCACTCAACATGTGCACAGACGCACCCAAATAGACTCACACAAATGCCAGTTTAAGATACACATCATTAGCCACAGCAGGTTTTAAAGTGGCAGTTTAAGATGACTTGTCACCCACACTGCTTCCTCCACCTTGCTACGCTCAAGGCTGCCAGGCTTGTAACGGCAAGAGCAGTGGCACTCTATGCTAACAGCTAAGCAGAACATAAGGTGACATTGACACAGTCATTGCACCAGCTCTGTTTCTGCACATGACGTCATTGTCCTTCGAGAGGGAGCACACGGGGATGTGAGCTAGCTGAACCATGTGATCGGCCATCCCTATCTCTATTTGTCAGCACCTCGGCTGTAAAGCACCTACCTGTATATTGAGGCGTGGGGCTGATACATGATGCACTTTGTACCATATGTTCCTCCCAAACAGGAAGAAAGACACAAGCAGGCAGAGAGAGAAAGAGAGCTGTTGTCTTACAGTAGAACCTGGAGGAGACGGTGGCTTTATGCCATCAGTCATGAAGCATCCATAAAGCATGCAGAGATAAGGTTAAGCAGCATTTAAAGCACATGGTTATAAATGGCCGACCATGACCTAAACGTCTCAAGGGAAGGGAGAAGGAAAAAAAAAAGAGAGGAGTGGAGAAAGAAATCTTGGGTAAAAAGCTGGTGTAATAAATATAAAAAAGATCGAAAGGACAAGAAAAGGACAAAAAAGAAGAAGTGTGTTATAAAAGGATGTTAAAGACTTACTTTCCAGAGTGAAGTGCAGTGATAAAGAGAGTGTCAAATCAATGATCGTGTCTATAAAGAGGTTAATAGGAAGCATAAGCAAGGACAAGAAAAGGTAAATGAAAAGACAGTTGACTGCAAATCTTTGATTTGTGTTTCACTCTTTTCCTAGAATTTCTCAAAATCTTTCAAATGGGTATGACAAGAATACACACACACAAAAACATCACTGAACAAAGCATATAAAACAAGCGCTAGCTTCTAATGTATATAAATGGTCTTTCTTCCCCTGTGACTGACTGGAAGTTCTGCAGTATTCCAGCATCCCTGCATTTTTACCTGAATCTGTCGGTGTCAAGCACAATGTCAAAGCTAATTGAGTTGCAAAGCCACTTTCACAAGCACTTGCTATCGGGGGGCGAAGGCTGAGCTGCTACCATGCTTGTCAATAAAACCACATTAAAATGAACACATCATAATTACTGCCTCTATTATCCTTCAAGATCTAGGACAGAGGCGCCCGTTCATAATTGGCTGACTAACTGCCCCATATGGGCATGGGCAATAGAAATAATTGTCCTTGTCTGTGGAGCTGACATGTTAACACAGTCATATCACAGTTTGGAGCTAAAACAATCACTTTGAAGGTGCTCCCGACCAACATATTCCGATTGGCAATTATTGGCCCAGAACATAGAATGGTGCAAACATCATTAACAAAGTGCTGCATTGTAGAAACAACACAGCATGTTTATAGATTTGCCGCAGCTAAGATGGGTTTAATAATTAAAATAAAAACAGCCTCTCAGGATTCATTCTCTTTAACAGGAAAAAAAAGGTTTGGAGTAGCACCTGTTTATCATCACATCGACAGCACCAGCAGCTCAGCAATCAGTAAACACAGAGCTGTTCGGGCTGCTCAAAATAAATTATGTACAATATCAATAAAACTCAATCCTCTCATACATTTGATAAACAAGCAGAAAGTGGACTCTTTCAGATATGCCATTCACTGCAATCTTGCTATATATATAAGCTGCTTGAGCAGATTTTGATTCATTCCCCATCTTAACTTTGTGAGTGGTTGCGGCTTAATTTCAACACTCCTGTTGCCACACACAAAAAAGAAGAGATTAGGAGAGTAATGCTTTTAGAACAAAGTGAGGCTGCCGGTCTGTTGTGAGCTTTGACACAATGCAGTTTTAAATCTGCAGAAATGAAGAGCTTACAGAGGTAAGGATGTGGTAATTCTCTCATCTCCTAAAGGATTTAAAAGTCCTCATGATGAAGGGGAAAATGAATCTTTGATTAATAGTTTGGATAGGCCCACGAAGAGATGTAGATAACATCTTCCTAATCTCTTCTTCTAATGTGCTACTCCCCTCGCTTTTTCTTTCACTCGTGTGTGCAGAATAGCATGAAAAGGCGCGCTGGATTGGCGGATGTTTGAAGATAGATTGTTTTGGAGGCCAGCTGTGAAACGAGGATGATGTCCTGAATAAGTTACGTACTCGGATCAGGGCCCAAAGCTTGCCAAAAAAGATGTGGTTCAATCCCTGATCTTCTCTAGCTTCTAAAAAGATTAGATCCGAGTTTCTTGATATTGAGTGCTCTTTCCTTTCTTTACTTCAAAAACAATCTGACTTTAAAGTTTTATCTTCAAGTGTTGACCTTTCAACCAGAGATTATTCTCATTATATTTCTGTCATCTGTTATATCCTCAATGACCCAGCCTGTGTTTTCAATGTGTTTCAGACATAAATGCAAAATCCTTGCAGAATATTTCCTCTTCTTACACAGCAGGCTTTAGATAATCTTTTGATACAATCAAGCTAGAGGGACAGTGACATTTATGAATGTTTTTTTTTTTTTTTTCATTGAAAGACACAAAATACAAAATAATTCCTACAAATGAAGGAGTATTTGTAAGACTTTCTGATAACTTACTGTAATTGTGTTGCACTGGTGGCAACAAATGCAGGCATCTGTTGTCCGCCTTCAACTTTCATTTTATCCAGTTATGAAGCTCTGCTGTTCCTGAAAACATGAAACCGCCAAATGTTTTCTTTCTTCATGGTTCTGTTGTCATAATCAGTTAGCTTAAGATTTGGTGAAACAGGTCTAAGGGTGTACAGAATGACTCATCAATAACTTCTTTTACTCTGTTTCTTTCTGTACATTTATGCAGCTCATTTTCACAGTGGATACCTCGCTGCTACACTATATATACCAAATTGTGCACATCTATTTTTTGTAATGTTGACACAAATTAAAGAATTAAAGCATCATAACTTTATATTAACACAAAACATTATTTCATGTTCTTTACAGATATGAAACAGGAAGACTTGCGGTATATGTGGATTATTTAGGCTGCATCTGTCACAGCTGTTTAGTATACAGTAGCTATATAGATTTAAATCAAATGCTCTCATGTGTGTGAGGGAAAGGCAGGGGCTGTGTGTATAAACTGTGGCTCAGTAAAAGGGTGGCCATGTGATGGAAACTCATCAACTGACTGATAATCTAATTACGGCTCCAGACTAAGATAGATGGAGCCATGTAACAAAACACACATCTTTATGAGGCTTAATTTGTGCTGTAAAAGCTACACAAATAATTGAGGCTCTAGGAAGAGATATGAATTTTGATGCATATATATTAGTTATTGCAACCCTGAAAGGGGGTCTATTACATAACTGTAGGCGGGCCAGTCTGTTGACAAACTGAGAGGTTGTCAAAATAAACTATGAGACAAATTGAGTGGCGTTACTGGCGGATGTGATTAAAAGCAGAGAGGAACTGCAATTTGAGAATTATTGGGAAGTGGTGACGGATTTGTTGGCCGCTAGTGATGGATATCACTCCTCGGCTTTTGCTTCCCCTCAAATGAATATTTATATTGAATCTCTTGTTATCTAAACATGGTCATACAGCTATTTCACAAGGATTGAGGGAGGTAGAAATCCTGTTTGTGGTGCCATTTACATTTGAGCAAATCAATGGTGATTTTGAAGATGCACAGAAATGACGGCTGTTTTGCTCATGAGAGAAAGTATTTTCATACCCCTGACCTCTGGGGAGAGATGGCTTCTCTCTCATATACATTGCAGAATCGCAGTCTGACAGCTGAAGGCCTCTACGGTCTAATAATTGGATTTTTTTTTTTTAAATAAATAAATTGTAACCCTGTAAGGTCATTTTAATCAATTCTTGTAATTACAAATTACAAATCACTGTATGCCCAGGGAGCTTTGTGACATGGCTGCTGTAAAATGGTGCATCAGCTTGCTACCATCTTTCTCACTGAGGTGGAAAAGAAATGCTTTAAAATGTTTTTGGAGTCCACGGTTCATTTTATGAACCACCACTCAGGTCCTTCGCACTGAATAATGAAATTAGATGTAGTTTAAATGAGAATGCTAATGTGATGTAATTTTCTGACACCATAGTTTCCTGATCTGAGAGTGAAAGAAGGCTTTGAAGAGCAACCTTTTTTGTATTAATTGTGTTGGGGATTATTAAGATTTAACCAGCTCTCATGGCAAAGGCAGTTATGAAAAAAAAAACAATCAATTTTTTTCTTTTAACTAGGGGTGGGGGGGGGGGGGTCTATTTTGTTGTATCCAGGAGTATACGTCAAAGGGAGTATGTAAAAAAAGTGTTTTTTTTTTTCTGAGCCTGAGAGAACATATTTGGGTGTCTGAAGTCATAGCCCCCCACCCCCCACCCCACTGTAACGAAGAAAATGAACTTTAAAAAGTCTGTTAAACAAGAGACTTTTACGCAAGCTTTCCACATTTAAAAGTTAAGTTACATCATTAAGGTTATCCAGACTCCTCTCTCTGCATGTAATCCTGACATTAACTTGATATTGCATTCAATTACTAATTTACTATTACCACAGACTCTGATCACCATAGTTAACTGGGGAAAAATCAGTGCAGCCATGTTAACATCCATCACATAACACATAGGTCAAATATTGGCTAATTACCATAATTTCTTTATGGTAGCTGCTAAAACATATGTTAAAGAAAAATATAAGTCCAGATTTTATGGAGCTGTTGTATTATTGAGGGATTACAGCATAAACTCTCTTTGATTTTTTTTTTTATATCCAGTGAGTATTTTTTACATTATATGTTTAAAAAAAAAAAAAAAAAAAAACAAACTTTGACCAGTTACACTCATTACTGCCAACAAGATTGTGGCTAAAAGAGGGATCTATAGCTTACCACTGTCCAACTGCAGGTGAGTTTAATTAATATAATTGCCCAACAAGTACTTTTCTATCAGTCTAGTATACTAAAGGATTCTTTGTGCTCTTTTTCACTTTAAAATGTGCTTCAAGGATGACTGTAAAGACTACAATACAGACACTGAAGAAGATAAAAGATCTGTTTGAGTAAAGGTACACTGATGGAAGAAAATGAGTTGGTGCTGTTTCTGTTGTTATTTTGATCAAAGGATGTCAGACGTTTTATTAAAATGTTATAAAACTGTGTCAGCTTATGAAAATTGGCATGGTATCTCTTATATGCGTGACTTTTTTTTTTTTTTCATGCCTAGGTTTTTTGCTTAGCCAAAAAATTCAGGCTGGACAGCCAGTAATCCCTACAAAGGACATTGTTATGTATTTCATTATCTAAATCTGGCAAGTCATGTTTTTCTGGACCTAACTGTGCAGCTTTCAGTACATATAGTTCAACAAAACAGTTTGCAATGTGTTTAACAAAGAACCGGCAAGTGAAAGACAAGCGAACACTGAATTATTATATGTAATTTATTTGTAAGTTAATTATTGACAGAATTATTATCATTTCAAGCAGTAGTTCTTTTGTTAGTATTCTGGAAAAATCCGAGTTAGCTGTGATTGTATAATGTTTTAACTTCATATTTAGTAACACAAAAAATAAACAAGCAAACAAACAAACCAGACATTTTATGGATATTTCATGCTTTACAGTTAGATTGGATTGGACTGAGCACAGCAATTTCTGGTAAGCTTCAGAATATAGACAGAAAAAAAAGAAAAAAAGAAAAAATAAGAAAAAATAAACATAAATAAGAAAAAAAAACACTCTGAACAAAGTAAAGATTTTACAAGCCAGTTTTTTTCTTTTTGTTATTTTTTTCATTAATTTCAGTAATAAGATCTTTTTTAATTGTTGTTTAAACAAGAGCAGCCTTTTGTCACCAATGTGCCTGAAACTTGCTGTTGAAGACTTCTGTAATGAAACTGAAAAGAAAAGGAGAATTTAGAAACTGTGGTGATTTTATGGCAGAAGTTTAGCTCTTACCACTGCTTCCAAGGTCTCTTTAAGAAAACAACCATATTCCATCGGTAAATCTGTGTCTCCCTCCTGATCATCTTCGAGCAAAATTGTGCTGGTTATGCATCCATCCGTTGCAGATAAAACGGGGGATCCCGGACCTCTGCCTGTGGCTCTGATAAGTGTGAGCTGATGAGTGTTCTCTCTCTTGTTAAACTAAGAACATTTCTTTTCTTTATACCTCTGTAGGGTTATTTGCTCTAAACTCACTGATTTCTTCTGTTATCTTTTGCTTTAACAGTTTTTTTTTTTTCTGTTCATGAATACAGAACTGAGATTGAATAAAACAGATTTCATTTTCTTTATTTCGTTGGACAGTGCCTCACTTTTGTTTTAGATTAAAATGCACTTCCTGCTTCTTGTAGTTGAGTAAAGTAATGTCTCGATGTACAAATGACAAATAAAGGGAGTTTCTGTATCAATTTATGGTTAAAGGGATTTATTTATAAAAAATTCATAGTTTTATAAATCTGTCTAATGGAATACATACAGCATGCACATTTTGGTGGATACACTGTTTCACTTGAGAAATTACATGCAGTTTTATGCATATTGCCCCTTAAGTGGTTTGCAAGGATGAGCTGGGGCCCTTACAGTTAGCAACATGATGCAGAATAGAGCGCCGTTGCTTAAGGCAGAAAGTTGTGGAAGTATTTTCCCTCCACTGAGTTCACTGAAGCCCACTGTGAGAGTAGACAACACACATAAATAAATATTTCACTTTCTCTTCTCTTTATTTTTCAAAAGGACAAAATTTAGCTTTTGTTATGATTCTACCTCTCCCTTTTTATTTTGTGCAATATTTGTGTGTTTGTCTGAAATGATTGATTTTTAGTTCAGTTTACATTCAAGATTTGTTTACCCGATGCTGCTTTGTAGAGAAACAAAACTGTGCTTTGGCTCAAATTGCTCCCACAAATAAAACAGGCAGGTGCGACACGCAGAGGTCATATGAGTGTGGGATTGCCTGCAGAGCTCAAGGCCAACAGAAATTCATCTTCCAGCATATTCTCACTCTCGCTCTCTAGTCTGCAACAGAAGCTGTTATTTCTTCTCCAGTGACTCTTTTCTTCAAATCTTCTCTTTTCTACAGCTTCACCTATCTCTCAGTTGTACAACTCCCTCCCTTTTTAATCCCTCCGTTGGACTCAACAGCATTCTGCAAGTGTCTTGTTGACAGCCTCAGAGAATATAATTCTGCTGTCGAGACAACAGCTCATCTGTTGTCCTTCTCATATCCACTGCTCATCTCCTTCTGCTACTGCTCCATCTCTTCCATTTCTGTGCTGACAGAAGCCCATTTTAGATGGAGTGTCCTTTTGCGTCACGTACCTTTCTCATCAGCGTGAATGAGGTTTTTTCACATATCCTACAAGGCCCTCTCACCCTCAGATTTATTGTCAGTGTGGAGGCTGAAGTTGACTGCTTCCTCTCTTTGATGTATTTTCATTGATGCTCTGACACTCTGGAGTGTAGAGATGAGCTTTTACCATCAATAAAACACACTTTTGTTGGTGTAGACATGCAGGTAGATCAGTGGGTGCAACAAAGAGGTGTTCAGAATTGAGGATACAGGTAAAGTTTGGGGTTTTTATTGCCTTAATCAGCAAAGAATGCAATAAAAATGTGAATTACTTTATAGTGTGAGCTGCCTGTGTTGAACCTAAATGTTTTGCTGCCGGTTTCACTTTATGTAATCATTTTCTGTTATATCAATATTATTTTGTCTTCTCCATATCCTCTCATTTCAGTTGTTTCCCCTGCAACGTTTTACCCTCATCTCTCATCACACTCTCTTTTCCTAGCCGTCTTCCTCATATCCATTTGAAGGCTGTGTCCTTCACCTTGCCCTCATCTATGGAGAAGATCAATAGAGGCTGAGCGAGGCCAAGCATCAGTCTTTCAGCGATTTCCCCTGGATTTGGTTGCATGACTTAGTACAAATTTTTGCACACTGAAAAATTTGGCAAAGCTCTGTGAGGTAATTCCGGCTCAGAATTGTACTGCAGCTCTTTGTTTTGATAAAATAAAATGAATGAAATTACTTTGATAAATATTGGCATGTCTGTCATTATGTTTCATTATGTTACCCAGGTTTCCTTTCCTCTTTTTAAATAATTCCAATCAACCTATAAACTTTTTTCATCTATTGCTTCCCCAGGAACTTTTAATTGAAACTGAACTGAAGTGAAACAAACTCATAGCTTTGCCTCCAAAGGACATGGGGAATTCTGTCCAATTGCCCACATTTATTGGGCTCTGTTTAATAGTCTGCCTTGATGTCTTTTTTCAGTTGAAATTATTGAAATTGTTCCCCTGAAATCCCTGTACTTTGTGTCCCTCTGACCATTGGTCTACAATGTTTAGATATAGTCAAGCATTTCATACTGTATTGCTCTGCTATCATTGTTTACACTGATACAGATAAGTTTTATTCAAGTCCAATCAAATACAGCATAATCCATGAATAACTCTTAAATACTCCAATTCTCTCCCACTTAAGTCAAATTGTCCATTTTTTTGTATGATTGTATAAATGTCCATTTATATATATATTGACAAGCCAAAAAAGAAACTAGTGGATCACACTGAATCTTCACTGTGATTCAATTCCCCAAATTTCCGATTTTTATGTGTAGCGTCTGTATATTTGATAAGATGACACTGCCCTGCAATTTTACACAAACCCTTAACATTTGGTGTGTTATTTTAAACAACATAATAGGATAGATCAAAAACCAAAAAATATACAAAAATGACACAGCATGCCAAAAGTGGCATGCCACAGTTGCATTATCATGAGATCATATTAGACCAGGAGGGATGAGATCTTTTTTTTTTTTTTCTTTTGTGAATCATCTGTATGTCATGGACATACTCTGGGACAATACTGTAGTTCTTTGACTGAAACCATATCTGCTATTACATTGTATATTGGATGTGAATCCAGAACATTCAGCTGAAAGAGCACCAAAATGCATGTTGCATGGTGATGTGGTTCTAGCCGTGACACCTCAGAGCATAAAGGTTCTGCTATGAATCTTGTCATTCTTGTGCAGATTTTACATGTTTTGTGTAAGCACATGTAGGTTTCTCAAACTTCATTCCACAGTAAAAAAAAAAAAAAACAGAAACAAACTTGTATGATACTAAACTGATCCTAGGAATGAGTCCAAGCATTTGTGGTTGTTTGCTTCTGTGTTGGCCCTGTGACAAACCAGCAATCTATTCAGGGTACAGCTTGCCTTTCTCTCTGACAGTAGCTTAAAGTTACATCTTTTCCTAAAGTTGCTTTGTGAACTTCTTTTTATGAAGAGGTAAATTGTTTTGTTCACAGAAAGCTGTTTAAGGCTAGAGTAGTACACAAGTATTACAGCCCCCCTTGGTTTTAGGTGTTACACAATGTAATATGGAGAGAGCATTTCAGTCATTGTATATTTCTCAAATCTGCCAAGATTTAAAATTTAATCACGACTGAGACATGCATTTCTCCACAGACACAAAAAGAGGACCAAAAACAGTGTAATGGTAAATATAAGATCTAAATCAAATAAGAGATAACAAATGAGGTTTGCAGCACTGGATAGAAGTGTCAACTCAGTACACCTCATTTCTAATCTGGTCTCACAGAAACATGAAATAACCATGGCCTCTTAACACTACATGATGCTTTTGAGGTGCACAGTGTGTTAAAATAACATCTTATGAAAGCAACAAGCTTCTAAGACATTGTTTGGGTTACCGTGGAGAGAAGCATAGCCCAGGGTGTGAAAAGGTCAGAAATTTTACATGCACTCAATTCACAGCCTGTAAATAAAGGTTATTTTTGTTGTTCTGGTTGGGTTGGGTTGCTCAGTCCGTCTGTTTCTGATCCCAAGGGATTCTGCTCTCATTCAACTACTGTGTGACTGAAAACAAAAATGACAATACCTTTTCAATCGTGAATTAAGATGATGAAGTATCTATCTCTATCTGAAAGCTTTTGCCAGCTTAAGGAGGTTTACAGTTGGACTATCTTGCCTCTATGATGGCACGCTCTGTGATTTTTTTACTGCACATTAATAGTTGTAATGTTTTTTGTTGTGTTGGTGAAAATCTTAAATTGTCCATCCATCCATCCATCCATCCACCCACCCATCTATTCATTCCTACATAGGGTTTAGGGGGACGGGGGCCTATCTTAGCTGTTATCAAGTAAGAGGCACTACACCTGAACCGGTTGCTGATCCATCACAGAAAGACCGACAGTTGCACTCATACTCACACCCACTCCTAGAAACATGGATTAACCCAACATGCATGTTTTTGGACTGTGGGAGGAAGCTGAGCTCTGTTGCCAAGTCCACTTTTTTTAAGTGATTTTAGGCCCATTTTTCTGTCAAGTCGCTTGGAAATATCGACAGTCATGGGTGGCTGGTTTCTGGGCTTGTTTTCTTGACTGTAGTTGCATCTTTGGGCTTGCCCTGCTCCTTTTATGAAGCCCCCCTGATTCTCTCTCAGCTGTCAACAATGGCGCAAAAAACGCGGCCTGTGGATCAGGTAATGTTAACCAAGCAGTTTGCCCTTTTTCAGGAACTAGTGTCAACAGGCCCGTTTCTGTGGTAACTGTACCCATTCAACCCCACATGCCCCTTCCCACACACACATATGCACAACTTTACCTGACAGTGAAACAGCTGACAATGCCCAAGTATTTTTGAAATGATTGTGGAAATGAGTGGGAGAGAGTGCACTGGAGAGCTGGTCCTGACCTCAGGTGGGAGATGACTCAAAGTTATTATGCCGATTTTACGAGTTTGAAATACATGCCCACATTGCAGCATGCTGGCACACAAAAAAGAGAAAAGTAAAGCTTGAAAAAACAAACAAACAAACAAAAAAACTCAATCAAGCTTATGGACATCAGTTTCACTATCTCATAACAAAATGAAGACAGAAGACAGTTATGATTTGTTTTGGGTTTTATAAAAAGTCTGTTTAAATAGATTCATGTATGTCTTCTTAATTTTTTTTTTACTACGTTTAAACAGGGGTCTCAAATTTGTTCCAGAAAGCATCACGTGGCTGCAGGTTTTCATTCCAACCCAGCAGTAGAAAAGACTCCACTCTTCTCATAGTCTTCACAGTGGGACTGGACTCATTTGATGAGATGAGTGGAGTCTGGTGACATGGCCACATGGTCCTTTCTGGAACAAATTAGAGACCCCTGGTTTAGATTTTATATATGTATGTATATATTTATGTATACATACATATATAAAATCTTATATACATATACTGTATATATATATATATATATATATATATATATATATATATATATATATATGTGTGTAGCAGGTATGCAAATATACTTATTTATATTTCACCAAAGAACCACCCACTATGTCTCTGTACAGTTTGTCCTGTATTATATTCCGTTTTTTAATGTACTTATTTTATTTTGAAGCTTTTATTTTATTAACACGATCCGGGTTTCCTTTTTGTGATCTAACTTCCTGTTCGCGCCGATCCTCAGTTTGCTAGAAGCCCCGCTGAGGAGAGGTGAGTCTTGAGAAGTGCTCCTCCCAATACAATGTGAAAAAATGTTAAAATATGGTTCAAACTCCTTTTACATAGTCTCATACCGTGTTTTGGTCATGCTAGAGATTTTTCATGTTATATTTTTATATGTTTGGACGCGGTGCAGAGCTTTATTGAATTGTGCTCGTTTGAAAATGCTCACTTAACTGGAGCACATGTTCGGTTTCCCTCATGCGGTCCGCTGGTTTCCCCGTTTCTCTCCCGACTCAAGGTGTGCATGGTGAAGCCAGATCAATGAAGTTGCTGTACTGATGAAAATATGTTTTGGACAGGTATGAGAACTTGTTAATTGAATTATTGTATTGGGGAATTATTTTTTTACTATGTATAATTGTGTGTTCTGACAATTTATTAGATTTGATTGTTATTTCAGTTTTCAAATGTAAAAAATATATAAAATTGTGATTACTGAGTGGGTGATACAATTCTGTGGTATATTTTAAGCTGTAAAAGAAAGTCAATATTAAGCTGTTAGCATTTACACTGTGTATTATTTTCTTTTATTAACTGTTAGTAGGCACACACTTTCACTCGAGTTTGCTAGAAGCCCCGCTGAGGAGAGGTGTGCATGGTGAAGCCAGATCAATGAAGTTGCTGTACTGATGAAAATATGTTTTGGACAGTGTCGTCCCCCGCAGAATAAACCCACTGGCTGGTTGCAAGACATTCGAGCTCTCCGCCTCATCCTTCAACTACAGACACAACGCAGATTATAGACGGTGCCGAAACAGACCGGCTACATATGTATATACATATACATATATATATGTATATATACATAGTCATCAGTCATTTTCTATACCACTAACTGTATCCAGTTCAGGGTCCCGGGGATTGCTGGAGCCTATCCCAGTTACTATCAGGTGAGAGGCGGGGTACACCCTGGACAGGTCGCCAGTCTGTCACAGGGCCAACACAGAGAAACATACAACCATTCACACTCACATTCATACCAAGGGACAATTTAGAGTGACCAATTAACCTAACATGCATGTCTTGGACGGAGGAAGCCGGAGTACATGGAGAGAACCCATGCATACATGGGAGAACATGCAAAACTCCACACAGGAAAGCCACACACACACACACACACACACACACCCACACCCACACCCACACACACACACACCCACACACACTATGTATATACCATAGACTGTATATAATTACTGGACGTAGCTTCCGGTCTCTTCTGAATAGAGAAATGTGAAGCCAGTTGGGCGTGTCTTACCGTCGCCATCTTGCCATGTCACGTACGTCGTCACTCCAGGAAAATACTAAAATGGGCACAGCGCGGCCGCGGGGCAAATGATTGACAGCTGACGTACTGTGGGCTAAACGCTAACTGAGCTAACACGAAACTAAGAGAGGCTAACAAAGATAAGCCCCCTAAGCGGCATGGTTAAGGTAAGACATGCTTAGACTTGCAATTCGCTGACTAAACACCGCCGTTGTGCGACTCTGTAACAAACTGAGACCTTATTAAGAGCAAAGAAGGAGCTAACTAGGAGCCTCCGGTCGGCAGGCGGAGCTTCCGGTCTGCCGCATGTCAATCATAAGGACACGCCCTTAATTATGTGTAATTTGAAGAATAAATAACATCTAAACGAATGAGTTATAAAAAAATTCACCCCCCTCACAGTTGACATGAAGGTAAACTTGACCTAATAAACTTAAAATGATTTTTGAACCAGGCTGTAAACCTGTTTATTTCTGCTGTGAAGTTGGCGTTTTTAACATGGGACTCTGTGGGGATTTGCTCGCTCTTGGAGCCAGCCCCTAGCGGATGAAGGGAGGATTACACTATTTACAACAAGGAAGCGAGCTTCACTGTTCTGAGGCGGAGTTTGCCCCTTGGTATATACAGTTGTCCTCTACATTACTCATACCCTCCAATTAAAGAAAAGGCTAACTTCACGATAGTAATTCAAATATCAAGAAACTAAAGACACTAAGAAAAAATAAAAATTTACAAAATTTTAATGTAGTGCAATAAAATATTGTTTTTGAACTGTGGTTGAACAAAATATCTAAAAAGAACCAAAAAAAAAAAAAAAAAAAAAAATGTCCCAGATACGAGAGCACCTTGGTTATGAAAACTGGACCAACTTACCTGTCAACAGGTGTAAAGGTCTTTTTGAACATTACAGAAAACACCTGATTGCAATGATTTCCTCAAAATGTTGTCCAACAAAATTTTAGTTTGAAAGCCCCATTTTGCTTGTTTATTGTTTTATCTTTTGTGTGTTTTAAAATTTTGGGGAAAAAAAAAAAAAAAAAAAAAAAAATTTAATTATTAATTTAAAAAAATTGGATTGGGTGGGGATTGACTATATATATATATATACATATATATATATATATATATATATATATATATATATATATATATTATATAATATATAATATTATTTAATCTATATAATATATAATAACAATAACAAATATATATATATATATATATATATATATATATATATATATTCATCATACTCTTTCATTAAAGAAAAAACTAAATTCACAATAGTCACTCAAATTACAAGAAACTGAATAAAGTAGTGATAAATAAAAACTTGCTAAATTATAATTTTGTTGAATCAAATATTGATTTTGAATTGTTGAAAAGAATGATATAAAAAAACAAACATCAAAATGCATATTAAAGTTAAAGTTAAAGGTGCCATGACATCAAATTTCACTTTTCTGGGGTTTTGATTTTTGATGAGGCCATGTGAATGTCCAGAGTGAGTATCAAAGTCCCTGTTTATGGTATGTCAATTTGGCTACATTTACACTGTCAGGTCTTGATTCCCAGATCGGATTTGATGCCTAAATCCGATTTTTTTAAATGTGTGGTTACATATATTTTATATAGTGACCCATATTGAATTTCTTGCGATTACACCTATCATTTGAAACAACCCGCATGCGTACCTAGTGTTTACAAAACTGTAAGCTACCCATATCAAGCGCTTGCTTACAAACAGACAAGAGGATATACCAGATGGATACAAAGTTGGGAAATGGTTAGATTACTGATTTATAATGTTAAAAAAAAAAAAGCCAGAAGACAAGATATAATTAACAGTACTGTGGGCTTTAATCGTTTCCTGTTGCCTTTTAAATTATGCCGCGAGCGAGCGTGCTGGTGATTT
Source organism: Atherinomorus stipes (assembly GCA_023101725.1). Lineage (NCBI taxonomy): Eukaryota > Metazoa > Chordata > Actinopteri > Atheriniformes > Atherinidae > Atherinomorus > Atherinomorus stipes. Next base: position 351,356 of record JALJCO010002435.1, read on the forward strand.
CTTTAATTGTGTGTACTGATTAATTTCCAAAATAAAGTTTTAGCCTCTGAAATCAGATTTTTAAACAGTTCTGATGGAGCTCATTAATCTGGATGATGCAGTTTCATTCTGAACGAATATTTCACTGAACCTGGACGACCCACGGCGTGTCTGGAGATAAAAGAGTTTTGTATGACATGCTTAATGCGTAAATGCGCTTCCCTGTACATCATGGAGGAAACTGGACATCATTCACATGTTTTGGCTGGAATTAGTCAGTGACTTCAGGTGTCACCTGCAGCGCCGTCATTGATATCTGTAACTGCAGTTAGTAAAGTTGCATATGATGCCAGCGGGCGGCTCTGTGGAGACTTTGTTCCAGTGACAGACTGTATTTCTGCTTACAGTCAGTGATCCCTGAGATTCAGACAAGAATCTAACATGTTTCAGACCAGCCGAGTTACATTAATACGTGGAGGTATGTTAGGCTATATTTCCCATTTCATTTTAGTAGAATAAAAATGAAATGGTTTGCAAGTTGTGGAGGTTGCAAGGTTGTGGAGTCCATCTCCTGTCAAAGCACCTAAAAAATCTCAAAGCCGTGGGAGGGGGGAGGCTTTTAAAGACTCGTTGGAATGGTGGGTTGTTTTTTTTTATTTTTTAAATACCGTCATTCCGACCATAGAATGAAAAAAAATTGTTGGAATGATGAGACGTTTGCCATTTTGACAAATGGGGATCCATGTTGGAGTTGAAGAATGTTGGAATGGTGATTGCCCACCCCCCCACCCCCACCCCCCCCACCACCCTCGCTGATTCAACTGTGTGAGTGAAGCGGAGTAACTGTAAGTTTATTTATTTTCTAAATGTTGTCTTGTCTGATAAACATAACTCACTGTCTGAAGTGTCCATGTTGCTAACAGCCTTTAGCAAACTCAGACCGCTGCTTGACCTAGTTTCTCTAAATAAGGTTATAGCCAAATAAGGTGTAGCCAATCAAAATGAAGTCAACTTGGTCTTTGGGTAAAGCTGCATATCATTACCGGACCAACTCTTTTACTGAGGAAGGGAGGTCTAGCGTGCCAAAATAATCCCCCGCTGTAAAAAGAGACGTTTTTTTCTTTGGAGTATCTACATATGCAGTAATGTCAACTACATGAAACAGTTTTTACTGCTATATCATCACTCCTTTAAACTATACTTTACAATAAATCAATATTTACAATTTCTGGATCTTTAGGTCCAGTTTCTTCAGGGTTTTCTCTTTTATGACAATATGAAGATCCACTTCCAGTTGAATAACCTTTTGCAGATATATGACTACCTGTGAACTTTACAACACCTGGATCAGACAGATTTTGTCGACATATTTTTCACTTCATCACTGCTGTGTAATTAAGAGTATGAGTCATGGTTTATGTACTTGAACAATAAATTTATCCACTCCTGTCTACTCAGCTTCTCTGTTACATTTTGAATTGTAACCCTCTTTTGTCCGCACAAAGAACTGAATGCTACATACATCAACCAACTGACTGTTATTGATGATGATGTTATCAGGGGGGAGGATCCTCCTCCTCTGCACACCAGAACTCAATAACACAGCTTAACAATACCAGAACAGAACCATGAGTACTGTCATTTATCCAAAACCTTTTGGATTAAAGGCCTCCTTCCACTGAAAACCCATTTAACTTGCTCCTTCTGAAATACGGAGGGTTTCCCCTTGTTTACTTACACATGCTGACTTGCTAGCGTTGCGTTCCCCCCAGTCGGCTGTGCTTCCTCATCAGAGAAACAATACGAAGAAAAGAGCGAATCGGGAACAGTCTTGCAGTTGTACGTCAGATTGCAAATAGCGTATCCCACGTGGGGTTTCTATCTGTCCATTGGAAGGCAGGTAACCCTCCACTACACACTAGAAGTAAAGACGGCACAACTGTAGCTTCGGAGTTGAGCTAATTAACTAATTAGCTAACTGTTTGTTAGCATGGCGGAACAAACTTGTCTGTCGGCTCTATTTCCTGTCTGTAGCAAAAGAAGAGCGGAGGGCGGAGCTTCCTTCATACACTGACGGGAGCCAGCCAATCAGACGGAAATTCATGAGAAGGACCCGGGAAAGGCCGGCGGTGGACAAAAAGCCTCTTTCCAGAATAAAAAAAAAGGGGGGAATAAAAAAACCCAAAAGGTTTTTTAAAAGAAACGATGGAGAATGAAATAAAAAAAAAGGGAAAACAAAAAAAAATAAGAAAAGACCAGGGGGAAAACTAAAAACACAACACTAAAATGTCAGTTGTAAGTGCTAATAATATATGTTATAATTCTTCGTATACCGCTCCGTTACTAGTTGTTGCTTACTTGGGGTGAAGTGAAATGAAACAAAACAATTATGACTTTATTAATCCAATGAGGTGAAATTAGGTTATTTCTTAGTAAGGAACAGCAACTTTTCCAAGTCAGCATCAGGTAATCCACCAGGTAATCTGTGATTCCCATTTTGGTCGTCAAAGACAGTCGTTAAGGATTCACTCAGAAGGATTACTTACACCTAGTTTGACCTAGTCACTCCTTCTCAGCCTGGCTTGGTGTTCATGAAACCAATCAAGCCAGAATCATCTAACAAGGCTTGGTCCAGCCCTGCTATCATCTCCTCTCTGACATAACTGAATTCTGCTCTTGTGAAATACAGTAAGCCCTGGAGTACTCTGAGAGAGCCCACATGTACACAGGGAGCACATGCCCATACTATATAGGGGAATTGTTCATCCACAATAAAGTTACTAATTGAATCATTTTAGCTTTGTTTCCATGGTGTTGGCATTTAATTTCAGCAGCACAACAGAATTTGGTGTTAATGGCTAATGCTAAAAGTTGTACTCAACTGAAACATTTCTGCAGGGCCAAGTCGTCAGTCTGACACAGATTCCACAATTAATAAATTCTCCATGGAGATTCAGTTTCAGTAACTGATCACTGTGGACTGATGCACACCAAGTCAGAGGTCCCATCAAAGGCTCTGAAAGGCCAACTGGGCCCTATTGGACTAATGTCTTTTCTAATCATGTTACAATGCTGAATCACACAAGGATGAAAGGATGTTGATGATCTCAAAATAACCAAAACTATGACATTTTTTCTTACTTTAGATGTTGAAAAAAGTTTGATAAGGATTTTTCATTAGTTATGTACTTGGACAATAGGGGATCCTGGAAAAATGGGAGGGAGAGACAAATGGCAGTTCAGTTTGATGAACAATTCAAGACAGTTGGATGGTGTTTTTTCAGTCCTGTCCGTTCCACATCCTGTCCTGGTGTAAAGGTGATTTTAAGTAATATAATAAAAAATGCTCCTGGAAAACATTATCCACCCTATCTTTAACAATGATACAGTAAATGTACTGTATGGCAAACCACAAGAAAACCTGTCATTCTGAGCTGAATGTTCCTCATATACTATATTGTGGTAGACAGGAAAAAAAAAACTGTTTAATTCACATTGAAATAACATTTAGCCTCCCAGTTCTATCAACTTAAACTAAGTTGGCAAAATTTGTTATTCTCTCAGATGTGCAGGCTGTGTATAATTAAGAGCTGTCAATTACACCCCCCCCCCCCCCCCCCAAAAAAAAAAATAAATAATTAATTAAAAAAATAAATAAATAAATAATAATATAGTAGTAATAGAATCAAATAGAATATAGAATGAGATCAGGGGATTACAAACCAAAGAGTTTTAACCTTAAAACATTTTTCATGTGTTTGTATACAGTAGTTAAGCTTAGGAAGTGGGAGTTCCCACGGATGATGAGTGTGAACATGAGCAGCGGGCCATGGCAGTCTCTCAGAGAGGTGCTGTTCCACCCCCACATTCTGCCAGAACACCCTTCGTCTTCCAAACTAATTGAAAATAAACAGATCGGATGGGACTGGAGTGTAAATTTGATCTCCTGGTGAAGTCAACTACCAGTGATAATATTTAATCGTTTTTCTTTGGATCTGGAAAGAGATTAATTAATCTGATTACATTTGAGGAAAAAAAACAACAACAAAAAAAAAAACAACCCAGCATCATTAAAAATAAATCCAAAACTCAAATGCACGCCAAAAGGGAACAAATTCATTTTTACAACTGTAGAAGATGACGTCTATCATTTGTTCTTGATTGTCTTGGAAGTTTTGACTCCCTGCAACTGTCTGCAAACGAATACTTTATTGACATGTTACATTCTCTTTTTATGCATATGTACAAGTCTGAAAAAGTCTTGCGATAACCCTCATTTTTTTCTATGTATTGTTAGGAATGTGGGGAATAGGTTCAGAGATCTACAGAATTTCAACAATTATAAACAAAAAAGATTACAGTTTGAGTTCAAACAATTCTAATGAGTTTAAAGGCAATATTTGGTGTGATTGCCTGCATTTTTCAACACAGTTTGAACCCCTTTGACAGGATTGGTGGTGATTTCTTTGTGTAGTCTTCCAGAATAGTTCTCCAGGTTTCTTGGAGGACATTTCAAAGCTGTTCTTTGGATGTTGGATACCTTTTGTTCCATTTTCTGTCAGGATGATCCCACACTGCTTCAATAATGTCAAAGCAGTGTGTGATCTGGGACGATTCATTGCTCCATAGGACCTGTTGCTGCTGATTTTCAGCCTTGTTCTTGTGTAATTTGGCATACCTTTTCCTTTTATTAAGCCCAACAGTCACACCTTCGCTTCAGTGACAATTTAAAGGTGTCATAATCTGCTGTTTTACATACACAATCCTTCTTAAATTATCTTCAAATGAATTTTTAATTCTAGTTGGGTGAGACGAAAATTTAATGAGCTCATTTTAACCTCTTTTTATCCCCAACTTTTGTTTGTCGCGAGAATACGCACGAGAGTTAGACCTGTCTGTAAGCACGTTCACGAGGTAAACGTCAAAGTCACAACAAAGTTTTATCAGGACAGACCAAGTGAAGGAAAATGATGTCCCAATAGAGAAAACATGATAAAAACATAATGGTATGGTTGATAGAGAGGATCCACGGAGTAAAAGGGCATGACTCTGATGACTATAAGGAGCGGACGTATGATGTGAAGTTAACCAAACAGTGTTAGCTTTTGTAGCTACATTAGCAGCTTGTCTGTTCGTCTACCATCGTTTACTGGTCTCTCACACAAAAGATAATAAGTTACACAAGCAGCAACACTTACCGACTGCACATCCTCACTGATAAATATAATCCACTCCTCCCTGGTAGTGCTGTCCCTTGTGTTAGAGAACTGAAAACTCAGGAATTTCTCAGCTCAGCACGGCAATTACACCTCCCCCCTCCCCCTTGTCGTTGTCTTCCTCTCTGAGAAAGCTGGTCATAACGCTTCTCTGTGGCAGGTAATCAGCTGCTTTCAGGAGGTGCTAAAGAGGCTAGCTTAGCAGCTAGCAGCCTCTCTAGTTCACTTCATTCGGAGAAAGAAATCCAAACCGCGTACTGTGGAGAGCGCGCTCTGTGGCCGATTCTGGTGAGAAGAGAGAGCCCGCACTCAAAGACGAAGTAACTTTCACTTTCCAGAGTTTCTGGCACGTTTTTACTGAGGTCCTGTTCCAATACACATGTTTTAACTTGAAAACGTGGGATTTGCGGGTGATGACTCCTTTAAATTCAATGCAGCTTTATTTGTGTTGCATCAATTCACATCATCATCTCAGGACACTTAACAGGCAATTCAAGCCAATTCATTATCATCCAATCAGTATTCATACAAGCCAATTCGTAATAAATAATAGCCTAACTAATGAAACCAACAGATTGCATCTAATCTTGACTTTGATTCAATCCCCTATCCTGAGCATGCACTGGCCATGGCGTCAGTGGAAATGAAAAAACTCCCTTTTAACAGGAAAGAAAAATCTCTGGAAGAACTTGGCTCAAGGAATCTGTCTCAACTGTTTGGGGTGAAGAGGACAGGAAAGAGATGGGTACTGCAACTTTTAGCCAAGGAGACCTTCTGAAAGAGATACAAATTTTATGATGCCAATACTGTCATAAATTTACATAGAAAATAAAGAGCAGAGATGGAAAGGGGAGGAAGGGCTCAGTGCATCATGGAACATCCCTCAGCTGAATTTATGGCAGCATGTCTAAGACGAGCAACCACCACTAACAATAAGATTAATTAAAAAGGAAGTTTATGAAAATGAAATGAAAAATACTTTATTAATCCCAGAAGAGAAATTCAACATTGTAAAAGCTCTCTTTTTTTTCTGTTTTTTTCTTTTTAAAATAAAATATTAATATGAAATAACAACATAATATAATTATAAGCCTAATCTTGAAGGTAGCGAGGGTATCTGCCTCTGAAATCCAAAATGGGAGCTGTTTAAATAAGAGAGGGGCCTGATAGCCAAAAGCTTCCCATTCTATAAAAGGGGAATAAGAAAACCTCCTGTCTGAGAGTAAAGTTCTCTGTTGGGAATACACTGGCCCTCATTTATCAAACTAGCGTAGAAATGAGCGCACATCTGATCGTAAAAAGGGTCATACGATTGGACTCACGTGTGATTTATTTAAACGTTCGTATCAAACCCATCTCGTCGTACGAACAAAGGTGTATTGATAAATACCACGGCTGAAGTCCATTGTCATTTAAATGTCACGCCCACGGTTACGCCCTTAAATATTCATGGTTCTGAGGCTTCACCCAGCGAGGTTGGACCATGGAAAGGAGAGATTCTGCCAAAAAAGAAACTTTTGGGGGGATCAAGACAGAATTCCTCATTTGTGAGGTGGGAAAGAATAAAGAAAGTGCTGTTTGGCAGCTTGAAGGGACTTGAGGCAAGATTAAGAAATTAAACTCACGACTGCCGCGACTGGCGCTTCAGGTAACTGCAGCCACCAGCCAAGCCGTCACGGGAGCACAAACTGAAGCTATAATGTTGTTTACTCACCTTTTTCTCCGTAGTTACACTTTGTAGTGGTCTTTCAGTTGATCTGGATCGTTTGCTGACGGCAGAATAATCCATAACTATCACTTACAGTGTTTGAATTTACCGCGACCGGCTTCTACCTATATCAAAACAGTGGATGTAGTGTCATGTGACGTCACGTCCACATGGCAGAGCTGGAAAGCTATAATGTTGTTTACTAAGCTTTTTCTTCGTAGTTACAATTTTTAGTGGTCTTTCAGTTGATCTAGATCGTATTCTGATGGCAGAATAATCCATAACTATCGCTTACAGTGTTTTTATTTAACGTGACCGTCTTTCTCCTGCATCAAAACTGCAGATGTAGGTCATTTGACGTCACGTCCACAGGGCAGTGCGGGAAATTCGGACACCGAATTGCAGCGCATTTTGCAGCAGACAACCTGTTCAAGGCAACGGAGGAAACATTATTTTTGGTATTTAGCGCTTCATCACCCATTAGTATGAAAAAAAGGGACATTCATGTTTTGTTTTTTTCAAATTCCTGCCTCAAGTCCCTTTAAAAACCGGAGTCAGAGACGTGCAGCAAAATGCTACAAGGAAGAGGATCAGTCAGCCTCACTGCGTTGAACGACTCCGGCTGAAATATTAACGGAGTCATTACCCACAAATCCCACTTTTTAATGTTAAACATCTGTATTGGAATAGGACTCAGTTAAAACGTGCCAGAAACTCCGGAGAGTAAAAGTGACTTCATTTCTTGACTTTTTTTTTTTTTACATTTTTGACTTCATTCATCATCAAAAAAAAAAAAAAAAAAAAAGTAAGCTTTTACAACACTGAATTTCCCATCTGGGATGAACAAAGTATTTTTCATTTAATTTAATTTCATTTTTGAGTGCGGGCTCTCTCTTCTCACCAGAATCGGCCACAAGAGCGAGCTCTCCACAGTACGCGATTTGGATTTTTTTCTCCGAATGACGTGAACTAGAGAGGCTGCTAGCTGCTAAGCTAGCCTCTTTAGCACCTCCTGAAAGCAGCTGATTACCTGCCGCAGAATAGCGTTATGACCAGCTTTGTCAGAGAGGAAGACGAGGAGGAGGGAGGGGGGTTGTATAAGTGCTCAATCAGTTTCACTCCATCGTTTACCCAACAAATCAAATCAAATCAAATCTTATTTATATAGCACGTCTCATGCAAACAGCTTAACAAAGTGCTTCACATATTAAAAACAACTCAATATATCAACACTCCCCCAAGTTTATCTCAAACAAACAACACACATACACACACATACACAAACACACACATACTCTCTCTCATATGCACACAGATTAAATTACACCCCCACCCCCTCCTCTAAGAGCAGACTATCCCAAAGACAAGAAATGTCTTGGCACCCAGTGAAGGAGTGATATTCTGGGGTCTATCCACATCAGGGCCCACCCAGATCTGGGCAGACCAGGCCCACACCACAGCTATTAGGCTGCAGTGCCGTACCCCGACCACCCAGACAGGGACATCAACCACAGCCCAACAAGCTTATTTTTACTAGTTACAGTTCATATCAGAACCCCACCAGCACATTGCTGGTGTCTGAGTTGGAGTGGAGCTCCATGCCCATTAATGATGCATCCATGGGCCTACGCATTTGGTCCAAGAGTCACCCTCATCTCTCAGTCCATATAGTAAAACCTTGGTAAAATCAGTCTTTAGATGTTTCATGGCCTAGTCTTGGCATATTGTTCAGTGACAGTTGGGTTTTAGCTTTTCTTACCTTGGCCATGTCTTTGAGCACTGAACACCTTGAACATACCAGGCAGGTTACAGTTTTGGAACAGGGAAACACTGGAGGATAATGGCTTCCTGTGAGATTCTTTTTTATTATTCCCAATCGTTTGGCAGTTAATGTGTGTCTGTATCTCTTGAAACTTTTCTTGTGACCCTTCTGGGGATTTGCAACAAAACGTTTGATGGTGTGGAAACGTCCTCATATCTTAATTTCAAGAATGCTGCATCCTTCTGAAAGATCTTTGATCATTTTTGACTTGTCAAAGTCTGTTGCATTTCTTTTCTGGCCCATTTTGCCAAAGAAAAAGCAGTTGCCAAATAATTATGCACACCTGATATAGGATGTTGGTCTCCTAAGGCCACCCCGTCCTCCAAATGCATATCAGGTTGCTTACATCCAACAGGCGGTTAAGTTAATACAGATTAGAGTTGGAAAATTTACATTTAAGTATAGCATGGTCAAAATACTGACCTGCCGATTGTGCTCACAGTGTACATGGAACTATGACATCTTTGACATACAATATATAGCTTGATCATAGGGAGCTTTATTTGTGAGGAGAAGTATTTCAAATTTGAAGAGCAGATGGATAACTCAAGGACCAGATCCTTTTCTCAGGTCTTGTGTCAGGTCTTTTCTTGAATTTTCTAATTGTTTCAGGAAGTTACTTTTAGTTATGTGTCTACTGTATTTGCTACTAACATGAAAGATCAAATTTAGAACTGTTTTTTTCTGAGTTGTTCCATTTAACATTGAATTATTTTCTGTTTTATTTGATTTTTTCAGTTTTGTTTAATTCTTTTATTATACTTGAATGATGCATGAGCCAATATTAAGCAGCTCCACAAATTTAAAAACATGTTCATCTGAAAATGTTCAGGTACAAAAATTTGTCTGAGAATGAGTAGAAATCAACCAATATCCAAAGAAAACTTTTCAAACACCCTCAGAACACCTGAAAATTTACTACACAAGACTATTTCAAAAGACATCTTAAAAGCAAAGTATGACATATTGAGTGGTGGATCAAAACGTTTGCACAGTATTACAAATATTAATGACATGACTGCATATATCCTTATTAAAAACTTGAGAAATCTATGTTTTCTTGTGTTTTTCTACTTTGAAGTTTGGTACTGAGTCATTATTAATAAGACAACAAGAAGCTGCTTCTATTTTAGCTATTAGGACAAATGACCAATGTCCTTTTCTAGTAATGACAGGCTCATTATACAAGGAAAGCCCTGCACCAAGCGCATGGGCATGAATCACTTACATTAACCAGAACTCTCATCACAACAGATGCATATGGTTTGAATAAGATAAATAGCAGCATCACATTTTTGCTGCAGCTATTTGTTTGGCTGTTTATGGTGTTAATTAGATTTTTTGCAATGCCTCTAAAAATGAGGACTTGATTAAATTTTAATCACCCTAACTGAGTTTTTCATGACCCCTCTGGAACAATTTCTAATAAGAAGTGACCTTGCCCCCAGCAAATAAATTTTAATGACACAATAAATGCTGAAATTGTATCTTAGGGCCATAGTGAGCTTTTGCACTGGGGCAGCTATATCAAATAGCTTAGGCTATGGAAGTTGATGTAAGTCATATAACAATCATTTCATGGGATTAAAACATGAGATTATGACATTTTATAAATATACATATCTTTCTAAATATCCTTTACTGTTGTTTTTGTCACCTTCTATAATGTAGTTTATTATTTTGCTTGAATTGCTTTATTCTCTCTGTTTTCAGTCACAAATTAACCAAAGACTTTCTCTTAAAGGTTTTATCACACCCTGGGAGGGTTACCTTATCAAAGTCAATGTCAGGAATTGGAAATGTAGATTAGCATTTTTAAAATTAGTATTATCCCACTTTGTTAAAGTTTCCATGAATGAGAGATGGGGCAGTCACCACAGAGCCCACAGTTTTACTTTTACCCATCTGTAATGGTTTTTATCTGTGACATCTATCAGATGATGGATTATGCAGGAAAGTTACAGCCTAAAGGTATGTAGAATATACATTAACATTTGTTTATAAAATTTGTTTTGATGTTTCTTGCCGTTTTGTGTGGGCTATAATGCATTTTGATGAGCTAATCTACATTTTAACCTTTAAAGGTCTCCTTTGGTTGAAAATAACATCTGTAGACCCTTCTTATATCAGACATTTTGGCTTGTTGTATCAATAAAACGTGTTTCAGTACCAACATTAGCAGTGTTTCCTGTTCTATCACATCCTGGGTGTCAAGGCCAGATGGCAGTGTGCCAACCTGTACAAAACCAGGAATAAAAAATAAAGTAGATTCATGAAATTCAGTCTCCAAATATTTCATCAACACTTGCACTTCTTAGTTGTGTAACTGTGACTCGTATGAATTTTGCTCATAGACGGTATGAGAATATGGATGGATGTGGGGACTACTTTGGTAAGCTAACTCACTTGCTAACTTGGCTAATGTTAGCTGTCAGTTAAAAAACTCCTCTGCAATACTTCTTGGACATGCAGGCTGCTGGTCACTTGATGTATTGGCAGTGAGCCTGGCAATTAAATGGCTGAAGTTATTTTTCCGCCGTTGCAACTACAACCTAGACACACATGATGTTGCTACTGTGTCCGTATTCCATATCCAACCTTTAAGTGTAAGCATCAAGTTTTTAAGTCGCATTAAACGATACATGAATATTTAATCAGAATGTAGTGAAGTTACCCAAAAACTGAGAAAAGTTGTCTTATTTTTAAGAAGTTTTGACTACATTCATGATAATGAAAAATCAGGAGAGGGTACAAATTCAAAAACTGTGAAGTACATCTGAACATGATGTGTTGGAGCCAAAAATCAGAAATGCTCAGGCATGCTCTTGAAAATAGGATTTACAAAGGTTACCATGGCTGTGTTGCAAATAACTGATGAGAAGCAGCACATCTGACAAGCAACAACACATATGAGTGGATGTCTTGAAATTGTTTATGCAGAAAAAATATATTTTTTCCCACATTCCAATCATCCAAGGAAAAGTCAACACGATACTTTTTTCAGAGATTTGAATTTTATGAAAAGAAAAATAATGATGCAAGATGGATGATAGCAAAATAAAGAAACTCAGAAGATTACATATCAAAGACTGTGCCTGTTTGGAATGACTTCAGACAACACTTTGGTTTCTCTTAAAAGTACAGCCTCAGGCTTCTCCTTAACTCTTTCGGGTAGCTACTGATCCCATTCCAGTTTTCTCATACTTCAGGATGTGAGCTGAGTGGGCTGAGAGTATAAGCAAGGGTATTTTCCTTTACATGTTTTCCAACTCATCTCATTGCATCACCATTATTATGGTGAATAATTCAGCAGTTTGTTTTATATAATGACCTCAATGAACTTTCTTCTGTTCCTTTTGTCTCAAACACATGGAAGTTATAAACAATATAAATATAACTGAAAAAATGCTCAATACACACCTAGAAAGATACAATTCCTTTCTTACCAACCCAGTTATTTAATACACTGCGCATCTTTTCTCTCACATATACTCCACAATCCCACTTACATTAATGCAACCCACATACTGTAGTGGACTGATACTAGTAGGAGTCATGATAACAATGATTAATGTGTTCATTCTCCTACATCTACTCCTCAGTGAGAGGACTGATAATAGCTTGTTGCTGATACGACCAAATCACAAAATGGTTAGATGTGCAATCCAAATGACGAAGAACCACTGGTTTTTAAAGAAAAAAAAAGGAAAAAAGAAAAATAACTTAAATTTGGCCAACGATTTTAAAATTGACCAAGAACTGGAAAATAATTACTCATGCTCTGTATTTCTCTCTTTATTCTGTGCAGGAACAAAATTAGGAAAATAAGAAGAATGGAAAAAAAAAGAATGTAATAACTATTTCAGTTCATCTGTGTTAGCCCAATGGACAGCTGACCTTGCCAACTGTGCCCTGCCTGCAGATATGTTCCTTGAGACCCCGGACTCAATAAATTAGGCATGAAAACTGAACTTTTAGATTAATATTTCTATATGAACTTTTTTTTTTCATAATGCGACATTTACTCATACAAAATACTTGCTTTTTAAACAAGAAGGCACATTAGAGAACTAAGACCAGATAGATTTTCCAAATTTGTAGGGTGTAGACAAATAATAAACATGGCAAAAAATAGGTAGCATTTCGTTAATTTTGGGATCACGTTAGAAAAAGAAGAAGAAAAAGAAAAAAAAATTGGAAAAAAAGTAGTGTTCATGGTTTGTAAGGTCCCTATAAAAACATGCTGTCTTGCCTTCCAAACTTTGTGTTTGTAAAACAGCATGGCACCAAGTGGTTATTCTCACAGCACCTTTCAAATGCATAGCACTAATTTATTCAGGACATACATACAAACAGTTTAAACAGAAAAAAAAATATGTTAAACAGCCATGATAATCACAAGTACATATGTCATTGGAGGTTAGGCCCCAGAAAGTGTGACATGAAGTCCATTTTCCATTCAAGGAAAAAAAAATCCAGAATGATCAAAGCACCAATTATCATGTGTCCCACAAGTTATTTGTCAAACTGCTCAAGTTTTTCAACTATATTTACATATAAAGAGTAGATGTAGAATCCTCATAAAAAGCTCTTGTTGACTTTCTTGTTGACTGCGACAGACTGGCGACCTGTCCAGGGTGTACACATGATAATAGCTGGGATAGGCTCCAACCCCCGCGACCCTGAACTGGATAAGCGGTATAGAAAATGACGGACTGACTGACTGACTTTTTAAAAAATGTTATCAATTGTAACTTTCAAAGTAGTTATACAAAACTAAAACTATGTCAAATTATTTCTAATGGAAATTAGATGGATGTGGATTTTAAGAAATATAAATGTCAATTAACCTTTTTTTTTATTATCAAACATCACGTTTAATTTCCATCTAATGGTTTTCTTTGTTGTCCTTTTGGTATTCTAACAAATATTTTTCTCCTCTATACGCTGAAAGTATTATTTGAGCATGTTCATATGACTCAACAGCAGCTCCATCAAAGCTGAAGGCTAAATGAGAACAAGTGATAATGTCACAAAGCAATAAAAGCTTCTCAGTATTTGCCAGTGTTCGCCCTGAATTTCCATATATTCAGTATGTCATTACGAGTTAGGAATTTTTCCAGTGCAATTTTCTCCTCTTTTCTTTTCTGTTTCACTTTGTCTTCATTGTCTTCTACTGTATTTTCCATGTGATTAGGTCCCCAGTGGTCATGCGCTTTGTAATGCCTTCTAATCACAAGCTCCCTTGTAGAAAATTCATCTTGAACTGCCATCTTAATTCCTTTCTGTCCATTGACTTTCATATGACATTCATCCCTCCAGCCCTCCTTTAATGCTGCCGTGGCATGACTGTGCAGTGACAAACTACGTGGCTAGGGTAAGAGGAGGTTAAATGACTTGCCTCTAAGACAATGAGTTCATCATTGCATCTGCTCTATAATGAAGGTAAAGGATTGCTGGCCTCTTCACCTCTGGGGGAAGAAAATTGGCACCTTCTGAACGTTCTGCCATTTCAGGGGAAAGCAACTCATACTGTAATGTGATCCCTGGAGCCTTTTACATAATATTCTTATGATCTTATGAGGAAGAATATTAGTGTTTGCTTATGAAATTCAAATAGGCTGACGTATTGTACCTTGGATAGAAGATATTGACAAGGGCAAATAATTGGTCAGAAAAAGATGAGCAAATTTTTAAAATTAGATTCATGTTAGAGGTTCAATTACACTCTCTTTTTAAATATACTGTACATATACAAAGTAAAATTCTAACTAATCAAATTTATTCAAGGAAGAAAAAGATTACTTTTGTTATTCACATAATTGGCCTCCAGAGAAAGAACATCACAGAACATACACATTAGTCATATTGTGTCGAAGAGGCAACTTTTTGTCTTTCAGATGTCTTCACTCCCAGTCCATCACTCAAAGTTCTTTTGCTTATATAAGCCTAAATTGTTGGCAGCATAACATTTATCAGAAAATCATGCACTTTTCCCATCAGGCTGCATGTCAGCTATAAACTAACTGGTGCATTTATTTTTCTTCATATCACGCAAGAACAAAGGTTTGTCAACTGCTTGCATTTGTCAGCATACTAATGATTTTTTTCTGAATTTTTATAAGCAATGCAGCAAAACTAACAATCTCAATAGCTCAAGTCTATATGGTCCGTCCGTCCATCCATCCATCCATCCATCCATCCATCCATCCATCCATCCATCGCCTTGCCACTTGTCGGGGGTGGGGTCGTATGGGGAGTTGCCTAAGCAGGGAAGCCCAGACTTTCTTCAAGCTCATCGGGGGAGGGGGGATCCAAAGGCATTCCTAGGCCAGCGAGGAAACATAGTCCCTCCAGCGTGTTCTGGGTATTCCCCAGAGTGGGAGGTGGCCAGAATAGCTGTCATGGTAGTTTTTTGCGATACCGGTGACTGCTAGTGGAGGGAAAAAGAGAGATTGCCAGCAGGTAGTGTGTAAAACAATAAAAGCTTTATTAAAGAAATAAACTAAATAAAAAGTCCAAATAAAAGTAATAGAACAATAAAAGTGCTTGAAAAAAGGACTAAAATGGGCTAAAAGAGCTTCCTCCTCAGCTTCGTACCGGGTCCGTGGTAGCAGCTTCTCCTGGCGGCCGCAGTCCTCTGGCCTTAGGCTCCCCTGGGACTTCCACAGCCACTCCTCTGGCTGTAGGCCTCTCCGCAGGGTCTGTGGCTGCCCTTCAGCTCCCAAGCTGTACTTCTCTGCCGCCACCATCTCCTGAGCCCCCAAGCCCGGGGGGTCTGGTGCCCACCCAACCACGCCTCCTCCTCCAACCAGTCTCCTCCTCTGTCTCTGCTCTCTGTCTCTCATCTCCCTCTCTGTTGTCTGCACACCGGCTTTAAACATGGTGTGTCCAATTAAGCCAGGGGAGGAGTCCTTCTCTCCAGGTGCTGTCAATCAGGTCATTAAAACTCCCACTAGCTTGGAGATAAAAACAAGTTAAAAAAAAAACACACACACCAAAACCATATAAACCATGCTAAAAACCAAGCTAGTGGGCAAGAAGTCCAGTTTCTGGCAGCATCTGTTAGTTTACCCTGTGACACACCCATTAACAGATAGGCATCCAGGGGGCATCCTAACCAGGGGCCCGAGCCACATCAGCTGGCTCCTCTCGATGCGGTAGATCAGCATCTCTATTTTGAGCTCCTGCCAGATAACCAAGCTTCTCGTCATAAGTCTAAAGTCCTATTTATGCTCAGCTCAACACAGAAATACGCAGATGGACTGACAGTTTTCGTCAGTCATCTGCGTCAGTTGAGCATGCACTTTGGTGTTCTTTGGTGTTTTCTCGAGGGGCTTGTTGGTCCAGCACTTGGCGCAGTAGACAGAGCAATACCACGGGAAACCACGGGGTCAGTGTTGGGCTGTGTAGCCGATATGCAGCTAGAAAAAGGTACAACCCACAGAAGAAGTACAGGAACCAGAAGAAAAACAACACAAAAACCGCTGGGGCCAAATAGCCCAATAAAAGTACTTGAGAAAGAAGATGCCAAACAAGCAAAGAAGAGCATCTTCAGACATGGCTGGAGCTTTTGAGGTGAGGCTGTGTGATTGAGTCCAAAAACACACTCATATCTACGGTGTAAACTGACTTTAAAACAGGGAAATAAACAAGGAACTCAGCACTGCCGCCTAGTGGACAAACTGATTCATGAACCATGGGAAAACAGAAGATGCACTGAAGTATTAAGACAGTGATCCATGGCAAAGCTTTGCGGTACGTACCATAAGGAAGCATAAGGGAAAGCCCGGCTACCCTACGAAAGAAATTTATGTCGGCTGCTTGCACTTGCGATCTCATTCATTTCGTGACTACCCACTGCTCGTGACCATAGGTGAGGGTAGCAACGTAGACCAACCGGTAAATCAAGAGCTTTGTCTTCACCATGCCAGATGGATGCAGAGTCTGCATTACTGCACCGATCCGTGTGTCAATTTCCCACTTCATCCACTCATGAACAAGATCCCGAGATACTTGAACTCCTCCACCTGGAGATTCCGTTTTGGAGCAGCGTGACATCTTGTTCCATTAGCAGCAGTCCAGCATGTAGAAAAGTCCCTGTTATCTTGGAAGAACTTCAAATCCCAGCATTCCTTTCAGAGTCATGTGACTACGGTGCAGCTGCTGCTGCTACAGACTGACTTTCTTTGAAGCTGCTTATAATATGTCTGGTTTTAAAATGTTGGTTAAGTTACCAAGTTGTCAGAAACATTAGAATTAGCCACATGTTGGCTAATACCTGCTAGTATCTGTTGTCCAGAATGAACTCCTCTGGCTGAGTTAAGGAGATTTTGGAAACTTTGCTTTCGGAGCAGAATGTAGTTGCATCTTGCAGAATATGAGAGATACAACCTCACAGCTGTCTGCATATATCTTAATCGGTTGATATTGGGTATCAGAATTTAAGAGTTGGACAATATCGGTATATCGGACATCGGTAAAAAAGCCTATATCAAACATCCCTCATATATATATATATATATATATATAGTTATAGTTATAGTTTTATAGTTTTTCCTGCCATGACCCGGGTAAGTGGCAAGAATGGAGAACAATATACACCACTGACATGCTTTTTGCTAATGGCAACATGTGTTACTCTGGATTGTCATGGTAATAGGCACGTTCGGATTGACTGCATCTGTCTACCATCCGACTTGATGGTCAGATGAGAGCTGTGTGAGTCGTCAGGGGCGGGCCATAGAAGCAGCGCATCTCCCCCGAACAAGTTCACCAACTTGAAAACTGCAAGGATGGAAGATCTCGTGGCATTTGCCTTTTTTTTTAACTCAAAGTTCTGAACGTTGTGCAGATCTGATCAAGTCTAATTTCAGAGCACTGAGACAGCATGTTGTAAACACTGATTATATGAATTTGTACTGTACTGTAGTAGAAACATCTGCAGACAGAATGTTATTTACCTGTGAAGGTGCAACATGGATAGCAATCTGGTAAATGTCCAAGCTCAAATATGCAAAACGTTAATGCTTTGCCTTGTCATGAATTTAAAACAAATAAAAGAAATGCAATTTAAAAAAAAAAAAAATTTTAGATGGGGGTAGAAATAAATATTATTAGAACCTCCCCATAAATACTGTCCTAGGAGATGGTTAATTCACATCTACACTGTAGGTTCTCTCTTCTTTTTTAAGTCTTTATTCCTACTTATTGTAAATATGTTGAGGGTCTGAAAGGCACCTATAAATGCACCGTATTGTTGTTACCATTATTACAATTATTATTAAGCTTTCAAGCTTTCAAGCTTTATTTATAGAGCACTTTTCATACCATTAAAGGCAACACAAAGTGCTTGACATAATAAGAAAATGAATAAATAAAAACAATCCCTCACGCATCCAAGTATATAACACATTCATTATTATTATTATTATTATTATTATTATTATCATTAAGGGTTTAGGTGCTCATGGATAACATGAGAGGGGAGTGCAAAGGGAGCATGTGGAAAGGTGGATACACACCGATAAGTCCAACAAATCTAAATTCTGAAGAGGATTTGTGAAGGTTTTGGCATAACTTATAGTTTAGCTTCATATATTTATCTGAGTGGAATAACTTGTTGCTACCACATGCTTGTGTTACGTTGTTGCAGCAGTCAGATATCAGCCTGTCCAGGTTTTATGAACATCAGCCTAATTGCAATATAAAACACCAAGGCTGTTTGAAACTAATTTTGTATCCTATTAAAAATACCTAAATGGATTTATTACTGGGGGCATCACATGGAAGTCCCTTCAGAAAATCGGAGCATGCGTCAGTAACAGGTTAAACCAATCGGGACCAGGTTCTGTCAGCGGCAGATCCAGAAGCTGCAGTTGCTGAGCTCTAACTGCACGCTCCGACTGCAGACGGATGGCTCCCGCAATGTTTAGTGATCATGTGGTATGGTCACGTTTTCCAGTGCAGGTGCAGTCTGAAGTCGGACAGTTTGTAACCAGCATGCAACACTCCAGGACCACAATCCTTCACTTCCAGCCAGGTTGTGCTGCAGATAGCCAAAGTCGTAATATCTTGTCCCATCAAAACAAGGGCAGATAGGAACTTAAATCACATTCAGATAAAGAGACCAATGGCAACTGGAACATGTTACTGTAATGACTAAGCTTATTACATACTCCATGAGAAGCAAGAACTTTGTTCTTGCCCTGAAGCTGGAAAGAGTGTACCCTTTTTTAAGCAAGGAAAGTAGGTTAGACATGCTGCTCTTTTTTCTTAAGTGTTGTAAGTTGTGTCAAAATGACACAGAGAGCACAAGTAAAAAGTGTTGCATGTGTCTCATTACAAGGTTATGCAACCTAGTTTAACAATGTAACATTGTTCGAGCAAAATTTGAAATAAAAAAAAGTAAAGATATCAAAAAATGGCAAGAGCATTGAATTTGTCATTCGTCAAACTGTGCTATTCAATTTTACCAAGTCAGGCCAAAGTTTAATTTTATTACAACTGCTTGACCTCCTCAGTTTCGGCAAATATTAGATATGCCCTTACGCCTAAGGCGTTTATGCCTTTACTGATGAATATGGTCTTACCTAATTGCATAGAACTTGCTTCACTTGAATTACAATAGTTTTGCCTACTCGGGTTATATTAGCCCACTCAAAATGCAAACATGAAAATCAGTGTTTTCTGAATGCAAAAAATCACTAGTTTAAGATTAAAAAGTACATTCATATGCTAAAACATGTGTTCCTATACACTCTTAAAAATACAAAACCTCATCCTACTTCAGCAAACATAGATGATGTTTTCTAGAGATAATCCAGCTAAAGCACAACAGTGGGAATGTGACTTAATCTGGTTTTAGCACTCAGTTTGGTTCAATATTTCAATGGAAAGCTTTAAATCTTGCGTTACGATATCCTGGTATAATTTTGCATTCAGTATTAAAATATTCATTTAGAAAAAAGGTAGTTGGATATTTGGATCTTTGAATATGGATTATACTGTAGATGGTATTCTATTTGATAACAGCTATTAAACAACTAAATCAATTGCCAATCAAATCTAATTATTCGCAGTAAACAGTGATTTAAATGTGTGGGTATGCAGCACTTATGTTCAATATTTACATTTGTCTTATGGAATTTCAATGAAATGTAGCCTAAACTTGTGTATAGAAGGAACTAATGTTCAGTATCAAATCTAAATGTTAACTAGAAGGATGTCAGCATGTTTTGTTTCGTTTTGTTTTTTTGATTACTATTATTTCTAAAAGCTTCAGAACTACCAGAAGTCAGGACCTTCTGTCATTTATATCTTTTTCTAACACTTGAAGGACACATTTGGTATTGGCCACCACTGAATGAATGTGCCAGTGCTCTGCTTTATATTCATAAATTATATCTCACATTAAGGTTTAAAATTTTAAATATTTCTGGCTTCATTTCCTCCTCAAAGCTGACTGTTAGTCAAAGGCAGAGAGGTACTGTGTGACATGTTATGAAAAAAAAAAACTTCAAGGGGCCTATTTTAATGGAAAATACAAAGCAGTAGGTCTTGGCCATACGAGCTGTGTGGGCACTGCTAAGTGCACCTGCTCCTTTAGTTCTTGTGGGTGCAGCTGTACAAAGTGCAAAAGGGCTGGCTAAAGTAGAATGCAAATTAAAGTATATGGTGATTAATGAATGCTGTCTTAGACAGTCACAGCACTGATCACATCACTTTGAGACAGTTATGCCAATCAGTGAAACATAATGACAAAACCTCAACTAACTGAAGGAGGCCTTGTAGAAAATATTGTGTAACTAGCTGCATGGCTAGCTAAAAACACTATAGCTAAAATCCTGAAGCCACAAGCAGATGGTGTATGTTCTTTTGAACAATCATGAAAGATGCATATCATAAAACAATCTGATTAAGCCTGTTATACGATTGCATCAGTCCAAGCTATTTCAGTTTTATTTCTTTTTGAGCTTCCTTCATAAAGTCAGTCCATAAAATGTGAAACAACAGCAATGACACAGGATTGATGAGCAGCTATAATATGTTATTTCCCACCTAAGAGAACCCGGAGTTAGGCCAGACTAGTCTGATGTATGGTATATTGAAGAAGGACACTCTGTAGCACCCTGGTGTCACTTTAATGTGGTTTACAAAAAGTTAAAGAGCTTTCAGAAAGCTGCTGGGATTTAATAAACTGAAGGAGTGTCGCAGTTGCAGACAACAGAATCCGCAAGAGTCACCTCTGCTGGTGTCATTTAGATCCATTAGATTAGATCCATTTAGATCAATGCACTGTGATGTTCCTGCTTCAATGACAATAAATGTTAATGTTTATGTTGCTTTAAAAGCATCTACCAGCTGCAGTCATTAGAAAATTTGAATTTTTGAGCATTACCCCATCATTTGCTCTGAGAATACAAAGCAGCTGCAGACTGATGCTGCAGAGGGAGCAGATATGGTTTTAAGATGTCAGTTCTTGTGTTTTTGGGTGACATTTTCCACTACAGTAACATGAAATTACAGCTCTCTTTGCAATTTTTGATTCAAAAGAATTTCCTGCCCCTCCATCAAAAATATGATGCAGTGAATTTCCACGTCAGGAAATTGTAAAATTCTAACATCTGTGTTTGCACTTAGAAACATAAGAAATAAAAAAAAAAAAAAAAAAAAACGGAAGGGTTTGAGATATGTGTGCACACATTTCACATATATCTCAGACACATGAGAGCAACGTAGAGGATGTATGTGAAAAGTAAAAGTTTTAGTAAATAATTCAAACGGGTTTGAGTGATTTTAAATGAAGAAAAGCTTTCTGTCTGATAACGCTGTAAACAAGGCCAGTGTTATTAGCATTACCAACCTGCAAATTAAGTTCATGAATTATTTAGCCCCATTGCTAGCCTCAAGCTTTAAAATCAGTCACACCAAAGCTCCACCTGAATAGGCTTGAACTGCCACTACTTCTCACTGTGTTATTAAAAAGCCAAATGAATTGGCATGAAAATGACCCCAGACTGGGGGGAATGGGTGGGTGGGGGGGGGGGGGGGGGACACGCCAAAGACAGCTTGACGAGAACCTTTTAAATCTCTGGTATATCCTGAG
Source organism: Atherinomorus stipes (assembly GCA_023101725.1). Lineage (NCBI taxonomy): Eukaryota > Metazoa > Chordata > Actinopteri > Atheriniformes > Atherinidae > Atherinomorus > Atherinomorus stipes. Next base: position 373,189 of record JALJCO010002435.1, read on the forward strand.
GCAAAGCTAAATCCTGTTCAACAAGTCAGAAGAACAATAAGTGCTCCAGTATAATTACTTGGAGAGAAATTTGCTACAACGTCCATTAATCAAGATAGATGCTTCATTTGTTATTCTTTGGTATTCCTAAAGATTCTTTTTTTTTTTCTTTTCAATTGGGCACGGCATAATTTTCACCAGAGGCCTATTCTGAAATATTGAAGGTGACTTCCAGAATTGGTGCATGAATGGGATCTTTGGCGGTAATAAACGGCCACAGAATTGTACGTCATTTCTTGTTGAACCTGTGTCCTTTGAAGCTTTTGTTGGGAAACATCTAGGGAACAGGAGAGGAGATGTTGATAAGAGTCAGCACAGCAAATTATATTGTTCAGCTATCTATCTCCTAATGATGGGACTAAATACAAAGTGATTTTGTTCAATTGGCGCAGCTGGCTCCTTATTAGTAATCACGCCAGTAGAATGTTCTTTGTAAGTTATGTGGTTTCACTTATAATTAGTTAAGTACGGTTATGATTTATATGCTCAACAGAAAACATCCATTGAAGTGCTCATGTTTTTCTAATGCATGTCTGTGGATGTATAATATGAAAAATGATATTTAAATGCTGTATTTATCAGCCATTTGGACAGTAGGAGAACATTTGTGTGTCAACTGTTTGATAAATTGCCAATCTGTGCAAGCTCATACACAAAATTTAATAGTTCATTATCATATATCAGCATAGCTAGGTTTATTTTAATAAAGCAGCTAATGCTTAGTTCATTCTGTGGTACACTGGCAAAATATCAGCTATGCTAAACTGTAACACAGGTAAAAGATTGCATGAAAGGGAGGGTGTTTATGGTTTTCTGTGAATGTTGAAAACAACTGAATATGACTGAAAGGTCATTTTATATAGATATATTACAAATTTGTATGAATTTGAACTGTTTAAGGAATTATTTTTGTAGTTCACTCTCATGGTTAGGATTAGACGTGATGATACAGACTCACTGCTGGCCACTTTATTAGGCACACTTGTTCAGCTGCTTGAGTATCAATCAGATGGCAACAACTCAGTGTATTTAGTCATGTAGGCAGGATCTGGTCATCTTGATGCCAAAACCAAGCGTCAGAATGGAAAAGAAAGGGGATTTAAGCGACTTCAAAGATGGCATGGTTGTTGGTGCCAGACAGGTCTGAGTTCAGGAACTGCTTATCTACTGCTATTTTCATGCCCAACCACCTCTGGAGTTTACAGAGAATTGTCCAAAAAATAGAAAATATTCAGTGAGCTGCAGTTATCTGGATGTAAATGCCTTGTTGATGTCAGAGATCAAAGGAGAATGGGTTGACTGGTTGGATGTGATAGAAAGACAACAATATCTCCAATAACCAAAAATCTTTGAATGCACAACATGTCAAACCTCAAAGCCGATGGGATTCGGCTACATCACACCAGGTTCCACTTCTATCAGCTAAAAAGAGGAAACTGAAGCTACAGGCTCATCAAAATCGAACAGAAGAAAATTTGGAAAACATTGCCCGGTCAACTAAATTTTGATTTCAGCTGCAAAATTTACATGGTAGATTCAGAATTTGGTGTAAAAAAAAAAAAAAAAAAAAAAGCATGGATCCATCCTGCAGGTCAGGATGCTGATAGTGGTATAATGGTTTGGGGGTTATTTTCTTGGCATGCTTTGGGCTCCTTAATAACATTTAGCTCAGCTTAAGTACCACAGTCTACTAGTGTACTATTGCTGACCACGTCCATCACTTTATGGCAACAATGGCTACTTCCAGTTGAATTCTGGACCATGTCACAAAGATCAAATCTTCTCAAACTGGCTTCCTGAATCTGGCAATGAGTTCACTGTCTTCCAATGGCCTCCACAGTCCATATATATATATATATATATATATATATATATATATATATATATATATATATATATATATAGTCAGTCAGTCAGTCATTTTCTATACTGCTTATCCAGTTCAGGGTCGCTGGGGTTGCTGGAGCCCATCCCAGCTATTATCAGGCGACAGGCAGGGTACAACCTGGACAGGTCGCCAGTCTGTCGCAGATATTAGGGCTGTCAAACAATTAATTTCTTTAATCGTCATTAATCACAGAAGCTTCATAGTTAACTGTGATTAATTGCGGTTTGAATTGCATGTGTGATATTCTGTTATTTTGCATATCAAGGCAGTTCTAAGCCCATAGTATATTTTACCATAGTCTTCATTGGGAATCAAATGAACACATAGAATTGCATGTAGACCAACTTTCAAATATTAGGAAGAATAATTTGAGAGATAAAATATATCAGGCCACTCTCTTAAGCTACGTTGAAATAAACAATAGCACCATTAGAAAAACAATCATAAAAAAAATTTCTAGCTTGAAATAACAGCAATCAAGTGATATGTATCACTGGTAGGAAATTTCTATCTCGCGTATGACAAATGGAACAGTCTAAAACAGGTTTTTCATCCATCACTTTTTACCGCTTCACAAATATGGCCAAAGGGGCTGGCTATAGGTCATTGGCAGAGCGGGGGGAATGGCTTAGGGCGCTTAAAGGAGCTGTATCATGCTTTTCAAATGTTCCAAAAGTCAAATATAGGCATTTATAAGCTAGATATGTTCCCATCGTTACTATAGAAACTAATTTGGTGTTAAATATTAGTTTTTCGATGCATCTAATTTCCAACACGGAAGTAAGATGGCTGACTGTACTGAACCGCGGAGCTCTCGACCAATTGCAGCATGTTTTACGCCCATTTCATGACGTCGCCCCAGAAGAGACACTTATTCTGAAGGGTCACAGAATTGTCTGTAGCACCGGCACCGGCAGCTCTCATGTGGATGTTAGAAGTAAACATTGATGGATAATTACTCCGATCGACGGGATAAAACAGACCAGCCTGTTATGGAGCTGTATGCGCTCGACCCAGAGTCTGATATGGAGTTTGAAGTACACGCAGTACCACAGAAGTACCACAGAGACCCCTGACAAGTAAGTAATTTAGCGAACAAATCATAGGCTAACAGTTAGCGCTGAGCTAAGCAGCACTCACATGGATCTTGTAAACATTGATGGATAATCGGACTCCGATCAACGAGATCAAACGGAGGAGCCTGTTATGGAGCTGTATGCGCTCGACCCAGAGTCTGATATGGAGTTTGAAGTACACGCTGTACCACAGAGACCCCTGACAAGTAAGTAAATTAGCAAACAAATCATAGCCTAACAGTTAGCATTGAGCTGAGAGATGTGTTGACTCACCAGTGTTGTTGTCTGTCCATGCGCGTTTTTATAGTAGGAACTGCGTCAGGTTTCAGAAGTAATCCCCGAGAAAAAAACACTTTACTGCCCGAGATTCATGAAGTTGTCAGGAGTGAAGTTCAAACACAAAGTTGAGGGTTTTTTTCCTGCTCCTGAAGTTAAAATCCAACCACTTCTGGCAAGTCGATTCATCCAGTACAACAAATACACTCCCACGCTGAACATAACTACACTGAACGTAACTGCATTTTCCCCAACTTGCTGTCCTCTAGAGCTTAAAAAAAAAGAAAAAAAAAGGAAGAAAATTCTCCTGAACTCTGGAGCAAACGTCTGTTAGCTGATGGCTGCTTGTCTCTGAGGAAATCTTCCTGCAGGTGTTAGTTTCCTCCTCAGAGTGTGTATAGGATTCTCTGAGTTTCTGTTCAACAGAGGGCATCTTGCTACGATACTGAGCGTGCGCATTTGGGCTTTCGTGATTGGTGCCACGTTCATACGTAACGCGGTGGGTAGTCAGCCGTTTGCAGGGAGGTAGCGCTTGGTTTAAATATTCATGTAGATTACTCAAATATGCATGAATGAAGAAAAATAACGATTTAAATCATTTCTTGATAAGGAAATAACACACTGACATGCTGAAAAGCTCTTAAAAGTCCATTTTTCATGATAGGGCTCCTTTAAGCCCAGAATGATTCTTCAAAAGCCCGGGTTCTTGTTTGAGGTTTCTTTTTTCTGTTTTTTATTATTTTAGTTTTGATTAAATAATTCTCATCAACTACAATGTATGCAAAACGTAATAAAAAGGGGACACTGCATGTCGTTACTAGGCTTCCCCTCTCTTGACTTGGTCTGGTCCAAACCTGTGGCATTTGTGTGCTGCGCACGCTTTATATATATATATATATATATATATATATATATATATATATATATATATATATATATATATATATATATAGCGCGCGCAGCACCCAAATGCAGTATATAGTATATATATACTGTTTATATATATTCAAAAGTTAGTTAAAATTAATAGTAAATTTTTTTATATATATATATATATATATATATATATATATATATATATATAATATATATATATATATATATATATATACAGGGGTTAGACAATGAAACTGAAACACTTGGTTTTAGACCACAATAATTTATTAGTATGGTGTGGGGCCTCCTTTTGTGGCCAATACAGCGACAATTCGTCTTGGAAATGACATATACAAGTCCTGAACAGTGGTCAGAGGGATTTTAAGCCATACTTCTTGCAGGATAGTGGCCAGGTCACTACGTGATGCTGGTGGAGGAAAACGTTTCTTGACTCGCTCCTCCAAAACTCCCCAAAGTGGCTCAATAATATTTAGATCTGGTGACTTTGCAGGCCATGGGAGATGTTCAACTTCACTTTCATGTTCATCAAACCAATCTTTCATCAGTCTTGCTGTGTGTATTTGTGCATTGTCATCCTGATACACTGCACCGCCTTCAGGATACAATGTTTGAACCTTTGGATGCACATGGTCCTCCAGAATGGTTCAGTAGTCCTTGGCCCATGTAGCACAAGTCCTGGGCCAAGCGAATGCCGTGATTTGGGCAGCTGTGGTTTTACGTTTTTTGGATACAATCCGGGTTAGCACCCGAACATCCCGTTCAGACAGCTTCCTCTTGCGTCCACAGTTAATCCTGTTGGATGTGGTTCGTCCTTCTTGGTGGTATGCTGACATTACCCTGGATACTGTGGCTCTTGATACATCACAAAGACTTGTCTTGGTCACAGATGCGCCAGCAAGACATGCACCAACAATTTGTCCTCTTTTGAACTCTGATACAATGTTGTATGCATTGCAATGTTTTGAGCAAAACCGTGCTTTTTACCCTGCTAATTGAACCTTCACACTCTGCTCTTACTGGTGCAATGTGCAATTAATGAATATTTGCCACCAGGCTGGTCTAATTTAGCCATGAAACCTCCCACACTAAAATGACAGGTGTTTCAGTTTCATCGTCTAACCCCTGATATATATATATATATATATATATATATATATATAAAATAAAATATATATATATATATATATATATATATATATATATTAAAATATATATATATATATATATATATATATATATATATATATATGTATGTGCCAACCGTGGACATCAGGTCTTTTTTCAAAAAAGAGAACAGCACAGGTGAGAGAAAACAGCTAAAAACAATTTTTAAAAGATATCATGTGGCATATAACTTTAGATAATAATCTGCTCTGGTTGATGTATGAATGAAGGACAAAAACAGAGAGATGGTAGAAAGAGAGAAAAAATGCCAGCACGAGCATTTTAGAACACACCCAGTTTGTGCACTTTCTTTTGAAGTTGAGGTTAAATGATGTTGTCATGTTTAAATGTTGTACTTATAGCAACAGCAAAAACACCTTACCTGGTGATATTGTGGTTTCAGCCCACCACAATATGCAGATATGGCCCTTTACCTGTTTTAACTCCAGAACGAAGGTACAAATAACCTTATAATTGTGTGGAATATATTGGTGTGTCAGTTTTTACAATAATATTTTTTTGTGGCTCTGGTTGATCTTTGTGTGTTAGTACAAAGAGGAGAAGATAAACGCAAGAATGAGAAAAACACAGAGGTGGAACAAGAAACAGGTTAAAAAAGAAAAAGAGGATGGGATTATATTTTAGGACATATTTACTTGGGTTAAGTACCATTTTTAAAAACAGTTTTTCTTCATATTTTGGTTTAAATTTATGAATATATCCCCACCGAGTCCTGGTTTATTCCTGGGTTATACCTGTTTTTGTAAATTCTGTCCTGAGTGAGTTCCGGTCTAAAACTGGTTCCGTGAATTCTGCTCAGTGAGTCCTTGTTTAGTCCTGAGCTATGTATTGGTATTTTTCTTTGAGTAAGATGTGTGACACCAAGACTGAGTTTTAACTTTAACAGTTATCCATTAATACATTAAAATGAAAACATAATGTAGTGTATGATTATTAAAGAACATGGGCAGGACATGTTAAACGTTAGATAAATAAAGGCAAATACTGAATAATTTTTGGCACCACACCAGTAGATTAAATTATTTATTACTTTTTTGTTGTACTGGATCACCCTTGTAACGATAAATCTTTTTGTGGGCTAAGCCCCTGATGATGACAATGTCTAGCTCTGCCCTGTAGCAGGCATTAAGATCTTTTTGAAGCTATTCATTAAATGTTTACATTACGCCTACATTTCAGGAGGATTTGACCACATCATAGAAAGTGCACACAGTAAGGGGTTAAATGTAAAATACTGATGACACGATTTTAATATTTAACAGTCACTGTTACTCTCAAACACCTTCACACTATCATTTTCCTGATTACAGGGGCCAATCTATTTACTGTATGAAGTAGCTGGAGTTGTAATTACTAAATCAAGCAGAATGACTGCCAGTTCTATTGCTTTTATTAACTGCCCCCTTTATTTATATAAAGTTCCAGGAGCTTCTTTTTGGCAGCAATAAGCCTGTATCCATATTTGTGACATTTATATGAAAAACATAATATGTGTTGAGATTACGTCTTAATAAAGACCAAGTTTTCAGTCATCTGTGAAATATGAGTTTGGGAAAATTGTTTTATTTTTACCAGACTTGTCTGTCTTTCAACTCACAACAAAATAAAAATTATAGTGTGTTGGTGACTAATGAAAGGCTGAAAAGTTTTTACAGGTCCAGAGCTTGAATCAAATCCTCTTCTCCCTAAAATCTGGGTTGAAATCCTGTTTTTGGACTGGTGTTTTTGGACTTTCAGTTTTCCTGGCAGACTTCAACTGAGTGTCTTACAGTATAACTTATAGTGGGTTTTGACAGTTATAATTAAAAGGAGCCAAACTCCTCTGAGTTAAAATGATCTACATAAAGTCAAAGATAGCAAAACAGTAGTTAAATGAGTGTTTCAACAAGATGTAACACTGAAATTATGGGTCCTCCTCTATGGGTTTATCAAAATAATGAGTGTTAAAAAAAAAAGAGACCTATACTTGCCTGATGCAAAAGGAAACTATATTGTGATCTTTAGTACATCATTCTATTCTCATGTATGTGTTTCTTGATGTCTTTGTTTTCTCTGTAGCATCCATGAGGTGTTTCCTAGCTGGTGCTGATGCAACCACCTGCTTGTACTCATCAGTCAGTGTACATCAATTTTAGCCTTCATTTTAGTTTTTAACCTTTTTTTCTGCTCATTTGTGATGTAGCAGATGCTTTTTGGCCACTTTTTAACAGTGCAATTAATTCTGAGCAAGACATTTCTCCCCGCTAACTGAACGCGTGCCCAAGGTTCCACTCTGTCTGCTCACCTGGTTGGCCATCTCATCAGTTCATCAGTCTACGGCCCATTTTCCATCTGCCACACACATACACACACACACATACAGTACACAGACACACTATACACCAACATCTTGACAACCTGCCAGACTCCATTGCATCTCCACCCTCTGTAAGTAAGCCATCTCTGCCTACGGGGCTAACAAGTCTCTCCACTCAGTTCTCCAACCACTAAACTCACCATCTTAGGCTCCATAACAAATTACCTAAAAAAAGAAAAAGAAAATTGGTCCAGATGTGATTCTAGGATCAGAGGTGTTTGGGGTGCTGAGCACCCAGAGAGCCCAGTCAGGCAATTTATATTTCATTGTTGTGTACAGTTTCACACAATTTCATTCACTTGTGAATGATAAGGAAAATGCTATTTTGGAAAGTGTGAGAGACGAATTATCAAGAGAGAAGCTGCGATAAAAGCTTATTTCCAGTATGTTGGTGCCTTGTTACAATGGCAAACTAAATCTGACAAAACACTTTTTCATTCTTATTTACAAAGTTTCTGGTCATTTTCAAGCCTACATTCAAGTTTTTATCATCCAGAATTCAGAAATAATTTATTAGCGGCCCTAATAAAAATCCCACTTCAGCTTTATCTTGATGGAAAAAGGTAAATGGGGAATGCAGGTGTTGTGTCTAAGTGGTGAACCAGATCCATCAAAACCCCATTTATCCTCCCTATTTATTCTGAAAGTTTTCCAAATGCACTTTTAGAATATTTATTATAAAAACAAATGTGGGCTATTACTGCTATTTGAAATATGTCAGGTGCGAGATCAAACCACTCTTGAAGGGTGGGGGTTGCTGTATTTTTGTTGTGAAAATAGTACATATCAACAGAGCATAGTATTTTTTTTAATACTTTTCAAGATTTAAAAAAGCATATACAATTTTTATATATATATATACATTATATATATATATATATATATATATATATATATATATATATATATATATATATATATATATATATATATATAAATGTACAGTATATATAAATTGACAAAAGTTATACTACATAAAAATTCTATGAAAATCATGACACTGATCTTGAATTGTGGTTTTAAAGAAACATTTAAAACAAATACACAAACAATAAAACAAGTAAACCAGCTGAGGAGGGGGACACACCAGACCGGGCACGAGCACTTTATTGTAAGTTGCTGTGCCCGGTCAGCTAGGTTCTCATGACACGTCACGTCGGAGTTCCTGGTCAGCTGTCTTTATAAGACACGTCACACCAGGAAGTCCGACAACTTCTGATGAAGGCTGAAGTGACGGCCGAAACTGTCAAGGTAAGAACAGCTAAAGACAATTTGTCTTAAAAAAAAGTAAAAAGTCAAGAAGATTATCACACTGAAGGCATGTATGAATTTATTTTAGGGGTGCTGCTCAAATCACCTATGACTTAGACTGTTCTCTCAGAGTACCATGCCCTAGTTCTCGGTTCTGCACTAGTTCTGGGTTCAGTTTATGCTGAAACGAAACTCTTGCTGTATTTATCCTGGTAATGAAGATGGACCAGTCAGATTCAATGTAAAAGTGACAATTAATCGTAAAACATTAGTACTGTATTTTTGTTCTGTTAACCTGTGTTTTTGTTTTTTTTTTTGTATTGTATTGATCTGAACCTGGGGGATCCATCCATGTTAACATGTCAGCTGAAAGCTCTGATCAGAAATTTCAATAGGATAGATGAATTATTTGTCCATGTAAACGCAGCTAGTGGTGAGAGAATTCTTTTTGTCTCTTTAGTTTTGTTTGTAAAGAATAATGAAGCATCTAAGCTAAAATATAACATTAGCCAAGACACTGTAACAACCCAGCTAGTGAAAAAACAACTTGATGTTGATTAATTTGAGATTTCTACTTAATAAAAGGCTGGTTCATAAGTTAGCCGACTGTTAATATGTCCTTTAAAATCATACTTTTGTGCCCCCTTTTGAAAGGTAATTCAGCATCCTCTTGCATCTTGTCTCATCCCCAAACTCTCTCCATTGTATAAAAGTCTATCTGATGTTGGCTCTTGTCTTAGCACTTGCTCCGTCACTTTATCTCTTTCTTTCCCTTTGCTTTCTCTGATAATGTCCTTTTGTGTTTCTTTGCTGAATTAGCCGTGGTGCGTATTCAAAACAGGCAGTGTGGTGCATTCAACTGCCAGTGTGTGACATGGTGCTAAAGCAAAATATAATCTTCACATGATGCCCCAGGTTGCATTGCATAAATGATCTATCTTACTATGAGTTACAAAAAAAAAAGATTTAAATTGAGAGGATTCAGACTATAAATGAGTGAAATTATCTGTCCATTCAGTAAAATGATTACACTTGGCAAGATTTCCTGAAATAACCAAAAATATCTACAAATTGCATAGGTGAGAAAAATCTTAGAATAAGCTGTAAAACACTTATGTGTAGATGCTTATTAATTTTTTTTATTTTTTTTTTTTTGGGGGGGGGGGGGCGACTAGCCTGTAAATCCATATTTTTAATGGTTTCTTTCTCATTTTGAGAGGAAAAAAAGTCTCAAAATAGTATAAATTAAATAAAACAATTTTATTATTTCAAGAATAACTATTATTAGTTTTTTTTTTTTTTTTAAACTGACAAAGCCCAGCAAAAGTAGCAGTAGTAACACTCAACAACCACAGCAACCCCTCTTCAGCCAGCACCAAGCATTCTTATTACTGACAGCAGAGGGTGAAATCCTTTTGGCCAAAGTTGAACCAACTTTCCACTCACCAGGCACCCTGCTCTATCACTTGACTTACTGGCACTAAGCCCACTATGTACGCTGCTGCATTACCAGCTCTTGAATTTTTGTTTAATTTCTTTTGTTTTAAGATCTTTTTTTCTCAAAGTGAGAAAGAAACTACAGTGAAAATGAACATTAACTGGCTGGTTTTAAGGATGTTTTAAGCATGTCCTAAATAAAGGACTTGCTTTTAGCGCATGTTTTAAGATATTTCTTAACTGTCTAATGTCTGAACTTTTTTTTTGATAATAAAATAGCTTTTAGTACAGAGGTCTTGAAAAAACTTTTTGCAGCTAAAATTGGGTGTTAAAGATCCAATTTCATCTCGGTGAGATTATTTTACTCAATATGCATGTAAAATTACTAATTTTAAGATACAGTATCGTAACTAAATTAGAAATGAAAGGCATACACTCTCAAAACATGATGAATAATCTCACACATTCTGCTCTTGCCAAGTATATCACTTTCAAAACAAGATCAAAAAGACTTTTTGGCGGTAAGACTTAGTTAGATAGACCAGTTTTGCAGTATGGAGAAAAAAAAAGTTGTGAAATGCGATTTTTCAGTCTTGCAATGCTGCAGGGCAACAACAGCTCCAGAAATGTGCATAATGAACATCAGTGTGTCATCGAAACAAGTCAGAAGCACCAAGTTTTAATGTTGGAAACTTGCAGTGTGGCTTTAAAGCACACATTTGCGAACTAACCCCAGTATCATTTTCAAGGGTTGCTCACGGCTACGGCACCATTAATAAGGTCATCTACTTGTATGTGGGCAAACTTGAAGCAGTACATCTATTGTATAGGTATCCAATAATGAAATGACTAATAATGGGATGGGTGAAATTGCTTTAAGTAGTATTAGAAATCGGTATTTGCAGATATGCTCCATTGTGTGCTTCACAATGTGAACAGTGTGTGAACTTATATCAGAATTTTCATGTTTTCTGAAAAATAAGAAATAACTGCAGTGGGAAAAAAGAATGTACACGAGTCCCTTTACTTCTGCTAATAACTTATTTACAGTGTTGTGCTGAATTGGTCTTTTTGTGCTGGAAAAAGTTAAAGCATGATTGATTATCATCTCATAAAGGTTATATGCTTCATTTGGAATGCGAGTCAGTCTCACTGACAAATGTCACACAGGGCCTTTCACACTGTGTCGTGACAGCATTCGGATGCTCACCATAGTCATTCATAGTCCCCTCACACTGGAAAAAAAACTCCAATAAAAGGTTGTCTCTTAGAATTTACATTATTTATCCATGGGCTGTCACCTCTGAGGTCCAGATTGTTTCTCAGACCCTCAGGCCACAACTGAGAGATTTCATTCTTTTCAGCTCAAGGTGCATTGGTGATAAAGTTCCAGTATACCACCTATATCTTAGGCTGTCAATGTTTCATACCTAATATAAATGGAGCAAGGTGGTTTATTGCATAACCTTACTCCTAGCCTAAGGCTAGAGAAGTGCCTGTATATAAATTGGCTATCTCACTTGCTATCTAGTCACTTATTTTCTTGATATTTATGATGGATTTATATGTTAATTTCTAAGTTAAATTATATTAGGAGTTATAAATGGAGGAACAAATACATTGAAGGTCTTTTTTTTCTTTCTTTTCTAAAAGTGAATTTAGAGTGTTAGTGTATTGTTCTTTGGTCCCAGAAAGTAGAAACAATAGCTACTGTGGGGGCACCACTGGTGTATGAATGTGTGTGAATGATCCAGTGGTGGTCGGATGGGCCGAAGGCGCAAAAAGGGTGCCATTCTTCTGCCAGTCTGCCCCAGGACTGCTGTGGATACGTAGCTTACCATCACCAAGTATGAATGAGGAGTGAAAGAATAATGGATCTACTGTGAGCGCTTTGAGTGTCCAGAAAAGCGCGATATAAAATCTAATCCATTATTATTATTAATATTAATATTATCATTATTATTACTGTTCCATACTGTAGCTCCTGGATGCGTTAGCATCAAGTGCAACATTTTTAAAGTGCCGCCCGCTTGTTCTCTGAATCCATGCTTTGGTGAAGTGCTGCTATTCATTGAATTTATTGATTAAGACTATATGGTGTGTTGCTTTCAGCAAAACTGATCATATAAACGAGTTCTCCGAGCCTTTATGTTGTAAACATATTTCATTTTTCATCTGATATGTTGTGTTTTGGTGTGTGTGCACCCAAGGCCCTTTCCACACACAGCTTTTGCTTGGTTCTCCTGCAACAATTTCAAATTAGATCAAATGAATGGGATAAGAAACACAGACTTTTTTGTTGTTTTTGTTGTTGTTTGTTTGTTTTGTTTATTTTTTTAAATTGAGATAAAACAGCATTAACACCGAATTTAGTCCTTTACTCTTTTGATAATCACAAATTACTTAAAAAGTATATATCAGTGGTCAACAAGTTCTCCATCATACACTACTGTAGATTGTTTGTTCATGTTGCTGCAATAACATACAGTACATGTATTCTAGACACCGGGAGAACATGGCTGGAATGGAAGAGGTTCAGGAAAACCCTAATGGCCTTGGTCAAGCAATGTTTTTATGAGCATTTTTCAGGCGGGTGGACGTATGTGCAGACCAAGAGGCTTTTTCCAGAAACCTATTGTCCACAGCAGTAATGTTGAATAAACAGCAACACTGGAGGTGATTTACACATTCTTTAAAAGAGGTGCTGAGTTCAGTTTGCCGTATGAATCACATCTGTCTTGCCTTCCATGCAACTTTAACAGATAAAAGCCTGGCCCTGTTGAACTTTAGGAAATACATAAGCAATATCTGTTGTGAGATGTGGTGGATATTGTGAGAGGCTACCACAAGCATAGTAGTGTTTTTTTTTTCTTCTGAATGTTTTTCACATATGACTGCACCCATAGCTGTTAGATTTTCTCTCCAGTTTTCAAGCCTTTCAAAGTTTAGTATGTGACATTGGTTATATGTGTGGTCCACTGATGACTGAACATGTTTTCTAACATATTTGTAAGGGTTGTAATGTCTACAGCAGAGGATAAGGTTGAATGCTCAGGGTGAACAGACTTTGGTTGAGGAGAGTGCTAAATCTGAGTGAGATGTCAAAAGTAGCTTACCTCCTCCTTTTTTTATATCTTGGGTTACTGGTAATAAAAGCTAACAGCCCAGTGGGCACATTTATCCTTGTGTACTTAGGGACAGGTGCAATACCTCACCCCCTTTCTTCTAAGAGACAATAAGGGTTGTTCACCCAGCATGTTGGACAACAAGATAATATTCAGTAACTCTTTATTAAGCCATTACTTTTTCAGTGAGTAACAGAGGAGATAAAACTTTGGAATTCTTCAACTACAGTGACTCACCTCAGTAAAACCATTTCACATGACTGCTGTTGTGTGGATCTGGATGATGTTTTATATTTTAACGGAGCTGAAAAAGATTCCTCAGTAAATTATTAAATCAAATTAAAAAAAATACATTCATATTTCTGGAAAATATGTATACAAATGAAAACTTTCCTTAAAATACTCTGAAAACATATACCGTAATTTAAAGAAAATGAATCATCAGCTACAACGACCAGCTAAGGGATGTAAATGACATAATTCCCAGGTGGAAGCTGTGGATCAGAAAATAATTCTGTATGTTATTTTATACATTTCTATCAGTCAGAAAAGAAAGAAAGTAGTAAAGTAACAAATGCTTATAATTCCAAGAAAAGCACTTGGGGAGCAAACATTTCACCAAGATCGGTTTCCCGTTATCTCACAATGATACCTGGCAAACATGAAACATGGAAAATTTTGATTTAATTTCATTTAAACGTTGAAATAAGCTACAATAGTACCTTGCAATCTCTTGCAATTAAACAGCTTGTACAGTGTTACAATGATTTTCTGCCATCTGTAATCCTTATTGATTATGTTTACGATGATTTACAAGTGTTAACTTTGGAAACAAAGCGATCAGGGAATTTTTACTAAACCATTATTTTACAAATCCAAAAATAGCCTTATTTCAGCAAGAGACATTCATATGCAGACATTGTGCAACTTCTTGATGCATTAGGTGTGTATGCCTTTTAAAGACAATGGCAATAAATCTGTCCTGTCCTTGTCAGACTGCTTGAGTGAAGTCAAAACCTGGATGACTCATAATTTCTTGGCCTTAAACGAGGATAAAACTGAAGTGATATTATTTGGCTCTACTGAGCAGGGTGAGAGTGTGTCTAGGTCCTTAGGCTCCTTTGCCGCTTACTGTCGCCCTCAGGTAAGAAACCTTGGTGTGATATTTGATGACACTCTTAAATTTTGTAGTCAAATTAAGGCTGTAACAAAGACGAGTTTTTTTCCAGTTGAGGCTCCTTGCCAATGTTAAACCATATCTAAGCCCTAAAGACTTAGAAAAAGTTATTCATGCCCTGATTACATCCCGGTTGGACTTTTGTAACTCTGTATGTGGGTCTGGGTCAGTCTGTCTTAAACCAGCTTCAGATGTTCCAGAATGCTGCCGCCCGTTTGTTGACGGGGGCAAAGAAACGAGAGCATATTATTCCGGTTCTTGCATCTCTTCACTGGCTTCCAGTGGGCCGAAGGATTGATTTTAAGATTCTGCTGTTGACTTTTAAAGCTCTAAATGGTTTAGCCCCTTGTTATTTAGCAGATCTTATTCAGCTTTACAGACCACTAAGGTCTCTAAGGTCCGGGGATGATACCTTCCTCGTGATTCCGGGATCCAGATTGAAGACTAGAGGTGACAGGGCCTTTGCAGTGGCAGCCCCCCGGCTCTGGAATGCCTTCCCTCGTCAGATCAGGACCGCTCCTGATCTAGCATCGTTAAAATCGCTAGTGAAAGCACATTTACGTTGGCATTTGGTGATGTATAGGTTGACCAATTTTTAGCTGTTTTTATTTCCCTCTCTTTTCTCCTTTTACCTTTTTGTAAATCTGTTTTAATTGTTTTTATTTAACTTTCATGGTTGTGTGGTAGTGCTTATTGGTATGTAACCCTTGTGCAGCACTTTGGTAAACCCTAGTGGTTGTTAAAATGTGCTTTATAAATAAAATTGACATTGACATTAGTAACATGTCGCCAGGTTTTTTGTTTGTTTGTTTGTTTTTTCTCATTCTGTTGATGTCATCAGAGAGGCTCTACAAATTTCTTTCTAATCTGATGTTTTCCTTCAGTCCAAAATGATGAATGATCGCTAGCAAAACCCCTTTAAAAACCTTTGGTTTTGGCAAATGAAACCCATATAGCTTTGACAGATTAACAAACTAGTCCCTTCAAAATTCCCTGGGAGCAGCTCGAACCACTCTGATGACGTAATGAGGCCTCAGATGGTGTTGTCAGTGCTAGAAACAATGCTGGCAAAACTTCCCGTTCATCAGATCGAGGAGGAGTCGAGCAAACAGGCTCGGGCATAGTGTAGTTTCAAATGTTGAGCGGAGATCTCCAGCAAGCTGCTCTCCCATGGCCCTATCTCACGAGGACAAAGAATCCTTCAAAACCTTCCTGGATCCAAACAGTGATCCGGATTAAAATCAAAATTTATTCAGTTCTTCCTTGTACCATTATCAACATTCCCTAAAGATTTGATCTAAATCTGCTCTGTGCTTTCTGAGTTATTTCGCTAACAAACAAATTTTGCTTTAAGACATACCTGCGTGACTCCTTGGTGGAGGTAGTGTGATGGTAAAGTTAATCATGATAATAATGTCATCATCATTGGTATTCTGCTCTGGAAACTTCAGCTTGACTCCATACAGTTTTCAGCAACTAGCAGACCAATTAGCCAATATGATCAGAACCTCTAAAGTAATGCTTCTCAACCTTCTTGATCCAGTGCCCCCCTATCTAATATCTAGGTCCCCGACTGCCCCTCCACCATTAAAATGTAGAGTAAGGCTACATTCACACTGCTAGTTTTAACGCTACATTCCAATCTTTTCTTTTTTTTAGTTTGTTGTTCACATTGAAATTTATAAGCCATGACCCTCACCAGACTCCAGTATGAACTGTCCAGAGACCCACAAGCACAGAGGACGTGATGTTACACAGAGCACACAGCTCTGTTCATGAAGTAAATATGAATGCTACAGGTTTGTCTCAGTTTTAAAGTTGTACAACTAGAGCCAAGAATATTTTATAATCTATCATAAAATTGTGTTGCAGAAATAGTAAAAAAAAATTATGACTTGTGAGAAGTGAGAATGTGAGAATATGATTACACCTTATTTGGTGAGATCAACTGATTAAAGAATTATGACAACCCCCTTAAATAATTAATTGCATTGCACCAGAAATTTAACCAGCACTATCAATCCTTGATGCTGTGATGAGTACATCGCTTTTACATTTTCATCTAGGTGGAAACCTTGAAGGCTGGCAGCATCTTGCATCAAGTCCTTGACCATTAGAGGGAAGAAAGTGTCCAAATGCTTAAGGTATAGCATTAAAACTTTTGTTTTATGAAAACAAATAAACCACCTTGCCTCAAAATCTGCTTAAGTTACATACTTTAAGGTATGAAAGACATGAATATATCACTGATAAAAAATAGGCATGTGCCAATATAGAAAGAAAATGCAAATATTAGCACACAAGTTGTTTCCTACAGAGCCTTTGAAGTGGAATTCACCCATCAAATTACACTGCATGATATAACTTCTTTACAAGTCACTCAAATAAAAAAAAAAAACTCCTGCAGTTAGTGACTAATTTGCTGTGAACTAAACACTTTGTTAATTCCCAATTAGGAGGCATGATGAATAGAAGTCTATTTATCTAAAACAGGATGGGTTAACACTTCCAGTATATGAAACAAAGGTCAAATATGAACATACTAACAGTTGCATACATAAAAACACTACCTTTCTTTTTAAAAACTTGTTGGAGAGAAGCTGTTTAAATGTGTCCCTGTCTGTGTAACTCCCAGAAGTGCATAAAGAGCACTGAGGCTATCATTTATAACTTGGCAAAAGACAGAGTTCCCATCAATGCCTCGCACAATGGGGGATTAAAGGAAATGATTAATACCCTTAACAAATGTTATATAATCCCCTCTTGCAACTGTTTCTCAAAAGCTGTGCTGCATGTTCTGTATAACAAATACAAGTTTAAAAAGCCCAGAAGAAAGCACAATGATAGAGCTTTATATCAGCCTTACAGTTCATTATATTGCCAGTGACTTGACAATGAGCCCTCTGCAAACTACATCTTTGCCACATGAGGAAAGAGGAGAACCAATTGGAAAGTGACAGGGGGAGGATTTGGCATGGACTTTACAGCAGAACCGGCTGCATTATTAATGGATTGGACATTTGTTTGCCTAGCATTCGGATGGCCTTCTTGGATTGACACAGCAAATACAATGAACATGGAAGTATATAACGATTACTGTTCAGTAGTTTTGTGAAAATGTACAATAGATCTGTGTGTCAGTAATGCTAATTTATACACTCCAGAGCCACTTTTGTTGTTATAATGTGATAGTGATGATAATGTTGCAGACTGGTATACACATTTTACGACTCAGCATGTCTTGTCCACATAGCCATGAATATTGAATGACAGGTCATTCTTTATACAGAAATCATTATTTACACTTGCATGTTGTGTGAGCATGTGCCTCAGCTGCATAAATAATACACCACATGACCAAATCATATGGAATATCATTAAATACTGATAGTTTGTACTGTACATGATGTAAACTGCTACCAGACAGTATAGTCAGTTCAGTTTATTTATAAATTCCTTTAACACCAGCTACAGGTGAACAAAGTGCTGTACAATACGTTAAATAAAAACACAACACAAAAGCATACAAACAACACAGAACAAGAGTGGAATATAAAAGTAAAATAAAAGACCCGATAAAACAAATGTAGCAGGGACATAGGAGGACTCAGACAGGGTTTGAACCCCAGTCTCCCAGGCAAAAGTTAGGAATGCTAACCAGTCAGCTAAAGGGGCATCCCTGTGGAAAAGTAGCCAGGGTGCATAATCAACTGGAGGCATAGTGACAGGACCCCACGCTGTCACACAAGTAAATGCAAATAAGAGCAAATATGATCAAGTTTCAGGTGTGTTGAAGGCCCATATCAGGGGTTAAAAAAATTAAATGAGGGGGAACTCGCTAGAAAGAGGAAGCTCGCTTGATGTGTAAATAGGAATCCTCCCTACTTGGGGAAGAGAATATACCAATCTCAATAAAAAAACTCATTGGAAGAAAAAGGACGTTAAAAAAAAAAGAAGATATAGACTGGAAGAGTATAATCTGTAAATATTTTATCTTTAACATAAGGGGGCTCAAAGCCCGCCCGCTCACCGTCTAGATATCCTGTTCAGATAATTTTAGTCAGCGGTTTTTGAATGGAGGGAATCTTACCATCCGGGGAGTCTTTTTTCTCTTCATTGGGTGAGCGACCGGCCTCCGGCCCCGATTTTTAGACGGGAAGGAAGGGAAATGCTCGTTATACGGAGCAGTAGCTTAGGTGAGCTTTAAAACTGTCATGCATTTTATTCCAAAACTCTGATTCCAAAATGAGACAAGGTGAACAAATCAGACAAGATTAACATGTAAAATAATAATTAATTTGTATTTATTTGTGTAATGTGTATGTAATATTTATTCCATGAATAACTAAAACATTCCATCAGATATGAGCACAGGTACTATTACCTGCTCAGCATTTCTGCCCGACGGTGCCAGCTGGCAGGCTGCAAGGTCCTCTGCCAGGAGCCACCCTTCATAGATGTTTTGCTCCTTTAATCCCAGAACATCTCAAGGTGGTGAAGCAGCGGATGGGACGTCTCCCTAACACTCCCTGCAGTCCCTCCTTCGGAGTCAGAGACAGAAATTTCCTTGCTCTGCCTCTTGAGCTAGATGTTGCATCGTTCGCTTCCTCATCTGTCCTTTGAAGCCAAGGGTTTTTGGGAGCCACTGTATGTGCCAATTAAACCCCAGCACCCAATTTCGACTGCGAAAGAGTGTCCTTCAGCTGGCCTTAGAGCATTCAGCTGCCAGTTCTGCATACTGTTCTTTCTTTCTCTCAAAGAGCAGCCTTCATCTCCTTCTTGCAGGAACAGTCAGCTCTATCAGGATAGCTACTCTGGTAAGAACTGACCACAGCACTACATCGGGGAAAAGGGATGAACTGGTGATCTTGGTGGGGAATTTCAGCCGACAGCCTAGATCTTCTGCTGACTGCCACTCTTTCCCAGAGGACAACGTGGGCCTTACGGTGAAGCTGTGCTGTGCTTCACCCCCCCTGCCTGACAAGCCAGATCCAACCCTGGGTTGATGGGGTGTTATTGCGGTTTGCATCCAGCCTTCTCGTCTCCAGCTGCTCAGTCAGCCTGCTCAGGACTTTGCCAAGCCACCATTTGCATCTGCCCCGTGCCAGTGCTGCCTTGCAGCTAGAGAGAATGTGGTTAAGCCTTGGGTTTGGGGTGCTGCAAAGGTGCCAGCTGTACCAAGTGAAAAAATAGGAGGGGCTGAGGAGTGTTCTGCAGGTGGCCCTGATGAAGAAGCTCAGCCTTTCCCAGAGTAGACCTGACATATCCGTCCAGGTGATGGTTTTCTTGGTCACGGTCATAGCTTCTCAGGTAGATCATTTACCTTACTGTTGCTGCTTCACAACTGTGACTTTATGCTCCTCATCCATTTAGCCATCTTGGAGATGATGAGGTCTTTTCTCTCCTTCTTGGTGGCTTTGGACCACCTGGGGAGTGATGTTCCCCAGCCTAGACCGGCTCTACCGTGTTGAGTGAAGTCCACGATCTCCTGATGTTTCAACCTCTCTGTAGCAAGGTCCGAAGCTTGGGCTCTGTTCCATTTTTGTCTGGTCTGAACTTGAATGTTTGCATCCCTGAGGTGGCAAACCTCAGACCTAAGGTTTCTGTTATTTACCTATGATGAAATACAATATGGTTTGCATCTTGACAACAAAATCCCATTAAAGACTCACAACGTAACTTTTAGACCTTAAAAATATGCGTTTCTGACTTGTTTTGATGGCACAGCAACAATCGTCATGCACATTTTTGAGCCGTCACTGCCCAGAGGTGTCCCGAGGCTCAGAAACAGCAGTATGTACAGTAAGTTTTCCATCCGGGACTGGGTTGTGACTATTGGTTGACAGCCGACTATTGGTTGTGTCAAAAATGTATATTAATCTCGAAATCAGGACCTGCATATATTTTACTTTAGTCAAAAAAAAAAAAAAAGTTGGAAAAGAAATGGTGAAACTTTTATAGGCAGAGTCATAGTTTGGGGATGGCTGTGTCCAAGCCAATTTCACCTTCACCAGACTTGGTAATATTGTCTAAAGATCACTTTCAAAGTAAGTGTGTATATACGGTACGTGCGTGTCTGAATGTCTGTGTGCATTCAAGCACACTAATATTTGCAGCAGCTCTTTCTGGAAAACTGCCAGTCAAAAGATCAGCCAACACAGAACGATGAGGATAGAAAGAACAAAGTGAAAAGTGTATACCTGAGAGAGCTGTGACGCGAGTGCAGCATGAGGACAAACACTCTAACACAGTGCACATGTGAAAATTCTCACACTACATCCTTCAAATTGTATGTTCCCGCATCCAAAAAATTTTCTGAGACTTCTTATTTGATTGTTTTGCACATATAAGGAGAGATTTACAATTGTTGCAGGAGTGTTTCAAAGATTTCAGCTTCTGATCCACAGCTACTTCATCTTTTGATGTACACAACTAGATCCACATCCATTCTGCAAATGTAAATTACAGAAAAATACTTAATTGCTATAATAAGGACACCTGCCAACCCTTAAATGCATTTAAAACATCTCTAAAGAACTAAAACACAGCTAGGAGCCAGCAGATGGATGTCAATAGTCAGCAGATGTGAAGAGACAGCAAATCAGAAAATGATGAGAACACAAATAGGCTAGTATATACACAAGTAGCTACAGTATTTACACCTTAACTCATTTTGGAAGCAAAATGAGAATAACCCATAAGGATATATTTTATATTAGAATACATTGTTGCTGACAAACACTCAAAAGACCAGACAAACCCAGGCAGATTTTGTGCTGGACCTGTTGGTTTATAGCAGCCCAGGAACAAACATAAGAAATACATGTGAAATAAAGAGTGGTGGATTTAAAGAGAAAATGGTATTCTCCCTCCCAAACTATCTTTCTGTCAAGGAGACAGCCCAGTTAATAATTCATCATACATTCTTTGTCTGTGGTCTCTCACAGACATAATCTTTGGCCAAGTTTTTTTTTGTCTACTCTTCTAGATGCCTTTTGGGGATTTCAAAATGCATTGCATTGAGTTGTTTTGTTTACCCCAAAGCAACTCAGAAATGTAGTGTTTATAGAAAATTTGACACAGCCAAGACCTCTAACGCAACAGGACCAACATGTGGCCACCAGTGGTGGCTTCTTATAGGGAAGTACAGGTAGTGAGCTATGAAATTTTAATCTGTTTTACTGCTCGATGTCTGAGTAAGATTGGAGCAGCCAGTGTGTGGAAAATGTGGGCTCTATGTAATATTTTTTCCCCATTAATTTTCAGAAGCCACATTGATCATGTTTCTCTCTAGCAACACATCCGGCTCCTTTAATTGTGCTTGAGCATCCTCTCTTCTGTGTGCTCAGAAGCTGATAATATCGCTGTGACAGTTTGCCGTTTGATTTCTATGAATTGCTTCACAATGATTGACAGTTTGACAGAGCCTGTAATTGGCTGGTCTGTTCAGTCACCAAGTAAATAATAGAGATGGTGATGGAGTACAATCTTTTCATGTCTTTTCATTATGAAAACACATATTTTTGTTAACCAGACATTCTCTTCCATTTGTCTTTTATCACTTTATTTCTGTGGGTTTTAAATGTATTTTTAAGAATATATTACTACCCAAATGGTTTGCCCTATACCAGGGGTCGGCAACCCGCGGCTCTTTAGTCCCTCTGTTGCAGCTCCCTGGCATTGGAAAATGAATTAATGACTATTCTACTAAAGTGTATTGTATTTTGGTTGGTTCACTTTAATAATGTGATTCTAAAAGACCAAGACAAAATGTCCCGTTGAGAGACAATAAAGTTTCTTATCTTATTCTAAATTTGAGGATTATGATGATCCCTCTGAGGGATTCATGTACAGTTGCGCACTTTTCCCGAGTTCTCCGAGCACTGCAAATGCAGCACGTGAAATAAAATCCAACTCAACTATTAAAATAAAGACATAATTTATATTTTACCATTTTGCAAAGCAGCCCATTGAGTGCCAGGTGCAACAAGCAGGTAACTGCAGTGAAACGGCGAGTAACTGTCCAGCATGTTACGATGCGTCTCACAAACCTTTACGCAGCCAATCAGTGTTAATAACTGCACTTCATGCTCACGTGCCGCTATTGTGCAGCATAGCATGATACAGCCCTATTGAATCAGCAATCACGGAATTAAACATTAAAAACGGAATCAATTACAAACAAAGAATATCACTGAGTGTGGACGTGCCGCGGAGCGCTGAACTTTCCTCCTGGTGCACTATCCCACGAACGTCTCAGAGCGGAGCGAAGTGCTGTTGCGCTGTTGCTGCAGTTCTGGCATTTAAAGTGAATAATAAACGAGCAAAAGCTTATTTGTCCACTCCGACCCTGTCATGCTGCGCTTTGATCACTTCTCCAGCCAGGAGAAGTGATGCACTGAGCATGTTCAGCGCTGCGTGGGCAGATTCATTTGTTTTCACTGCTGACCAGATTATTTTGCGTAGCTTTGTTCATATTTTGTGAAACAGTAATTTCATTTTTCGGGTAGACTTCGCTTACTGCACGCGCCAGTAAAAGGATGACGGCACAGACAGGACAGCGTGTTTGGTTTGCTGCTGGTAGATTATTAAAGCTGCATCTTTTTCCATCCTACATAAATACAACAACTAAAATTTTTTTTTTTTTTAAAAAGTGACCTTCAACCCGACGTCTTTTCTTTTTTTTAGTTTAAAATGTTTTTTTTTTGCTGGATGCAGAAACGTAATTTCGTTTTCTCGTTTTTATGTTAAATGCAACACATTTAACGTTAAAGTTTTATTTAATTATCAATGTTAAAAGTCAGTTGATGCTCCAGTGTTTTCTTTATTGTAGGAAACGGGTCTAAAAGGCTGTTTGGCTGAAACAGGTTGCCGACCGGCTTATTTAAGACTTTTACATTTTTGCGGCTCCAGACAGATTTGTTTTTCGTTTTTTTGGTCCAATATGGCTCTTTGAACATTTTGGGTTGCCGACCCCTGCCCTATACTGTACAGTAGGTTACACAGCAATATGCATAGTATTGTGGTGTGTAGCAGATAACAAGATTATAATTGTCAATTTTAGTTTAAATTAATCTTTAGTGGCATTCAGAGTCATTTTAAATTAAATTAAATCAACACAAGCAATGAGTTAAACTTTTTTTTTACATTTCATCACAGTTTGTTTGTTGTTTTGCTAAATTATGTGAGCTGCAAAAAGACAAACATGTACTGTATTTTATTTGCTAGTTTAAACCTATAATTCTGATGCCACACGGTACATTAATAGAAGCTTGGCCCCCATAATTCAGACATGCAAGTACCCCTGAAAGTATTATTTGGACATTTTTGAACGGTCTCCTAAACATCAGCAGAAATTTTTGTAAAAATGTATAATATATATGGACTGTTGCAAAATAACCGGTAAAGTTTAATTAACAGTCTGTCCTCACATTAACACAGAAGCTTTTAGTACCATAAAGAAGACCTCTTCCTTTATGTCTACCTTCATTATCTGGTGTTTGGGCTTTTGATCCTGTTACGCTTTGTCACTTCTGCTTAGTCGCTTCCATTTTCCCACGCTGTCAAACTCACTTCATCCTAAAATCCTATCATTATAACTTTGGTCCAGTGGTCTTCATCCCTGCTTCTTTTTGAGACAATCATTTTGATCTCCATTCTTCAAAACTGTCTTTTGTTTTGTCATCTCCCCTACAGGTTGACATTCACAGAGCCTGCCTTGTCCCCACTGCTACCTTTTACTGTTACCAGCTTTGTCAGAAGTATTTGCCAACAATTGTCTGCCCATCCACCTCCATTATCTCGGCTGAGGAGGAAGGGTGTCTTTTCTGCCTTCATGTTATTCACTGCTCAACCAATATGATTCAGTGGAATTAAATTGCCAAACCAATTTCATTACATATTTTCAACAGAACTCTCTTAATGGAACTAAAATCTACATAGAAATGAACAATTCATCTTAAACTTTAATTGCCTGCTCTACCATTTGGTAAAGCTTTTTTATTCAGGGACTGTTATGAAATTTATTTTTAGAAAACTTATGTAAATAAACCTACTTGAGCTATCTATACCACTGGGTTTAGGTATGTTATCCAAAAGTATGTGTTTGTTATCTTGATGTTTTTTTTGGGAGGTTTTTTTCAGATTTTGACTATTTCTCTGTTGTTCCTATATTATTACTTGTTATAATCCCTTTTGGAAAACAGTTGATTCTTATAACCATTGACTAAACGAATTGATATAATACACAAAAGCATTCTTTTTTGCCTTTTGTCTTTGTGTGAAGTTTAAGGTGTTAAATACCCACAACGCAACTTTTAGCAGTTTTCTCAGTGACATGCACCCTATTGATGGCTAAACTAGCATCCATCTACATCCTACCTGTACTGTGAGCTCACTCCAGCCAGTAAAAGACAGTCTTATTTTGACTCTTGTTATGTCCCTTCCTCTCGTTCTTTTCTTCTCCTCCTCTGGTAATGTTTCCATGCGTTCCTGTGCTGAATCTGCCATGGTGCGCGTTCAAAACACCAGCTGTGTTCTTGTCTGATTCATATCTGGTTCATATCTGTTTGCTAGTACGTGACACGGTGTGCAACCAATACTCGGCTGCAAAAGTGACTGCCACGTTCTGGATGGAAAAGTTACAGTTTCTGAGCCTCGGGATGCCGCTGGGCAGCAGAGCCGGCTCTAGACTTCAGGGGGCCCTAAGCAGAATAATGTTTGGGGGCCCTACCCTTTTGTGACATGAACAAAGTTTTTGGGTAGACGCAACACCTTAAGTCATAATATAATGTGTATTAACTTATTTAAAACACTTTAGGAGCATAGTAAGTAAAATATGATTATACTTTCCAGTGATAGTGCTGTTAATTTGCTGTGAGTTCAGAGTTTCACAGATTGCGGTTTGTTGTTATCTGGTTAGCAAGCTTCTCTCTCAGCTATGCTTGGGGGGTGCACGTCAGTGGATGTGTGCAGCCAATGGAGTGTGGAGAATCTCCCCAAGAACTAATGGAGAGCTAAATCTGAACTTACAGGACAATAGTACTTGTTCATTCATTTTCAAGTATTGGTGAAATGAAGGAGTTTCGCTGTAGATGATGTCTTAGAGAGACCCATTCATTCTGCCCCCTTCATTCCCATTTGGGACAGGTGTGTATTGGACATGTATGAAAATACTGAACAAATCGCTTCCTGTACTGGTTCAATACTATTTCAATACCATCATTTGTATCGAACCAGTACAGGACGCGATTTGGTCTTGTATTATAGACCATCAATATTGACCTAATAAAATGTTGGGATGGGATGTTTAATAACTAAATAAGGAACAACTCTGCTTTGCTGGCTAACAGCACCCAACCAGTTACTAAATCGGTTAGCACCTGCAAAATTAAACCATGTTTTCAAAAATTGCCGTTACATGTCTAGTCTATACATCTTCATTATCACTGACACCAGACTAATACCTGACATTACAGTATTTGAACAAAATAAATCACCTTGTCCTTGCCAGCTGCTTCTTTAGCCTTTTTTTTTCTGCCCCAGGTTGATAATTCCTCTTCATCTTAATGAAGTCTATAAGGCACTCATTAAGACAAACTACTTCCTTAGGGGGCCCCCTTGTGGTGCGGGGGCCTGAGCGGTCACTTAGTCTGCTTAGTGGCAAAACTGGCTCTGCTGGGCAGTGACCAGCAGTGACCAAACATGAAATACTTTAAAATGAGGTAGCCTACATTTTCAAGAGGCACAGGGGTGAAGATGTTGGGTTGAAGTAAGTGTTATGGGGATGTTGTTTTTATTTCAGTTTCTTTTTATTTTACTGGATATTTTCAGTTTCCTGTTCTTTTTGTATGCGTCTGTTAGTATATGTACAGTATTGTAAACAATGTGCATGTATATTTACTGTACATTAGGTAAATGTAACACTTAACACTTCTGGGTTAAAAAGGGACCAACTAATTTTCTGGGTTACTTGGACCCAGAAAATTGGATAATTTTTTTTTAACCAACTTTCAGGTTGAATATTTGACCCAGAAGTGGGGTTATATTGACTACAATGTGGGGTTATCTTAAACCAGAAGTTGGGTCAACAACCCAACAACCAAAATCTCTAGGTTGAAATACCCCAGAAATCCCCCCCCCCCCCCCCCCCCCCAAAAAAAAAAAGAAAGAAAAAGTATAAGATGGGTCAGATGGATTTTTTTGGCACTCTTTCCATGTGGAAATTCATAAAAATGTGTACTGACCAGTGAAGGGGAATAACGGTGTTAGAAATAAATGGCGTTACCAACTGCACTACTTTTTCTGTAACTGGCTAATCTAACTAATTACTATGTCTATCATTGCAACGCCGTTAACCAATACTGTACTTCACTGATAGCGTGTTACTATTGTTATGTGAGATTCATTTTGTTCCTAGTGAACAGAAGTTTCACATTTGTTGGGACTATATTGTGCTGGCACTCTGAGAGAGGAGGTGGAGGTAGAGATACCTGGAGACACCGCTTATACACTAGAGGCTGAGTCAGACTGAGACACATGCTTACACATAATATTTGAGTAAAAAGCTTGTGGTGTTGAATGGCTGCCGTAGGCTTGAAAAGTTGTGTGCTTGGGTTATAAGGACGCACGGAGTGACAGTGTCACACTGACATAGACGCAAGCGCGAGTATGAAAGAAGAAGAAAAGATTAGTCAAGTTTCTGTTTTTTTTTCTTGCGAATTAGATAATAGTTTTAAAGATATATTCCTAGTTTGAATTGGATTTGTCTTATTGACGGAGTAATGAAAAGTATGATGATGATGATGATGTGATGTTGATGAGGAGGAGACATCACAAATCAAGTTGAGTGTCATATTTTTGTTGTAATTTATTGTAAAGTTTCATTATTTTTTTTGTAGATTAATTCCTTTTATAATTAAATAAAGATTAATTTAATAGATAAATTAGATTATTTAAGTTATAAAGAAATTAAAAAGTCGGAATATTCTTTAAGTAATTGATATTTTTGCTGTTCTTGTTCTACGCCATTCTTTGGAGAAGTAATTAGTAACTATAATTAATTCTTTTTCAAGTAATGTTCCCAACACTGGTACTGCCCACCCAGAACAGGCAGACTCTGTTGGTGGAAATGAGCCTTTAAGCAGAGTTGGCAATTTTTGGAAACACTTTTTGTTATACTGGGTGAAATGGTCTTCCATCTGACAGTGGTCAATACATCATATATTATAAAAAGGAAGGAAAAAAGTCAGACCTCTGTGACAGCTTCAGTTCTGGAAAAACTCTGACCAACCTTGCCATTATGAAAGGAGGAAGTGGTCATTTTCACCATATAGAAAGAACAAATTGATGATTTATGTTCGCTCTGTCCCTTCCCTCTCCCCACCCCACATGAACTGTTGGTGCGCGTCACTGTAAACAAATATGCTACAGACTGCTTACTGCTGCTGCACAAAAAAAAAAAAAAAACTACAGATAAGGATCAAGTTTAGGAGGCTTGATGTTTGCAGTGTGGACTTTTTACACCACAGAAGGAGTTGGAGGTGAGTGGATTAGTCTCTTAAAGACGTGGTTTGTCAGCTGTTTACTAACAAGCTAAAAAACTATTCACTCAGCTGTTATTGGTTAACCTGCTCGTAAAACATCCCTGTTCTCTGAAGGTGTGATTTTGGGTGATGTGTTCTTTTTCAAATGTAGCTTGTTCGAACTGTTTTTCCAATATTGCCAACCCTAGCTTTTAGGGAAAGATGCAGCATCCCACAGACGTGTCCCGGTTGAAACAGCCTGAGAGAATCA
The DNA here is from genome assembly GCA_023101725.1 of Atherinomorus stipes. Taxonomy (NCBI): domain Eukaryota; kingdom Metazoa; phylum Chordata; class Actinopteri; order Atheriniformes; family Atherinidae; genus Atherinomorus; species Atherinomorus stipes. Next base: position 401,690 of record JALJCO010002435.1, read on the forward strand.
GCAGAACTTGACTTGGAAAGCTTTCCTGCATCTAGATTTTAATGGAGTGGGACAACACGGTGATGTTCTGCAAGCAAGTTGGACAAAATTTATCACCAGCAATCACTGTTTTGATGTGAACTTACGGTAACTGTAACAAAGACATATAATTGGCCCCTAGATTTTGACTCAGAGATTGGCCTCACAACTGCTGGCAACAGCCTACACATATTTTGGCTCCCCAAAATTTACACAAAAATGTGACTCCTTCAAGATGCCAGACCTGTTTAAAAGGGGAGCTGGGGAGATCAGGAAGAACAGTAGAGAGCAAAGAGAATAAATTCCTGGCATTGCAAACTTGTATATTTTCTACTTCAAATAATCTTGAAACAAGACCAAATAAAGTTGAATAAATTGCAACTACTGAGTCAAAAATCTCAAGCAGCCAATAGTGATTTAAAAAGTGTTGAATTTAGAGTGTCTCTAAATTCCTAAACTCAAGAGCACTGCTAATTATCGCTGTGACTTCTAATGATATTTTGGTATGCCAGGCAGGCAGTCAGTCAGTCAGTCCTTAGCTTCTGCTTTCTGTGACTTGTAATCTTTATCATCGGCCTCATCTCTTCCTCTTCAGCTTCTCCCTCGCTCCCTGCCAACCGGTGCTCAAAGGTCCAGCAGATGTGATAAATGGCAATGTGTGCTCTGTCCATGAGGCTGATTTGTTTTTTAATGTATTCAAACTAGCTAAATGACTATGACTACAACAAAATAATACTATTATTTTTTTAAGAATACTAAAACATAATACATATAAAAATTAATTTTAAGTGTAATGTGTTTGAGTATGCTTACTATAGCTCTAAAAATGTTTTCAGTAAGGTGCTTGTAGGTTCAAATATATCAACCCAAAGATTTCCATGGGAAGCTGGCATTTTTTGAAAAGCAAAATAGAAAAATGTCTTTACTATCTATGTAGCGATTGACATTTATGAAAACAAATGCTTTCCAAACAGGAATTCCTGCTTTTAAAACCTGTCACTGAAACTGTTACCTTTAAGTACATTCTTGTAAAATGTATTTAATTGCATGGTTAATCAAAAATAAAATGATTCCTTCATGGCTACTAAATGTTATGGGATACAGCATGGAAAATGTGCAGATGATATAGAATATTAATAAACGGTGAGGATGAAAGTGTGAGAAGCGGATCCAATTTCATGGATGTGTCACTCTAAAAATGCTGGGGCATGTCTGGCTGATCATTCTCTATTATTGGACTGCTTTTCAGCCGAAGGGAAACGACTGTATTTCTAATATCCCAAAATGTGGATTAGACACACCAGAGGGGATCATATTGTGTTGGCTATGTATGAAATAATGGAAGTGTAATCATTCATAGAAAAGGAATGTAAACAGAGACTGCAAGTAGCATTTCCCAGTGCAAGTGGCATTACAAGATTTTTGCTACTGTCCATTTGAAAATATAACCCTTTGTGGCAATTTATATAAAAAAATTGTATGAAAATCCTCATGGAAGATAGAACTCCCTGCTGAAAGTCACACACAGGAAAAGCTGCTACATTAACGACTATTTCAAGTCATCACATCTTTCATCACTACGTGTAATAGTTCCATATAATCATCTTCATGAATCAAACTACTGCAAGAATAGAATTACCTCATAGAGGACCTTGAAACCTTTTCCAGTCAAAGCGTGCCTCACTGTAAAGCGGATTGATTGGTATGCTATTGTTTTAAGCAGAAGAGGATATTATGTAACCAGAAACATTACAAACCTCAGACATCACTTTCTAAATAAGAAACATCTAAAGACTAAGAACCAGAGCATCTGTCAATCTTCATTAGTCCACCAGAACTGTCTCCAGCAAGCTGTACAAAACTATAATGTACTATTTCATAATTATGCTGTATCTGTTTGTGTTTTATAAATGTTTTATTATTGTTTTATTCTCTGCATCTGGAAATTGTTAAGCAGTTTGGTCTACTTAAGTTTTTTTGTTTTTTTAATGAGCTATACAAATAGATATGTTTGATTTAATGTATATTCCTGTCATAAAAAGTTGGCTGTCTGTTTATTTTTAAATGCACAAGGTTTTTAATGTTTTTACTATTTATAGGCAAACCCTCGGTCTAGAAAAGTTAGAAACATTTGTGTTTTTGTTAATAAATAAATGAAAAAAGTATGCCAATGGACACTTACAAAAAAACGTAAAGATGCCAAGAAAAACATTAAAAAAATGTAAGTAATGCGACTTTGGAATCTAAAATCAGGTAACAAACTAGTGAGGGCGCCAGCATTAGACATAAAATGAGCATCCTCAGAAGGCTTAGTTTTTCCATGCAAGGATGGTCATGGCTCATCACATCAGTTAAAACTTTATTTATTTATTTTTTTAAAGGTACTTTTTTTAATCTACAGTGAATAATAAGCACATAGTATGTATCTTTAGCATTTCTGCCCTTCACAACTGTGGGATTCTGCTGTCTTGGCCAGGACACTGCAGGAAAAGAAATTTTTCAATCAGTGATGCTTTTCTAGAAAAATCAGCAAGACCTCTAGCCCTCAGGTGGCTCTACATGAAACTCTCTTTCCTGCCGGATTAAAAAAAACACAATCGACCGTGGAGTACTGTTGTTACACAGTGCAAAAACAGAATTGCGATTTTAAAGTGCAGATGACACAATTTTGACATTTTTTGACCAGACGTGACGTCAGTCAAAGAACGTCTGCGGCTCATGGAAGTCATTGGCTTTGTAATAGTTTTTAAGTAACTTTTACAGTTTTACAGATGAACAATAATGGCTCAGCCTTTAAGTTGTATTGCCAGTTAATGTTTAAAAGCTAATAAGGACAGTGTTAGTTTGTTTAAGTTTCCTACAAATCCAGAATAACACTGTAAGAGGATAAAGCAGGTCAGACTTACCGGTTTAGCAATGGAAGCCCTCCTCCACGTCTCTCCCAGTAAAGTTCTCCTGTCTGCAGCTTCTGTTTACTGGAACTTCAGCAACAAACATGATGAGACTTCTAACACATGGAACTACAGTTATGTCTGCTGGAATAGTCTTTTTCCACCACTGTTGTTTAATCAAATCGGTCATACAGCTACTGTATGGACAGACAACTGCTCCTTGGTTATAACAGGACTTCTCCAGTCATCACAGATCTCCTCTGGCTGCTTTCAAAGATGCATCCTTCCCTCCATCCTCATCTTAATAAACAGGAACTATTTAGAGATCAGCTGGAACCATGTAAGTTGTTATTCTCTCATTTCTAAAGGCTAATTATTTGCTGTGAGTTAGCTGCAGTCTGTTGGCCCACAGCTACCACAGGGAATGAGTGCCTCTCCACCTTCACGCCTGACTCTGTGTCAAACCAGTGCAAGTTTTGGTATGTTCAGTGCAGGTCTAAGCTGCTCCTTAACAGTTGTGGGTCTGGTTGGTGCAGTTCTGTGACCAGAACTGTCCATTTTATAAATAAAATGAAGATGGTATTAATTGTGTTTTTAAAGATCATTAACATGTTTATAATCCAAATCTTTCTGTAGGTTTGATTACGGAAGTGTGTGAAGTTGTAATCACTTCTAAATTAATTAATTGTTGGTTGAATGGATTCAAAGTGTTAACGTTTTAAGCCATGCATTAGACCTTTGTTTAAACATTTTCTTGACCATGATTCCTCAAAAAGATGTCAGGTCAACTCTGACCCTGTTACTATAAAATTTTGTGGCATATCACTGGACAAGTAAAAAGAAGCACTTAATGACATGCAACAGGATGCACGCAACGGACTGTGTGGGAAGGCCATCTGACTATGTAGATAGCATAGAAGCTGAAAATAAAATGCAATATAACTGTAAAAACCAATCCATCAAATCAGACAGCAGGTAATTTTGCTCCAAGAAATTGTAATGGGGCAGAATCTTTTAAGAAACTTTATGCATAAAGCATCACGCCAAACAGCACTGGGGATGTAGAGATGCACACAATTGACAAGTTCTCCTTCCTTGACTTTGCCTGTGCAAACTGGGTTATCAAGACCTGAAAAAAAATAACTCTCTCCGCAGCTCTGACTCAGCAGGCATCAAAGAAAGTGCCAAAAGCAGTTTCTTACTCTTGGATGTTCTTAGTGAATATTTGATTTGTTTGATTTTAAGCTGACCTCTCTCCTTCATATTTTTATACAGGTAAATAGTCAAGTAATTTAAAAACTGCCATCATGTGATTCTATGCTTTGCCCTCCTTTCTCTGTTTAGCCTCCAAAAGAAAAAACTTTGTTTTTCTGGCTTTATTATTTTCCAAGTCACACTCAAGCCACACTGAAAGAGAGGCCAAGAGGATGTGTGGAGGGTGACTGAACCACAATACATATAAAGGCTTTTTAAAAACTGTGGGAGTCTGAAAGACCATTAAATGCAAGTCATTTGTTTGTCAGCAGGTTAGTTGGTGCAGAAAAAGGCCAACTGATTAATCTTTCTCTAATTCTGAAGGACATTGGAATGTAAATATGTAGTTTCCGCAGTGAAAAACGGATATGCAAAATTAAGCATCATCAATTATATTCAGTACATATTGAATGTGTAGGGGTAGGCATAATTAAAAGCAACAAAATCTACTTAAAGTCATGCAAATGAAATAAGTGCAATTAAAGTGAAGAAAATTATGTATTGATCTGAATCCTCATTTGTTTAAACATCGTTAGTACTTGAGTGCAACTCCCAAGACAGTTCTTCAAATGCCATAAGTCGGAGTATTCTAAAATGCTGCATTTGGTGAACTAGCAGGGTGCAGTTTCTTTCACTGAGTAAAAGCATCAGCAAGCCTTTATCTGTTGTGATTAAGAGGTTTTGATGTGAAGGATTCATACTGAAAGCATGAGAAGCAGTTATTTGAAAGCCGGTCAGAACATGAAGATTTCACTGGTAGTTAGTTCTACAACAAAACAACTGCACCTTTTTTGTCTATTTTCTGTCTTTCATCTCATGCAGAGTCAAGATTCATGTCACATCTTCAGACCAAGTTTTCAAATCGTCACAGCTGAGTCATTCAATTATCTGACTCACCAAGGCACTCAGTCTCCAACTGTAGGCAGCATGTGGAACAGTTTCTGAGCGCACACTTATGCCAACTGTATATATGTATGTTATATATATATATATATATATATATATATATATATACTGCACATACATACTGTATACACAGTAGAAGGCATGCCAAAGTCCCTTATTTTTTGTCATGTTTTACGCAAACACAGCATCTGTCAGTGTTACCTAAAATAAAGCAGGAACTGGAAATAGACTGTCTTTGTACATGCACAAAGACACCAGGATGCACAACCTGCGATGCCATCTTTGGAAACATCAAGCTGTCATGCCTGTTGGCAACACTGTGTCAAACAGGGTAAAGGAGGTGAACCGTTTTATTGAAATCATTAGGAAAGCTGCTCCATTTACTTAGTGCGGTCACAACCGTAGGGAACTGCGGATGTTTAAAAATGCCTTGAAGATAGACTAAAGTCAGGAGTATTAAGAAGATTGCAGGCATCTCAAAATCTTTTGCTTTTCAACTATTTTTAATGTAATGATCTAAGTTACAGAAAATTCAGTGTTAGATTTGAAACTGCTTCTGTTTTGGGGGATATAATGTGTCAAAATTGAGTTCTTGCTTTGCTGCAATAGTCAGCAGCATGGTGTGAAAAGGGTAGCAACTTTCTGAACGTCACATGTGTTTAGTGCTCTCTTAATCTGTTGATAATGGAGACTGATGAATTCCTGCAACTGGAATCACGTGGATGGTAACTTTTTTATAATGACTCAATATAAAAAGACTTTCAGAGGGCAGAAGATAAAATAAGGTTGTGCTTAGCTGTTAATCTATGTGGTGTGTGCCTTAACTATTATGCACAGCAAATTCGTTAAGATATACACAAGAGGACTGAGCTTGAAACAAAGAGCCGAGTCATCACTCTTCTCAAGTTTTACTAGAGACAAGAAAGCATATTCATCCTGTTACAAAGGGTCAATAAGAAGTAAGTCATATAGATAGTAATTGCCTATGCCTGTAGACTTTTCTCTTATTTCATTAATTCTCACCATTTGATGCTACCCCTCATAAGGATGATATATAACCAAGGGACTGACCCTATGAAACACAAGATTGTCTGCTATTGTGTGTAATTAACATGAGCAGGTACGCACAAAAAGCCCACAGATCTGACAGAATTCCCCTTGAATGGGCTGAGAGGGCCCAGGGACACCATTACCCTAACTGATGAGGGCTATTTCTCATTCCTGGCCAGTCACTTCACAGCCATTAGTGTGTGCATTATCGACCTGTGGAGAAGTCTTTGTGCTCACGGGGAAACACCTGCAGGTCAAATCATCTCACCTCCCCTACCCCTCCACAGAACTCTCTAACCCTCATCAGCAGGCATGAGATCAGGGAGAGAAAGGAAGAACTGTGTTCCCTGCATGGTAGACAGATTGACAAAAGAGAGAGCAGGAAAGTGAACAGGTGCATTGTGATGTATGGAGCCTGGGTCTGAAAAGGTGTTCGGTTTGCAGTCAAGTGCATAGTATTAGAAAAGCGGGTAAAACACAAGACAGTTTGTGGCAGTAGCACAACTGTCTTAAAAGTTTTCCAATAAAACCACAAACGTGTTTTTTGTTTATGACCCTAAACTACAGCCCCTCCATTAGTGTAACACATTATCGCATATGAACCTCACGGTACAATGTTTATTACGACATTGTGGGGAGGCTCACGATAGCAACAATGACATTTTACGGTAAATGCTGTGAGCAGTCATTAGTACAACATTTATTGTCATATTCAAGGTAGTGACATTTTGAACAGCTTGAAAAACCTTTGCTGAAGTGTGAAATTCAAGTAAAAATCCAACATACATTTATTGAGAAAAGACAACTCAGGTACTATATGAAATAGGCATCAAAAAAAGCCTAATAAATAAAAATACTCAGACACAAAGAAACTGCCCAGTCTTTAGTCAATAAGTCAAAATAGATAAGTCCACCTGTCAGTTGTAAGTCAGATGCACTTCTATACTGCGATAGAACTTTCTTCTTAGGGACGTAATTGGGGACATTTTCTGCCTTGCTCTTGACACATCAGCTGAGCAGATGCTCTTCCACATTTCAGCTACTGCAAGGTTAAACAGCAGATTAAGGTGGTGAGAAAATACAACAACGTATACAACACACAGATACCTCCTTGTGCACAGCTTCGCCCTGGCATGGTTTGTCGTTAAATATAAATTCACTGAGTCAACACAGTCACCCCGCCCCATCACAGACGAAGCTTATCGTGGAGTACATATTCTAGTAGTGACATGCCTGAAGAGTGTTTGAAAGTTTGAACGGTCTTTCTAGCTGAAATTAAGCTGAAGATATGAAAGCTGAAAGGACAGGAAGAATTTGAAGTTAGAGTGGAAGTAGATGACTTGACCGAAATGAACTTTTTTTATTGTTTTTGCAGCCTCAAGAACAAGAACAAAGTTCTCTTTTCTCGCAGAGTACAGCTATGAGGCCAGATAGGTCTCATAATGATTGAACTTGCAGGGTTTTTCACAAATGCATACACTCTGGTTTGCAGGTGTATTTCGGATTCTAAAATGCACATGTTCTGTTTCCCAAATGCACACACTGTGGTTCATAGAAAAAAAAAAAAGAAACCCTCTATAGTGTCACTGTCTGATTTGGGGTGCTTAATTTAAAGGTAGAGTCCAGAGTTTTCTCCCTGAAAATAAACGCTTGACTTGTGTGAGTGAAATCCAGCTTAATCCGCACCTTTGGGCTTCTGCTTTCGTGTAACGAAAGAGCTTTAGCTAGTGCACGCTCGGTAACCACGGGTTAATATTGGTTTGGCTTTTACCAAGGGCTGGGTCATGTCATACCGTTTACTGTAATGCCGTAGTAACATTAGGGTATGATCTGAGGAGGAGGAAGGAAAAAGCAGCGCATTAACTTAAAGCTTGTTCCACCCTCCATGAGAAAAAAGAACTTTCTTCTAGTTCTAAAGGCCGCAAGAGCAAGAAAAAAGGTTTGTTTTGGTCATTTCATCCTCCATGTGAAACTTCTTCTGCGGCGGGTGGTTATTAATGCGGAGGATGACTGAAAAACTTTGTTTGTCCCAGGCAGGAGGGGTTGTGTATCTAAATGCCACGTGCTGTGTATATTTTGTACTTTCTCACCCCCTCAATCAGCTGTTCATTAAGCTACCCGTTTAACCTCGAATCAGTGAAAATGTGGAAATGACAGTTTTCCATTTCAAGCTTGTCGGCGTTAATCCCACCCACCTCCAATGTCCGATTGATCACTCAGTTCTTCTCATAGCCCCATGAGATGCACGCTCTGATCATATAAATATGATCACATTCTGCTCGGAGAGTCATTATTTTGGAACAGGTGTGCTAGCCCCTTCAGACCCCTGCATTTTTTCTGCTTGGCAACAAAACTTTTGTCTAAATGATTTTAGCTCCTCTCTAACAAAGATTCCTCTCTAAGATAGATTGTTGTTTGTTTTTGCAAACTCGTGTTTTTATTTGTATTTTTTCATGTCCATTGCGATGGACGCCACGACTAAAGGGGTGTAAAATGTTATGACCTTGTAACTTGTAGCTTATAAGGTGTGACCTAAACTACTGGATGTTTGCATACATACTTCTACAAAAGGGGATTTAGGGATTTAGTCTTGCACCATTTTTGCATTTATTGCACCATTTCTAACTCTTCTGCTTTGCAGTGTAAGCGCAAAACAAAATTCTGTTGTATTTATCATGATAAAGACTATAAAAGAGTGACTTATTGATATTTGTGAGACTATGTAAATTTTGAAATGAAATGAAGTTTACAGATGTATCCCTGCATTGGTTGAGAACAGCAAAGAGCTAGTTACCAGGAAAGTCAAACCTGTGGGATGAGAGGAAGATGCTATGACACAATCTAAACATGAACTTGATAGACATGTGAGATAACCAGCTGCCACTGCAAGTTCTTCTGGCATGCACACCTCTCCACTGTCCCTTTCTGAATCTAATAACAAACCAATCACGTTCTTAACTTATTTTGTGCATTCTCTTATTATGTATTACTTTCTATTTTTGTATTTATTATTTGCTATTATCATTTATATCTCAGCTTATTATTCTTTTCATTTTCTTATGCATTACATGCAACTTAAATCTTACATTTAAGACATAAAATTGATGAAACCTTACACTGTGAACTGTTAAAAATTTAAAAAACATAATTTTTTAACTCACCATCTATATTATGTGTCTCATTTTCTAAATTTCAAGGATCAAGTTTAGATAACCCTTCATTTATAAGACGTTCCAAAAAGTCTTTGACTTTATGCTCTACAACAACATTATGTACAAAAAATATATACACATTTAAAATATTATAGATATGAATAAATATGGTGCGATTGCAAACTTTAACTTTGAAAAGCTTGCAGGTATGTCATTTCTTTGCATACTGACACTAAACATGTTGGTGTTGGCTAGTATCGCTAAAGTCCTGATGTCCATTGCAATGGACATCAAACTTTTAAAAAATCCTGCCAATTGGTAGTTTTAAAGAGTTTTAATCAAAAAAACTTGAAACACTATCACTTGTAACAGTTATGATTATTCTAAGAGCAAATTTGTTTGACTTACATGAGCATAAACTGATATTTTTGATTGAAACTGGGCGCTTACTCTCCCCTCTCACCAATTGCTTAGCCATGCTTGTCTTGTCTGTGGTCTGTCACTTTTTTAAAACATGCTCGAAGTCATTAATTGATTCAGATTGGATAATCAAGATCTAATTAGCAACCAGCAATGCTGACATACCTCAATCACAGTGTTTTCACTGGTTTAGAGCAACAAATATGTCATGTCCATATGTCATGGCTGAAGGGGCTAGAACAAGGAAACATGGAATAACTTCAGGAAGAGGTCCGAGGTTCTCCACCTCTGCTGTACATGGTTATGCTCAGGATATCAGAATCAGAATGCCTTTATTGTCACTGAACCAGCATCCCAGGACAACGAGATTACTTTCAAGTACAACCCATCTAAGGTCAGACAGACAACAGACAAAACAAAACATACTGGAACCGGGAGGTCTTGAGGAAGCAGCATATGCACGCGCTCCCATGTTTGCAGATACATAGTGGTAAAAGATAACATCGCGAGAGGTGGGGAGAGGGGACAAAAAGAAACCACTGTTCCGCCCTCTGCAGAGGATGTGACAATGGGTTAAAAAAAAAAACATATGAACCCAACTCCAGCAAATGCTTTTTGCTTAAACTAACCAACAGTAAAGGATTTGCAACATCTGCACAGCTGATTTAATAAAGTTATAACTTTAATGTATATCAGAAACAGCTGCTTATTAAAAGGAAAAGAAATTGTAAATTTTCATTTGCACAAATAAAGTTGTGTAATTTTCAAGCATTTTGTCTCGTGTCAATCATTTTGTCAATTATATCGTTCTTGCAATTTTTAAAAATTTATATTGTGATAAATATTTTGGGCCATATTACCCTGACCTACTGTCACCCACTGTCTAGCTTTCAAGGAGAGGCTTGGGGCTGAAGAGCGATGTGACCATTAGTTCAAGGGGAGGGGCTCTCAGTTTGAATAGTGTTTACAAACAGAAATGGGGGAACACTCAGATTCTACCTTTAAGGTTGAGCTGGAGTGGGTGTCATCCTCGGCCCTCGGTCTCAGTTCGACCTGAATGAACAAATGATAGAATGGATTTAAAAAATAGATTTTATGTATTCAGTTGACCACAACACCAAATTCTGTATTTATTCAATGTTATATTAAAAAAGCTTTATCATTTAAAAAAAAAAAATGCACTTGGTTGATTAACTCAATTAATTAATTTTAAGTAATCAACCAACTGAATTAATCAAAATTAATGACGTTTATTGGGTGTGTTCACTTTCAGCCAAATGCTTCTTACATTTTCACACTCAGAAAAAATAAGACTTTTATTATCATATTTATATATATCATATTATGTCACTATACAATACTATATTAAATTATATATTTACTATTGTTTATTATTTCTATGTGGCAGGCAGGAGAGTTGCTGTGAAATCTAATTGTTCATAGGTGAAATGCTCCGCCACCGGTAAACGTCAAACGTCTATGTTTCATTTGCGACAGCACAAAGAAGACATTTCCGAATCTATATTACAAGTGTGTCTCAAAATTGTATTTTTCAGAGTGTGTGCATTTGTGACCAGAACATGTGCATTTCTGAACCCAAAATACAACAGTGAACCAGAGCATATGCATTTGTGAAAAAACCTGTGTGATTTCATTCATTATGAGACAGATCTGGCCTCACATATCGCAGGCTTATGTTTGTATCCTCCATATCCATCCTGTGTTCACAACTGTTGCCACCTTTCACCTTATTTGTTTATTTGTGTGTGGGCTGCATGCATTCCCATTGGTTCAAAAGAGCACACTTGCTGCAAAGGAACATGGTCTACTTGGTTCAGTATGCTATGCACCGCTTAAAGTGGACTGAAAACTGACAAGACTGGGATTCTACCAAGGGTACTGCGGCCACTGCTCCTCTATGAGTTAACCGATCACTACCATGGCAGATCTGGAAAGAAGAGTCAGTTGCTACCTGAGGAGATGGTTACGACTGCCAAGGAGGCCAAGGAGAAACCCCCTTGTTTTGACAAAGCCTGAGGGAAGGAATGACGGCAGTTGGTCCAGGAGGAGAAGAGAGCAGCAGTTGAGGAAGAGCAGTCCAGCAAAGCAGTGGGAATGAGAAGATCACATGGGGAGACCTCTGGCGAGTAGAGCCTCACTGCATCAAATTCCTGGTCCAGGAGGTCTACGATGTCCTTCCTAGCCCTTCCAACCTGCACTGCTGGGGCTTGGTCGGCACACCAGCATGCCCACTGTGCAAAAAGGAGAGCCTTGAGCACATACTGAGCTGCTGCCCAATAGCTTTGGGGGAAGGCCAGTATCGGTGGAGACATGACCAGGTGCTCAAGACTATTGCAGAGAGCATCTGTAGTGCCATCACCATCTGCCAGAAGGCAAGACCCATGTGCCCAACATCAACTTCATCAGAGCCGGGGAGAAGCCAAGAATAACACTGAGAGCAGCAACAGGGCTCCTCAACACTGCACAGGATTGGCAGTTCTTGGTGGACCTACGCACCCAACTTAAGTTCCCCCAGCATGTTACTAAGACCACCCTCAGGCCTGACATCACCTTGGTGTCAGAGGCAACAAAGAGCATTGTCATGCTGGAGCTCACTGTGCCATGGGAAGAACGCATGGAAGAGGCCTTTGAGCGCAAGAGGGAGAGATACGACAGCCTGGTGAGCGACTGCCACAGCCGAGGCTGGAAGGCAAGGTGCATGCCGGTGGAGGTGGAGGGGCTTTGCAGGACAGTCTCTCTGCAGAGTGCATACTGTACTCAGCATTAACGGTGAGAGGAAGAGGAGAGCCATTTACAACAGCACAGAGGCATCAGAAAAAGCCTCTACGTGGCTTTGGATAAAGAGGGTGGATCAGTGGTGAAGCACTGCTAGGGCGCAAGCTGAGGCCTGATCACCCTCAACTGGGTCGCCCAAAGGGGGTTGTCTGATGTTCGCGAGACCCGAAACACCCAGTGATCTCAGGATACATCATTGATGATGTGCCCTAGCTTGCATCAGAAGATGTTTCACTACAACAATGATATCATGGCAATTTACCTCCTGCAATATTGTGATGTCACCATATTGCCAATATCACATCCCAACTCCTGAGTGTTACCCGTCCAAAGCAATTGTGATTTCCTGGTGTTTCCTGTAACAAGCCAGAGAAAACACACACATATTATCAACCATGTTTTTTAAACAATGGGTTATCATGGCAACAGATACAACTGCAGCATTTCATATGTGGGTTACATTCAGTAAATAACATAACAATACTTTATGAAGACACTTTTGTCACTGTCTGGTTGGTTAGGAGTGGAAAGCAAAGCTAGTTGGCCATGGTTGAAAAATGAACATGGTCAGGACTGCAAAACACCCCTCTCACAATGCAAATGTCTCCTAAATGGATGCCATTTTGCTGGTTGTCATGGTGATAAAGCAGCACACAAAACTTGTTCAGTGAAAACAACTTGATCAGGGGTACAAAAAAGGAAAAGAAAAACAATCATGATGAGGACTAGAATATACAGTAGTTAGTCTGCATTACCTCCAGTTTATCACTGTTTTCATCACCATTTCGAGACTTTGAATGCCGTTGCTCTCACAAGCATTAAAAATCCCATAGTCTTTTAATGCAATTGTAGGTGATTATTGCCTGTAGAAGCAAATGCTATGTGAGGTCATCTTGGGAGATGAGAGACTATTATTATAACTTGTTTGCAGAATACTGTATCTAGTCTTATAACAGCTTCAGATAGAATCTTCACCAACATTTTTGTCCAATGAAAATAAATCTTAGCCATCGAGGCCATCGTAATTCACTGTCTGCGTATCGGTCTTCTGCATCAAGCAAAAGTGGGCCTTAATGTGAGCTTGTAAGTTTACACAGTATGGAGCATTCAAATGGGGACGATATAGACACACATGTCACTGACTCATTTGATGAATCTGTTGTTCAAGTCATTTTTACCTGTTGACCTATGTGACCATAAATGTTTTGGTCACAAGGTTCAGAGTCAAGGCTACATTGTAGGTACTGGGAAGGTCACCTCCTCTGTTAAGAGATTGTTTGTGCACTTTAACATAGATAGATTCCTTGGCACCTCTTTCAAACCATCTATCCTCTCTGTTGAAATGTACTGTACATTGCTGTCCTAAGAGGAGTGTCCTTTATCCTTGAGATGCAGGTGGGCTGCTAAACCGTGACCTGTAGCGCTGGCACTCCTGTGCTGTTCCATACATTTATGAAAAAGCTCAGTTTCTTCAAGCCTCTGAGCATTCTTTGCTGCATTGCACAGCATACACAACACCTCTTACCTTGTGTCTGGGAGCTTTGTCCTCTGGGTGAACCAGCTTTTGTCTGAGGGTTTTTCTTTTTGGATTTGAGGCAAGACTGCTACGGTATGTTTAGAGAAGAACTTTCTGCGCTTCTTAGGTACACATGTGGAATGACAATATTCTTGTGCCTTCTTCTTTGTCTTCTCTGTTTATGTTTTTTTTTTTAGATTTCCTTGCTGATTTGATGAACAACCAGTTCCACAGATTCAAAGTACTTCCTCGATGTGTTTATGTTCCTTCAGTTTCTCCTTTATCCTCATAGGAACACTCTCAGCCCGATGGTGTAAAGTTCTGATGATGGACAGTATCTGCTCCAGTATGGTGTTTAATGCAGTGCGAAGTGAAACATCTTCAAGAACCAAGAAAAAGAAGTCCAACTCCCCTTATTTAAACTCTTAGGCATCATTGGACAAAACAAATCAAGATTTAATGAGACCAAGCAGGGGAAAACACTTATAATGGTCAATATTTTGATTTTAGAAAAGAAAAACTTGAAGTATATGTGAACTTGGTTATTGTTCGACAAAGTCAATGTCCCATTTTGAATAGTTATTTGCAACAAAATGTTACAGGTTTGTTATTTATCCATAGACTATATCTTCAACAAGACAAATAGCCAAATGTGATATCTCAATCTGTGTAGAGAAAACACATGCATACTCCTTGGGCTTGCTGGGTAATTTTGTTAGTTGCTGTAATTGATTGTTACTTTGAAGAAATAAAAACAAACTATATATATATATATATATATATATGTATATATATATATACAAAACTGAGGTGATTGTTTTGGAGCCAAAGAGAAACGACAGCAGGTTGTCCCAGAACTTCAGTCCATACACCTAAAAACCACCAATCAGGCCAGAAATCTGGGTGTAGTGATGGACTCAGACCTAAACTTTGAAAAACACTTCAAAGTGATCACTAAATCAGCCTACTATCACCTGAAGAACATCTCAAGAATAAAAGATCTGATGTCTCAGGAAAATCTGGAAAAACTAGTCCATGCATTCATCTTCAGTCGGCTTGACTACTGTAACAGCGTCTTTACTGGTCTACCTAAAAAATCAGTTAAACAGCTGCAGCTCATTCAGAATTCTGCTGCCCGAGTTCTCACAAAGACCAGAAAAGTGGACCACATCAGTCCAGTTCTGAGGTCTTTACACTGGCGGAGTAGAGACAACAGTACAAAAGGAAATACGACGCCAGATGAGGATGGAGATATTTGGAGGAGGGAAATGAAAATAATTATAATAAATGAAATTAATAATAAATGAAAATAAAAAGTATGATAAATAAAACAAAATAATACAACAGGTATCTGTGTAGAGTCTCAGAAGTGGCCATTTCATGAGGACATGGATCAGGAGTTGCTGAACAAATGAAAGTGTCTGCAGCTCCGACATGGTCTCTATTACGCAGGAGGTGCGGACTTTGGCACAATGCCAACTGCCTCAGAGGCTCGCGCTGCCAGGTGACTGTGATGCTATCCAGCTGCTAAAATCCAAGTTAAAATCTGATGTTGGCAAAAAGGGGAAGTGAAAAGACAAATAATGCAGCTTCAGTTCTCATTAAGCCCCAGAGGGGCTGCAAATGTTAGACTTTTTTTTTAATTCAACAGTGAGAACTAAATACGTTGCCCTCACTGCGCATGAAAAATTATTTTGAATCAGATTTGTGCGTGTCCAGGATTGTCCCTCTCAGAATTTGCAGCCTTTTGTGCGCAAAGCTGCAAGTTTGCACCTGCTTTTCAGAAGCACTAAAATAGACGCAAAAAAACAGCAAGGCAATGCATCTCACAGTAGATAAATCGCCTCTAGAGTGCTAAATTAATACATTTACATTTTCTCCTTCCTTTACATGCGCTATTGCTTGTAAATGCCCAATATTGCATATTCATTGCAGAAAAAGTACTAAATAGATAAGAGGCACTATTTAGCATGTTTTAAAGACCAAACCCTTTTTGGACACTGTTAATGGATCAGTTTGTACTTTTTTTTCTCTTTTTTGCGTGTGCAACGAGACAGCTCATATTTTTAAACATGCAAGCCTTATAGATCCAGCCCTAAGTATCTAAATATGTTCTCCTAAATTTCCAAAGATGTGTGAGTCTTGTTGCACAATAGTCCATGATGCAGAAGGGGGATGTGGGAGTCAGAATTCATTTTGTGAAACTAAAGAACACAACAATAATTACCATATGTTTAAAATTTGCCATATTTAAAAATGAATTGATTTATATCATATGAAAATGACCATGACAATTATGAACTGCAGCATGTGAACAAAACTTTCTCAATTTCATTTGGTGGTTGACACCACACAAATGCTGTAAAAATGCATCTACAATACTAAAGAGAAAAAAAATAGAGTGAGAGAGATTCTGGCATTAGTCACATCCACTCGGTAGGCTTACTACACAGAAAGGCTGGGAGCACTGCTGTCAGTTTTGCTCTGGTTACCACCAACATGGGATGCTGACATCTGGCAATCACCTCGCATGTGAGGAGACTCCACCATAACAAGGTGCCTGCAGCAAGGTAAAGAGGCTTTTTTCCTGTCAGGGGTGGACTTCTAACACTTCTCACTCTCTCACTGACCCATTATATAGTAACACGACTATGTAAAGTGACTATGAGGGTTTTCCAGTCACCTAATCTCTCTCAATATCACCAGCCCCTCCATTCATTTGGAAAATTCACACAACTCTAACCCAACATTGTACTAAAGTATAATGATGACGACCATACATACGGTTAACTTGCAAAAAACCCCTGAGATCATGCCTTCAACAAACCCTGTCTGTGATGTTCTTAAACATATTCAAGATATTTTTTTTTCTTTTTTTAATCTTGTTTTCCCTACTTCTTATTAAGTGACGAAAACTGTTGAGGCGAAAAGCTTGACTGTCATTTACTGTAGCAGAAGTTGCCCTGAGTACGCACAGTCAACTAGCCTTTGTGTGGCCTCATCTCACTCTCTGCTGTCATTCCAACTGACAAGTGACCTAAAATCTCACCTTGGAACTGCTCACATTGCCCTGTTTAGACAACTGCTAGCTCACAAACTGCCTGACAAGAGACACTAGTGCACAAGTTTCAACAGCCCCGAGCTATTTGTCTCAACAACCCCTGGGAACTGCTTCGATAGAATCTTCGAAGTTCTCCTCAGCTAAGTAGATTGGTACTGTAGAGGGTAGCAGTTAATCTCATGACTAATGTATCTCTCCAGCTGCTGGTCAGAGCTGCAACAGTGGTCTGCACATATATAAAAGTATTCATCTTTTATTCAGATTGAGCAGACTCAGACCTGTGAAGACATTCAGTTCTCAACTTTATATATACTTAAAATGTACATGATATGAATGCAAGGCTCTAATTTAATGACAATCGTGTGTGTGTGTGTGTGTGTGTGTTCTTCCACCCAAACCAAGAAAATTCTCACCTAACTTCAAAGTCATGCTTTTATTGCCATGTTAAGCTGCTAACTGCTTTGAAGACAAAAGGCTAATGTAACTCCAGCTCTTGTAGCTTGTGTGTGTGTGTTTTTGTGTGCACTTGTGGTGTCCTTTTTTGCTGGCAGGAAATTGTGTTTTAGTCATCAATCACTGAACCTTTATTCATCTTTCGTTCACACACACACACACACACACACACACACACACACCGCAAAATTCTTATTCACATTAAATAATTTAAACTGTACACACTTCCATAGTTCTTTTTCTTCTTAGTACCAGATGGTGCAAAGACATGTGTTAGCCCTTGTAAAGGCCTGCTATCCATTCTCTGTGCGAGCAGATCAAAGCCTTAATGCTAGACAGGTAGGGACCTGAATGAAATGCTAATGCTAATCCTATTAACATTCTAGGCAGGCCGCTTGGCTTGCTAATGGCTGGCGCTACTGGTTGGATGGGAGTCATCTTATTTAGAGAGATCGAAGTGAAGGCATTCATCAGAGCATTGATATCATCACACATTATATGAGCAGCTGCATATATTTTTCATAGGGTTGACATTGTAGGGAGATGCAAGTGTGGCGCCACATAAATCAAACTGACAATACAATGGACCTGAAATGGATCAGGGTAAGACAAAGAGGATGCAAAAGTATCATGCATATTCACTTGCACTCCCATTGACACACACGCTCGCATATGCACGAGCACGCACCCACGCTCACACAAGTCTCTTTTCTCTGTTCATAGCTTAATGCAAATGTTCCACGTTCTCCATGGTTCATTTATCCAATATGTAATTAGTCCATTCTATTTCATAAATCAGTGACTGGAGAATCTTCAACTGGTCTTTGACATCTGCAAGTTCATGTTTCACAGAAATTAAAGTTTTATGACCTTGCAGTAGTAAAAAAAAAAAAGGGGGTTATTTTAAATGTTATCAGGGTTTATGTGAGAATATGTTCCATTTTATTAATAATAATTTTGCTGACTGTGCAATAAGATATTTAAAATTGATGAAGGCTATTTTCTAAAGGCTGCAACAGATGAGATTCTTTATTATTATTATCAAGACTGTTTTCTAATCTGCTTTAATCCATTTTACTTATGGTGTTTAATCAGTCTTAAGACCATTGATATTATCATTGACGATGTCTGTGAGCAAAAAAGCATGTAGTCCCATAAGCATAGTGCTATGGCAGCCATGCTTGATCTGCTCTTAGGTTGGCTTTTGAGGGTTTGATATTGAGGACTTTGATGATGATTTAATTTCCTTGATTTGTTGGTGTAATAGCTAATTTACAGGATCATATAGGTTTGTTTTTTTGTTTTGTTTTTCCCAGTGGTCATTTTTCCACTTCAACTCCAGTTGGGTTTTCTGCCTAAACATGAAGTGTTATGACTACATTGGTAATTTAGAAAATAAACAATTTAAATAATTAATTTAATTTTTCATTTCTTCTCCAGATAAAAACCTCATGCGGATTAAAGATCTCTTTTCCAAGAGTGACTTGGCCATAACATAACCAAAAGTTTATGATATACCACAAAACAAACATGCATCTATTAAACACAAATAAAACAAAGGTAGCAGCCAACATTAAAGGTTGAATATGGAACATTTTCATTAAAAGCTATATTTTTAAAAAAAATAATACCTCCACAGGTCGTTTGGGGGTGTACAGAATGAAAGTACATTTCCCAGAAAAATTATGTTTAGCCTAAAAATAATTATCAAATAAATGTTTACGGGTTCGATAATGGCATTTTATTTATGTCTATAAGCCAATACACGCCGCCATTGCAGGTTGCCAAATACGATCTCTGTGTGGAAACAATATTTTGGTCATAGTCAGGCTTATACAGGGGAAAATTGTGGAGATGACGAGTGAAGCAGCTGCTTCAGAGTCCTGGAGATATTGTTATCTGTTTCTGAGGAGGAGTGACCTGAGAAGAGCAAAACCTGGAGTAAATTTAGGTGAAGACTTCACTAAATGGACCCACATAAACGTTTTCCATGGAGTAAAAACACGGAAATGGCGACTTTTCTCCTGAATCGGTAAGCTAGCTTGTTGTCTAACAAGGCTAACGTTAGCTGTCAGTTATAAACTCTGTGTTACTTGTTGGACATGCTGCAGACTGTTGGTCACTTGCGTATCGACAGCGAGCCTGGCATCCCAGCGGCTGGACTTGTTTTTCTGCCGTTGCAACTACAACCTAGACACACGTGATGTCGCTGTTCTGTCCATATTCCATATTCAACCTTTAAGTAAATGAAATACAGCATGAGATAAGCAATGCAAAGAAGTCTAAAAACAGTCACACTGACAAAAGCTGTCTTTCTTTCAAGCCTTTAAAATCAACTTTAACTCTCTGAGGGAGCTCACTTTTGTTCATTTCAAATCAGTTTGTAAGTTATTCCAAGTTGTAGGAGAAGCATATTAAAAGCCCTGCTGAATTTGCATTTCCCATGACCCTTTGTGGTCAATATACCCCATGAGTTTTGAAAATAGCCCTACCCCCTCTAACTATAGCCCCGTTTCCACCAGCGGGTCTGGGTCGGGTCAGGTCGGGCCAGGCCGGATCGGGTGGGTTTTGGTACAGATATGTTGATTTCACGTTGCGTCCCCACAGAAAACTGTCCACTTACCCTGGAGGTGGAGTATTAACCAGAGAGCACTGCTACGTGATCGCGTGACATCATCGCCATGCAACACCTTTTAACCAAAACACCACACTACACGTGACAGAAACAAAAGGAGTCCCCCCTGCTTTGTTTTTACCCCGGTTCACGCAGGAAGTGATGGATTTTTCAACGAATCAACGGATTGCTGTGTATTAGCTCCACCTCTTTGGTCCAGATCAGTTAGATCAGTACCCATACCGAAGGGTACCAAAAAAGTAGGCCGGGTCGGGTCGGATATAAAGGTTCCCGTTCTAGTTTTAACTGTGGAGACGCAAAAAAATGTGGACCGATCCGGCCCGACCCGACCCAGACCTGCTGGTGGAAACGGGGCTTATCTTTGCAACTCATTATTATTGCATTGCACAACATTAAAAAGCATTTGAAACATATTTGATTTGTAGTAATGAGACACTGTTTACAAAACATGAAATCATTAAATTCCACTGTAAAGTTTATAATTAAACAAAATCAGGGTTAAGAGTGGTACATGCAGACTGAGACTCCAAAGCCAACTCCATAAGTTAGCTTTCCCGCAATACACAGCAAATCACAAACATTAGTGGCACTGGCATGCTGTCATAAACTCCATAGACGTATACTGTAAGTGCTGACAACTTACTAAATAGTTTGTCAGACTAACTTAAATGATTACACCTAATGAGTAAAACTAAGATTTTCAAGTCTTTTCACTTTTCATTCCAAACCTGTATTTGGATTTTTTGGAAGTATAGAGAAGTAGGTAGAGAGATATGAAATAACAAGCCTAAGAACAGTTTAATGGATGAAAAATACTGTAAAGAAATGTAAAAGTCTGCATCTTCTATATTGTAAAAAGCAAGGTGTGATTGAAGCATTACAGGATCTCAAGTTACATTTCTTAAGCTGCAGCATTCAGTTTTAAAGTAGTTAAAACAAACAATCATTAAAGACAAAGGGAGCTTGGGCAAATTCAAGTGTGGCCATTTTGTCTATTTCATGCACAAGAGGACAAAGGTTATCTTTAATTATTTATGTTCTTGAGTGTTGAAAAATGCGCAGCTGTAAAGCTGTCAAAGCAGGTCCAAATAGTGTGTTGCATTCACACCCGTACCAAAGCTATGTAAACAAGACAGGTGGTTAAGTAATTCAATGAGCTAAAACATCAACCAACTCACATCAAGCTTGTTTTAATATTTTGCATATGGTGCTTAATGCTCTGTCACTTTGTCATAATTATATATCAGCGCACATGCAAATCAGTGCACTTGTCAGCTCAGATGGCTCTACTATCCTGGAGGATATATCAGAAGAGTACCTTTTATAGGAACTATGCCAAAAACCCTAAAATAATTTCCAAAAGAAAAAGTCTCAATAGATTTCAAGTCAAGGACGCCTATTGTGGAAATTCTCTTCCAAGGCTGAGCTGCTGTACATTTCCAAGAACAATCTATATCATTCACTGTCTTCGGCCAAAGAGCCGGGATTTATATAAAGAACAGGCAGACAGGCTGAGAGAAAATAGATGGCATTTTATTTCCTGCCGGGAGAGTGAGAGAGAGTGTGCATGTGTGCAAGATGGAGAGAGTATGGAGTACAGTATGTCTTCTGTCTCCTATTCGTTGGAAAAACACTTTTGGTGCAGAGGTCATTATTTAGTCTTCTGATCTGGATAGCCAGTCCTGCACAAGCCTAATGAAAAGTGCTTTAAACTCCTTCCCCACGTGTCACTTTTTGTTAGACAATATGATGGATGGTCCATTTTACAGCTTATTTCATCTGCTGTGCTGTTTTAAACTGTATTTTCAGGGTGCTTTTACTTGAAACATCCATTTTTTGTGACATGGTTATTCATCAGGGATAAGGCACAAAGGCACCCACCAGTGCTTTCAGGAAGGTGAGGAAGGAAGTTACCAAACCACACCACAGGTCCATCTTCCGTCGTTTTTATCTCATCTTCCTAAAAACTCCTAAAATCTGAAGGCACTTTCTCACAGCAACCTGATGTATTTGACCCAAGCAGAAGGAACCTTGCATCTTCAATTTTTGACCTTGCCAATGGTACACCAGGGAAGCATTAGGGGGATGATATCACATATTCAGCATTTGTCAATAGTTGGGGGGAAAAAAATCAAGGAGGAGGGAAAATGAGCAGCTGTGCCGTCCCTCTCAGGGTTCAATCACTGCAGCCCAGACAGCTTTTCTGCCTGTACATAAACCTAGTCCTTCTCACGTTGTCACAGTCCAAAGGGAGGGTCGTTTAATGAGGCGACCTCGAGGAGGATGTGGCTATCTAGTCAACCAGTTACTCCTCCAGGTCACACTAACACAGAGGAAGGAACATTAAAAAAAAGAGCTCAGGGACCTCGAGGGGGTTTATGTGGTTATAAGGTCTCATCTGTGTCCGGCTGCGAAAATTATGGCTGTAATTTCCATTCTGCCTGATAAATGGCATCTACAATTTTTACTTGGGTGATTGCCTTCCATAAATCTCGTCAGATTAAACAGTGTACTCTGTACTGATAGCACTTAAAAGGCAATCTCCTTTTCTAATGGCATCTCACGTACTGTAGTTCATAAGGTACAGTAGACTCCAAATAGTCAAGTGGGCACTCGTTCACCTCACTGTATTTCATGGTGATAACTAACTTTTCCCTCAGACCGCAAAGTAACAGTAGGCTTTCTAAAGATACATGTATCAAAAATAATGGGTTACAGATGAGCTACACTGAAGAAATCCTTTGTGTCCTCATGTAAAGCCACCAGCCCACTCCCTGTATGAAACTAACGTCCTGCCCAAAGGGTAGGTCATGTCATCCAAGGCCATAGTTGATGCATCACCAAGGGCCATTCACACATCTGGAGCCCCTTACCCTGCCCCCTGCTGGTTCCTGTAGGCTGAATAGCCCTTTAATAGGCTTGTGGGCAACAGTGTGTCATAGCAGCTGGGGACTACTCTTTTTTTTTTCTTTTCTCCAACTCTGACAGCAAAAGGTCAGGAACCAGCAACACCAACAGTGATGCACACACAAGTAGCTTGCATACAACTTCCTTTTTTTTTTTTTTCATGGCTGCAAAGTGTTTGTTCTACAAAGCATGTGTTTTGACTAATAACTGCAAAAGAGCCATGTCAGCCAGGCGTCCTCACAATGTGTTACCTTGATCTGTTGCACACACACACATACAGTCACACTACAGTATCCTTTTTTCTCTCTCTATTCCCAGTTGGTAGCTGGACACTAAAGCACCACAAGGGAGATGTTGACCCTGTTTGAGTCGGGTAACCCCTGCATCTGTCTGCAATAGCACGGCATCAGCAGAAAGCTTGCCACAAGGTACATTGCAAGCCCTGAAAAGCAACTGTGTATGCAGAACAGCCTTTAAAAAACACAGACACTGCATCACAACAGTTTGCAGCTTAATGTCAATGAATGAAATGAGGAATGACAACCCCACATGTTTCAACATGTGTCAGGGCTTTAAAGTTAAGTATTAAAAAGGACAAACCATTGGGGATCTGGAGCAAGATTTATATTTGGAGTCTTCTTTGATAATCCAAAGATTTATTCCAGGTAGAATTTCTTTTTTTATTTTGTTTTTCTTTTTTTTAATTGTGTAGCAAAGTTGCAGATTTAAACGTGTGAGCCCTTTTTGTAGCAGCAGCTGGCACATTCACTATGATATTTTTTCAGATAGCTGAGCTTGTGGGGGTTGATAGTCCAGAGGTATGGTGTGCATCAGCAGTTTGAAGGAATGAAGTGACAAAAGACAGATGGAAGAAAAAAGACAACAAAAAATTAAACCTTTACCTATTTGAAATTTCAAGTGTATAGAAATTGCTGCTGTATGGATAAAGTCGTTCATTTATTGAGTACCACTTCTACTAAAGAGTTGAAGGCAAATATTGAGAAGAATAGTTGGTACAATGTCAATGGCAAATACTAAACTGATCAATGATTCATTTGCTCCACCTTTTAGCTTTATATTCAAAGGTCAAGTCATGGAAGAGAAGCAGGATTATATGACATTATATAACCTTTTTAGAAATGCAGTTTTAACCCATTCAGACCCTGAAGCCTATGCATGATTCCTCCTTTCAGACCTGGAGCAGTTTTTTCCAGGTCGCACAAAATATATATATATATATATATATATATATATAGATATATAAACATAGATATATATATATATATATATATATATATATATATATATATATATATGTGTGTGTGTGTGTGTGTGTGTGGGGGGGGGGGGGGGTATGTATAGTGATGAGTGCAAAACCAGAGTAGATCAACTATGATGAAAGCTGAAAGAATAAACTGTCAAAGGTTTTTCTTTGTTTGTATCTTTAAAATATGTTTCTCATTTCCACACAGATGTAGAAATAAAAGATTTTAGTGAATAGTGAAAAGTCTGTTGAGTTTTTCAGAAAGCCTTGAGGTTTTAGGCAGGTCTTTCAAACATGGAATAGGTTTAAAATGCATTTTCATACATTTCCTGAGGTCAAAAAGGGTCAATATCCAACTTTTAGCACTAGCTTATTTTATTCGATACTCTAACTACTAGGTCTGTACAACCTAATGCATTATAAAAGGCTAAAAAAAATCAATGGTTCAATGCACAATGGAAAAAAAATAACAAAAAAAACAAACAAACAAGAAAACATTGCAGTATGCTGTACATCATGGGGCATCAAATGCAAAATAATTAATCCCTTTTCAGGGTTTTTCTTTTTTTCTTTTAAAAGTTGTGGGGGTGGGGGGGTTCCCTCAAACATATCACATTACATCTTTTCCTGCAATTAATCATTCAGTTCACCATACTTTTCAGAAAGTGCTTCAGACATACACATGAAGATAGGCTGTAATATGATTTGCAGCCTGAACGTGAGCATAATGGAATCTTGTCACTCAAAGAGAGAGAAATGGAATTAATCCAATTTGTCTCTATGACAATTTGGGCTTTGATTAAAAAAGACCTGCAGACAATGGCTTTGGTGCCACGGCCTATTGCATGAGTTCATAAAAAAAAAAAAAGACTACACTAAACAAACAAAAAGTAATGTTGGTCATCAGTAAGGCTGGCTTCATTTCCAGTTTCATTTTGACTAAAAATGTGACAACCTTGCATAATTTTTCAGCAAACAAATCTGGCTGCTTATGCTGATGTTCTTGGACTAGAATATTGGGATATAAGAACTATTCAAAATGACTTGCTTTATTTATAAGAAGGAAAACAAATTAAAGGGGGCAATTACACATAATGAACTCCCCCCAAATTGCAGCTGTTAGACGGCAGCTTGAGTTCATTATGCTAAATTCACAAGTTTGAAAATGGGCAGTATTCATTTAATGTCATTGTTATTCTCGGAAGTCAATATATTGTTAAAGTCTTGCATGCTTTCACCTCCCTGCTCTTTCCTCCAAACCATCCAGCTCCACACCCTCCCTTACAAACCGGTGAATAACCTCCAATCATTTACAATAAGCCCTCCTCAGAGAGCTTAGTAATGTGATGATACTATATTTCTAAAACCAGGTGGCATAAAACAATAGCACCATGTAAAAAATTGAAAATAACGCCCTAAACAGAGGCTCTGTTTAACCATATATCACAGTTTAGATGCAGGACAGGGAAATATGCTGACATCAGGCCTCTATCTGCTTTTCTTACCCTCCATGGACACTTCATAAAACAAACGGTGGGTGTAAATTTAGAGGATGCAGCCGTAAACAATAGGCCACTGGGAAAAGTTTAGAGAGTTCAGCTCGGATAACAGTTTAGCCAGGAGAACCTGCTGATGATGAATAGGTTTGTTTGTCACCTTTCTTCCCTCTCCAGGGAACAATGATATGGATCGCAGAGGGATAGAGGGGAAGGGGATACAAGGGGGAAAAGAAAAACAGCATCCCAAATAGAAGCATATTACAGCCAGCACAGAAAATAGCTGGTCTGTGAACCTTTAACAATCATCCTAATGTGACATGTCAGACTTGGTTTTTAAACATTTTCAGTGGGAGCTTTTTTTTGGCTGTCATGTTGAGAACAAGTTCCATATTTTAAGCCACAACTCCACATTGTAAATCATTATTGAGAGGTTTCCCTACCTTCTTGTTAAAATGGCTGTGGAATACTGAGTGAAAAATTTCCCTTATTGCAGGCATGTAAATCTATGTATACACATAAGCATGCACAGTTGTGGAGAAATACACACACACACACACAAGCAAGCATAATAATAGCCTTGTGAGCTCAAACTTCTAACAGTGTACATAGATAACAAACAAGGTCCCTGAAGATTTGAAACGTGCTCTTCATTTGCTTCAGAGCATGGAGTAGTTTAACAAATAATGCACCGTTTCTAAAAAATAAATTATTATGTGGAGTGTTATAATGTAGGAGTGGCTGAATGGGGGTGGGGGGGGGGGGGGGTGGGGGGGTAGATGGATAGATAGAGAAACCAAGTCTGAAAGAGTGTTGTATCTTTCAACGTACCTCGGGGGAAATGTGGTGTTTTAGATAATGACAAGTCTCTTGTATTTGCCGATACCTGGCTCTGCATTATGCCACGAACAAAACCTCATCACAATTCCAATCCTGGCTGGTGTCATCTTTCAGCTACGCGCATGCTGAATAGGTCACTGCAACTCTGTAAAGCATACAAAAATCAGCTGTGATGGTGATGGAAATGGGGGTTGGGGGGTATGCACAAATATGGATGTTTCGCAGTTTCACTGATTGTGCCTGAAAAGTAGACCTCTGTAAAACAGTAGTCTGCATTTTATCATAATCATGACAACACAAGATATATTGTGAGTAATGTGAAGCAATGTCACACAAAATAAGATCAGCTACTTATTTTCTTAAGCACAAAGTATGCACGCTGTTAACACTTAATGAAAAGCTGTGTGATTAATTGTGTCAATGAAGCGACCCCATCATTCTTGATATAAAAAAAAAAAAGTTTTCAGTTGATTTCTTTTGTCTTTGCATTTGGCACAAGTCCTTAATATCTGCAATATTAGCATACTGCTGTTGTTCTACAGTATAAGCAAACAAACAAAAAATGGCCATGGAGTATAGGGGGAAAAAACCTACTGTAATAGATTTGTTCCTCTTTTCTTTTCACTTCCTTTTTGCTTTTTTTTTTTGGTTTTAGGGAGGAGAATTTTTTTTTTTAGGTTTATATAAAAAAAAGGGGGGGGGGATTAATAAATTTTCTTTTTTCCCCCCCCTTTGAGGGAGGAATAAAATACTTGTTTTTTTTGTGATATAATGATGGGGATGATGGTTGTTTTTTTTTTTTTTTTTTTTTTTTTAAAGGGGGGAAAGGGGGTGATCTTTTTATATTATAAGGAAAGGGGGGGTACACTGAAAAAAAAAAAAAAAAAAAAAAATACTTGGGTTGGGTTTAGGCAGCACAACTACATGCTCAGGTTTAGGCATTACACCTGTTTGGTGGAATTAAATGAATAGAATGAAAAGATCTCGGTTTGGTTTGAAATACATAATTACATCTTTTTGTAAATACAGCAGAACAATGAAGCTACATGTTTACCCCACATTCACAGGGCTGATTAAAACTGATGCTGGAGGCCTCCATTGACCTCTGATGTTCATGGTTCTTGGCAAATGGGGAATTATGATTGGGACTGGAATGACTTTATTTTAAATAGATACCTTCACTTAGATGTTTATTATAATGACAAATTTTATAAATATGTTTTCATCCGAGTGAAATCAAACCAATACAAATTTACTTTGCTTCTTATACAATGAATGATGCGGTCATTTATATCTATAGATGTCCTGTCCTCTTCCTTTAAAGTCCATCATTTGCACCCTCAGGCATCCAAACAATGAGAAAAAAAAAAGATTTATTAAATCAGTTGCACCTTGCTATTGTACCCCTAGATATCTCAAAATGATACATATTGCCCTGTCAAACATTTGGGTTTATTGTTGGTGCAAGTCTTTAAAGAACCAGTTAAGATACATGTTTGTAGAAACATAAATATGCTTAATTAATGTTTGATCTAACAGGTTCACAAGTGCACAAGTTGAATACAATGGATAACTGGATAAATAATTTAACAGAATAGATCTTCCACAGATTTTCTTCTTTTTTAAAAAAGCTTTATATCATGGTATAGATTCACTTTAAGGTGCAATCTTCTCACATAAATCTAAGAAGTGGAGTGGAAATAAACTTGGGATGCTTGTCCTCATGATGGATGGGGGTTCCGTCATGGAAAGGGCATACTTCACTGTTGTTCCGCTGACTGCTGTTTTGAGAAGCACATCTATTGCAACAGAGTAAATGTGCCTTGTCCTTCAAGAAATGAAAGAATAGATATGGAATGATCAAGAGGTTATTGCCTGAATGTTTTTTTTTTTCTCAAACAAAAAGTTGCAGAGAACAAAAAAAACCCAAAAAACAAACAAAGAAGAAAAAGATCAAGGTCCATGAGTTGTTAAAACAGAGGGTGAGAAAGGACTGGGTTGCTTAGACATCCTGGATCAAATCGGAGGAAAGCTGTTTGTACTGTCTTTCTGTGTTAAGATCAAATGTCTGCTTGGAGGAAAGATAGGCAGTTGGATGCAGAAGTCACAACCTTGCCCTTTGCAGTTTGTGGACTGATCTTGAGAAAGACTTCTTCAGTCAAAAGAGAAGGACATATTGCCAGACAACTGGAAGATATGAACCTTAAAAACATACTGCCCCGAGGAATCAAAGAAAAAAACAACCCTGTAAAAATTACTTTCACTCACTCTTTCACACTCTTCCTAAAACACACATGCACACCCACACACACACACATAAAGAGTGTATCTTTGAAATGGTAAGAGTCTTTATTCCAGTGATTCTGTGGATAGAGCTATGGTCTAGCAAACATCAGTAAACAGCAGATGAAATATAGAGCTAAAATGACGCTGCAAAGCTCATATACTGTAATTACTTTTCATTTCAAGCCATTACTGTCAATGCATTACTGTTAATTCATTAGTGTTGTTTCAAGCATCCGAGTCACATTTCTGAGCATTTAAAGAAGACTAATCGAACAGAAAATGAATCAGAGCAAAGTCCCGATTTAAAGATTGGATTTTGCAACAGCAGCAAACTGCTAAATAAAATGCTGTCTCATAGTCAAGCTGAGAAAGCAGCTGCAATAACATGGACACACACACTTACACACATACACAGAAACACAAATTAAAGTGTCTTATCACTGGGTCATCTGTTCATGGCGCCAAACCATTTCCTTGGGCAGTCATAGATTCTCTCTCATCCATATTGGGAATGACACAACCATTGCAGCCTCCAGAGATCAACAAAATACCTCTTCCTGCCCATGTGTGTACACATGCACCCACCTCCCCTCCCCCTACATGCACACCGAGACACATGCATTTCCCTCTAAAAAGCTTATATGATTTAAACTAATTTTCATAATCTTTATCTATGTACATGCACGTTATCAATATGTCTAATTGCAAAGTAAAATCTGAGCTGAAAACATAGCAAAAGAAATCGTTCTTTTTATGTTTGCAAACCTTTTCAAGGGTTTGCTGTTATTTTGAGGCAAATGAAAATACTGTCATTTGGCCAGGGAAAGATTGGGCTTTGTTGAATATCTTTTAAAAAGCCACGTGAAATTGCATGTTTGTCCGCTTTTTGGGTGCAAAACATTCATATTTCGGGAATAAGGCAAACTATCAGAAAAAACATAAATTGTCATTTCATGTACAATAAAAAAGAAGGGGTGCGATGTTTTCCCAACACTGTTTAGTTTTATATGAATTTAACAGAGAAAGTAATCACCACAGGACAAAAGCAACCGACCAATGCACTTTTGTATTTGTAACGCTTAATAGTGGGGTTTTTTTTGTTTTTTTTTTTTAAAGTGGCCCTTGACTGAACTTAAATGCTGACCTCTAACAGACACCATCACTTCCTTTGGCATATTCATTATGATGGATCCATTCAGTGCTGATTCTAAACGTGCATGTCAACAAAGCTCCTCTGATGCACCAGATTTGTCAAACTAATGGAAATAACGTCCAGTGAAGGTCAGTAATGTCACACAGTGATGAACACCAGGAGGGAAGGAGGCGGAGACTACTGGACGATATCAGGTGATGAAGCTGAGCTGAGGCGGTGATTGGTTGAGGGACAGCACATGGCAGGATAATAAGAGATAGAGGGGGAAAGAGGAGGCAACAGCATTAAAGATGGATGAGGGTAGAGAAACAGGTAAACTGCAGACAGAGGGGGCTAAGCAGGGAACAGGAAGGGCTTAAAAGTCCCACCACTTTTTAACCATAAGAGGCTCATACATTTTTATTGTTCTTTTTTTTTTTTTGTCTGATAGGACAGAACTAAGTCAGCCAGCAATCAATTCTATAAATTCCAGTTTTGAATCTCTGAGGCACCACCTGCAGATTTAAGTCATTAAAAGAATCATTCCAGTCTATCTGCAGATTTCTTAAGATTAGCACACTCAGAATCTGATGAAATATGAAGCAAGGAAATTGCAGTTACACTGTGGACAAGCTGTTTGTGTGTTAAGCCCATGTCTTATCCAAATTTGCTGAATGCATCAGGGGTGGATTCAGTATATTTGCAGACATTGCAACATTCCATCAAAAAATGACAGAGGACATTGTTTGCAATCTCAATCTTTCAGGAAAAAGTTTCACAGATTTGACCAATGAACACAGCCAGAACTTGAGCGATGAGTTCAAGGCAGAGAGTGCCTGATCCTCAGTCATTGAGACCTGGGCAGCTCTGGTAGTGTATTGCTGAAAATTAATTGAGTTCCAGTGGTCAATGCTAGTTATGTAGAAAACCTGTCATTCTTTAACTCAGTGAGTGAGTGTTAGCAGTTTTTTCATTATTTTATTGGCATTTGTTCATTACAATATGAGTGTAGCAGAGGAAGCTTTACATAGGCTATTCAGAGGTGACTTTGTTGTTGTGCTGAGAGGCTTTTGCTACAGTAGCCGGTCTGCTAAAACCAGTGAAGGCCTAGTCCACATGGAGCTGAAGCCGGTTTAGGTGTGAAACCGATAGCAGAAATCCAGGGAAAGGTTTCACCATCCCCATGAAACCGCTGTAGGACAGCCTACAAGGCTGTGGGTGGTGCTATGATGATTAAAGTGTAACACTCCAAACCTAGAACAGGACACAGCACATGCGCAAATAAAGACTCACCGCGTGTCGCTGGAAATCAACAAAGGAAGAGCAGAAAGGTAGAGATAGCTGAGGATTTACGTGGCAAACCCTAAAGTTTTCTACACAGTTGAAAACAGTCGCTCACCAACGCCATTGCTGTTGTGTTTTTTTTTTTTCAATAAACTTTATTGTTTTTGTGAACGAGAGCAACGCCCGTTGCCACACACACACACACACCCCACCCGCACGGTTATGGCGTCCCCATGAAGCACAAACCAGTCGAGGTTTGGGTTCCACCTTGGAACCCAGTTTCAGAGATGACCGGTTTTAGGAGGTTAATCCCTGGTTTCGTGAGGACGATAGAGCAGATTTCTTAAGTTTTTTGGCAGTTTTGCTGTAATTCGGCACCATTTGGACGGCCCCTAAAAGTCACATGATGTCAAACGCTGATTAGCATGTTTGGTTACATCATTGTAGCCTGGTACACCAGCCTGACTAATGCCATGTATGACATACACGGCAAGTCAGTTTGGGTTACCTCCGCTGGAGACTGATTTCCAATGTGAGACGAGAGGCAGGACTAACAGGAGGAAAGTGAACCGGAGAGAACCAATCAGAGAAACACTGAAGTGATGCAAACGTCTTTTTGTATGAGGAAAATATGGAGGAAAGCCTTCAAAGCAGCAAACTGTTGTGGGTTTAACGACATTTGCCGCTCATTAAAGGGGTGATGACATAGCAGTAAAAACTGGTTCATGTAGTTGACGTTAAATACTCCAAAGAAAAAAAAAACTTCACTTTTTACAGCAGGGGAGTGTTTTGGCACGCTAGATCTCCCTTCTTCAGTAATACAGTTGGGTGCTGTAATGATATGGAGCTTTACCCGGAGACCAAGTTGACTTCATTTTGATTGGCTACACCTTATTTGGCTACAACCTTATTTAGAGAAAGTAGGTCACACTGCAGTCGGAGTATTCTGTTAATATAATGTTTGTGGTGGAGCACTCAGCCTGCATGTGCTCTGATTCAGTAGTCCTCCAAGGTGCAATGACACAAGCCACCACCAGATGGCTCTAACATGGCTGATGACTTGCAGGAGTCAGAACACGGAGTTTGCTAAAGGCTATCTGTTAGCAACATGTGCATTTCAGACAGTGAGCCATTTTTATCAGACAAGACAGCATTTAGAAAATACATCAACTTACAGGTAATGACAAGGTTGTGGTCGCCTCCCTCAGTGTTGCTGCAGAAGTTTTCTTTTAAATCCATTTTTTTGAAAACCCAGACCTGACTGCTCAGTCAGCTCCACTCACAATGTTGAATCAGCGAGAGAGGGGGTGAGACCGGAGCGGAGGAGGCTGTTTGCTTGATAGTGTGCTCTTATTGGCGCAATTGGATTACGTAGCATGTTAAAACTACGTGGAATGATAAACTGCTGTCTGATTCAACAGTTTCTGAACAGAGAGACAAAGCTGACAGACCATAAGCAGGAACTTTGATACTCACTCTGGACATTCACATAGCCTCATCAGTGCACAACGGATCATATTATACCCCCAAAACCCCAGAAAAGTTAAATCTGATGTCATGGTACCTTAAAGACAACAGAAAGGGCATTGTTATATAGGCGCTCCTCTGTGCCCGCCATTCTGACTGTTGATGGTTAGAGAAATCAGTGGTCAAAAAAGACATGTCGTAAAGTCCCACCTTCCGCCCTGTGATTGGTCCGATCATTTTTTTACCAGAGTGGAAATCACTTTCCAGTGAACCCACTTGCCGTGTATCTCAAACATGGCGTTAGTCAGGCTGGTGTACCAGGCTAACATCATTGTATCACATTTTCTTCTTCCAACCTTCACATCCAATTCCTTCTCTTTTTCCTTACATGTACTGCAGCCAAAATCCTAGTAAATCCCCTCCTTATTTCATTTTTGTAAAATTTTCTCATGGATGACTCAGGTCTGACACTGTGTCTAAATAGAACCACATTAAGACCAGCCGTGCTCCAGTTGAGCAGTGTAGTGCTGCTGCTCGACTGTAATGAAATCCTGATTTTTGTCTGTCAAAAATCATCATCCACTCAAATTAAAGATGCCCAGGCAGTGATGTTCATAATATTTACATGCATGATGATTACTCAAAGAGAAAGTTAAAATTGTTAAATCTCTTCAATAATTTCTGTTAGTGATATAAATGTCATCAGCTTCGTGGCAACTGCTGCTCTACCTCTGCTGCATCAGGGTACTTTAGCAAGAGTATTGTGTACATGAGTTGTTTTTTTTATTATTATTATTATACTGTTTCTTATCAGCACAGGTGACACAGAGGTAGAGCCTATCTTTGTGGAGCAATATTTGCAAATCTTGTCCATGAAGTAACTAAGATTTATGTTAGTTCCTGAATTTGACTCAGGGCTTTTCTGGAATCATAGCTAGTTGCTTTTTGTAAAAATTTAAAAGGTTCTGAAGCAGCAAAATCTAGTGACAAAGCAGATTTGCAGAGCAGCTGACACACAGGTGGAACCAAATTCGAATATTCCTACATCCCATTCAGTGAATGAGGAAGAAGTTGGCGAGTCATGCTCCATGATATTCAAAGGTTGTTTGAGGTATTTACTTGTAATCAACATTTTGTCTGCAGTAGAAAATAGTCCAAATGTAATGTAAAAAAAGAAGACGAATGTTAATTAATTCCAGCTTTAACTACCATAGCCACTGCTAAGCTACAGTGGCTGCAAATGTTCTGATTGCTTTGTCTAGAATAATTATGAGTCACATACAATATTGATGTTTGCTGTGTGGGTTGTTACTTAAAAATAGGCCAATAAAAATTGAATGCATTGCCCTAACCGCTTATGAGAAATGATTTTGAATCTGTGATGCATGTCTGCAGTCCTGCACCTTTGGGTTGTTGCACCTCATCCAGAAGCTGGAGTCACCATTTGTACGTAAAGCTTCTAGTTGACATCTGCTTTTATATCAGTGCAAAAAAAGCTCCTGCAATCTATTTCTTATTTAATAAATCACATTACATCTGCAAAGCTGGTTTATTTGCATATTCTCTTCCCAATATTTTGAATGTTAGGAAAAACGTCCATATTGCATATTCATCAAAGGTAGGCGTGCTAAATAGATTGTGGGTATTATTTTGCCCGTTTAACAGACGCAATCCTCATTGTGTCCTGCTAGTAAATCAGCTGCAACAGGTTTTTGCATGTGCAGTCAAGTTTGCACTCATTTTGATACACACAAACCTTCCGTGAATCAGGAATAAATATAAAAAATATATATAAATATATAAATATAATATATAAATAATATATATGTATATGAATATAAAAATATAAAATATTCTGTGTTGCAGGACTGAACTAAACTGTTCAGTTAGAACATTATGATAAACTATTAGCTCACAAAATGCTAGTGAGACAATCAGCTGTGTGTATGTGTGTGTGTGTGCGTGTGTGCGGGCGTGTGTGTGTGTGTGTGTGTGTGTGTGTGGGGGGGGGGGTAGTCATGTGTTCACATGCATGAAGTTTATTAAAGGCAGGCACAGATGAATATTACCTTGGTTGTGAATAAAGTGCTTGATTTGGATTCTTGAGGCAAAATATCGGTACCCCATTTGCCAAGAAAAGCCAAATGTCCGGAAATTTAGATGAATGGCCCGTGATAAGCCACGTTTGCAGAGATGGACTAACAGACGGGGAGAGTAGCCATCGGTCAGGGTCCTGGCCAGGATTCATAATGACCCCAGGGCAGATTACCAGCCATCTGTACAGTGCTATAGATATCTGCAGACTGCTCCAGTGGCAGAGAGACGAAACACTGGAGATGGAAGAATGGTAGAGTGACCTTTGGGTGAATGAGTAAGGAGACAAGACTCATAGGACAGACAGACAGGCTGAGATGGACAGAGGCAACAAGAGGGAGAGGTGACTGACAATGATGGATGCAGACCCTCGCAATCTGGAGGAAACGGAAGGAGCATGACTTACGCCCAGCCATGTCCTACAGTATATCACTTATGGCTGCCTGGCACAGCCCAAGGCTTGGAGGAAGAGGAAAGGTGAAGGAGTCTGTCAGTTCCATCTTCTCGCAGGTGCTTGGAGACAAGTCATTTGTCAAAGTTTGTCATTGGCTCTGAGGTTATCTTGCCTCTCTGATAGAAGATGATAGGAGGAACATCAGAGTTGTGTGCGTGTTTGATGGGGAAGTGTGTGTATGTGGATGGGGGAGTGGGGTAGGGCGAGAGTGGGGGGGTTTCATTTGGTCTCTATATATAAAACATCCATCACCCATCAGACATGTAGGTGTCACCTAACCAGGCAAATCTAATGATGTGATCCTGCGGAAGTGAGGAGGAGGAGGAAATCGATCTCCACAAGTTGTGAGTGAAGTTTAACAGTACTCAGCTCTGGAAGAGCAACAAGCCCACATCAGTCATTCAGAAACAACATTTTAAATAAATAAACAGTCTGAAGCACAGCCCCACAAGAGAATAACTTAATAAAAATGGTGTTCTACGAGGAGTGGTAGCCAAAACAAACATCATAAGCTGTCAAAACAGAATTAATCTCCTTTGAATACCTCATAAAATATACATGGAATTAATCTAATAGGTAAAAACATATCTTTATAATGTTATATGAATATTTTAATTTTAATTGGTGTGCAGCTGCAGGAGTATATAGATTTTACTACAGCCTTAAACCATTTGTAGGGTTCATACAGTAAGTTTGCTCCACTGGCTCAAAAGTGAGTGCTGCAAACATGCCACGGCAAGTTAAATAGAAAATTTAGAAAGAAAATCAAAAAGGAAAAGGTGAAGAGTTCCCCTACATAAAGCCATTTATGTGGCTTTATGTAGATGTCAATGCCCTTTGACCACAAATCTCTGTGGAAGAATGATGTCTCGGGGAATGGTTAGCAACACCAAAGCTGTCCAAACAGATTTCATAGTCACACATCAACTTCTGACACAGTGTGACAACTAGCTGTATCTGACATCCCTTTAATACTTACAGTAAACATCAAACATGTCTGCTTACAACAGTGTGACGGATAACTGGCACCCCCTTTCCAACTACTGATGGCAGTCAGACTTGTGTTCATTTTATTAGTACAACTGTCTGATGTTCTTTTTACCTCATTTGCAGCTTTCATGAATTTGATTCGCATAAAACAAAAGAGCCTCTCACACTTTGGTTGAGAAAAGAAGGGCCCCTTGTGAAAATGGCATTTAAAATGCATCCATATCTCAGTATTAAATACATTAAACCAGAACTAAAAAAAACTGACATAGGGATAAAATACTCTTATAATCTTTTGCTGAATGATCACAAAAGAGATTAAAGCAGTCTTTCAACTGTCTCTGACATGGCACGGTGCCTGAAAACAGGTTGGCTTCAATTCTCCAAAACAGAATAATAAAACCTAGGATGACCTTGAATTAACGTGGACTGCCTCTGTGGCGCAGCTGACACGAAATCTAAAATTACTGCTGGGGGGTCAGTGAGGGCCCCTGTCGAGGGAGCAGAGAACCACAAGCCATGTTTTGACTTGCCAGTGAGGTGGAGGAGACAGTTTGTGACAGAGAACGATGAAGCCAGTGACTGGTAGGAAGACCTTACCACCACCAGACCTTGTGTGTTTTAATCTTTGTATATTCTGTCCACCGAGGTTTCGTTATAAGAAGAGGGGGGGGGGTAAGCCAAGGTCAAACTGAGAAACCATTACAAACATTGGACTTTAAAAGCTAGAATAGTGAAATCCCACTGCTCTCTCATTTCCTTTATGGATGTGGAAAGCAATCTTTCTGACCCATTAATATTAACCGAAAATGTTTTGTGGGAAGTGAACCCTTTCCACTGACCCAAAGACACATTTAACAGGCATCCTTTGAGCTTTAATACTAAATAACTCAAAAAATTCCCAGAATGACAGTGGCCATCTAAGCTAAATTAACTGCTTCACTAAAACATCTTGAATTCTTATTTTGTTTTATTGACTCTTAACGAAAGGACACAGCGGAGGCATAGTTCACCCTCTGACATATTCAGAGGGAAAAAAAAAAGTTCTGTCTTGTGCAACATATCTTACCCCTGGAGTTAAGATTTACTGAGGATTTGCTGAAGACTCCAAGTAGCCTATAGAAATATTGCACAATATCTTGACAAGTGCCTCCAGCACAGTATGTCTAAGGCCTTTGAACTCATCATCATGGTAAAGTTCATGGTTATCCTGCACTGCAAAAGAAAGACCATATGTATTATTATACTATTATTATTATTATTATTTATTTATTTATTTATTTTATGTAGTCAAATATGTCTATTTTGCAGTTTTGTTTGGACTGTTTCGTCATTCAAGCTTAAGACTTAATTCTTAAACCTTACCCCCCCCCCCCCTCTCAAGTGTGAGCTCAACACAAATTCTGTAAAAATTCAAGTCTGCTTCACATTCCTTGCCATTTTTCTTACCTCAGTGATCATGCCATCAGTCTCTGCAAATAGATACAAGTGTCAGTCATATGTCAATCACTTTCCAGCAAATATGCTAAATACCAAACTTACATATTTATCACCATGTGTGCTGCCTATTGAGCAGAAACAATCAATATGAACAAACATGACAGCATGAAAAACAACCATTTTTTAAAAGGTGTTGACAAGGACACGGCACGCCGCACCACTTGACCTCACAGTGCTTTCCATGCTGTCATTTGGACATTGACTTTACAGCTCCTGTTCTGCCTGTCCTCTGTGAAAGATGGAAAGCTTAACCTACAATTGAGCCCATAACCTTTGACCTTTGTGACAGTGCAGAGCAACAGAGGTGTGGATGAATTTCAGCACATAAATGAATTGAGGGTAGAAGGGTATTTGGCTCCTAATAGTGTCTGTCTGGAAGATCACAGGGTAAATGATCATGACTGGCCCTTTGCCAGCCATCTAATTCATTAGCAATGATTTCAGAAAGCACTAAGCACACACCCAATGACACCAGTGCATATTTTTGCAGTTTTTCAGGGTTGGAGAAGCACAAAAAAGAAAGACTTTTTTTAAGCCCAAAAATACAACGCATGGATATACTTTTGCTGTCATTTAGATGTTAAATGCATCTAATCTGATTTCTCCCAAAGGTGCAAGAATTCATTTCTAAGAAAAGGTGATATTGGAGTGTCACAATGACTTCAATAAAATCACAGCTCCCTAAAGCCATCTGCAGTCTATCTCCATTACAGTCGAACACCCTCCTGAACCCTGCCTCTTTTGATATAACCTTAGATCAAGAAGTATTTCCTTATCATTTATTTCTATTTCATGTTTACTTACTGTTATTAAAAAGTTGTTAGAGCTGTTAGCCTAGACAGCATTTCATGTGTTATGCAGAAATTATCGTTTTTGTTTAAGTTTACACTAAGTTAGAGAGAGAGAGAGAGAGAAAAAAAAAAAAACATTATCTATCCGAAAATTTGAGAATGAATACAAGGCAAGCCAATGATTTTTGCCAATTTCTGGAGAGTTACTCCCATAACTTAAAGACAAGTGATCATAAATAATAAAAAGGTATTAGCATATTCACTTTTCTTTTTTTTTTAGAGGGGATTGTTTCAGTTATCATACTTAAGTGATGAGTTATTGTGTATCTGTACAGTGTACAGATGATTTTTAATATTTATTGGTCACAGTGCCCTTTGTGTGATGTGATGCTCTGTGTGTCATGTGGGATAGCTATTAAGAACTAGCTGGGGGGTACTACTTTTATCTACTCATATTATCTCCATGGAATTCTGTTTAGCATTTCATCAAATTTGATTTAACTTTACATTGCATGGGACTGCATGTTATTTGTAAACACTTCTATTATATGATAAATTAAACTACTATCCTTTGCCTTTTGTTATTGGGTCTGTAAATATGAGCTACCTTTGTGAGCAAGCAAGAAGAAGTCATACAGAAATATGTGAGTCATAGTGTGAACAATGAAAGGACTGCATTAAAACCTGTGGTCTAACAGATGAATAAACCTCACAACTGTACTTGCTTATCCTAGCTCTTTGATTACGACTCTCTGTGAGGGGTGTACCTTCCTCATCACTGTCATGACTATTTAACTCTTTACCTGACATCTCATAGAAGTCCCTGATCATGTAAAATCCCCCCGAACAGCGTCAGTTCCCCGTCTGTGAACATGGGGTATCTCCAGAGCCCTGCTGTTTTATAATGCAGCACTGCTTGTGAACATACTGCAGGTCAGCAGCAGGTCCAGTGACAAACCTTCCCCAGCACTTCATTGCTGAATTATAATGTTAAACATACTTCTATAGCACGTTATCAAACCATCCACACAAAGGCTTCACGGCAGTGGAATACAAAGTCTTGACTAGCAGCTCATGCACTGTTTTATTGAAAGTTTTGTTTGAACAATTTTGCTGATATAACACAAGGCAATAATATCTCATACTGTGTTTTGCCTGAGGTTTTCTGCCATGTCTCAGTGGGGTTATAGAAAGTAAACCAAGCATCTTTAGATGTTTGAGTCAACGAATAAAAATGGAGGCGACACTGCGACTGTAACTCACACTGTGGTCAGAGACTTAAATGTGCTTAAGTTCTGTAATTAGGATTGAAACACTCAATGCATCAGGGGGTGCCTCAATTGAAACCAGAGACAACTGTAATCACTTCCCCTGGACGAGCATAGCAGAGCTCTTGTCTTGACAGAATTGGGTTAAACTGCCAATATAACTGGAAAGAAAGTCTTTGCCATGCTGCGTCTGGGGAGCTTTGCTTTCATGATCCAATACTGTTTTAAGCGCAAAAGTTCAGGCTTGACATGCACATTTTTTGCACATTTCTAAAGCAATCAAGAGTGAACAGTTATTGGGGAATTCTTTGACTGTAACTGGGGAACAAAGAATGCCTGATAGAATTTCATATCACCCACATCTCTTTCTGGTTGCATTCATGTCACACGAATGTACTGCACAGCTGCTGGACACGTCAAAGTCACAAAGTGTTTGCTTTGCTGAAAATGACCTCAGTAATATACCATGGTCTGGGTGAATACTTGATTCTAATTGGCTGTAGGGGTGTCTGTTAAAAAGTGTTATAGGAAATCTAAAAATTGCTCCATCAAATAGCCTGATTGTTCAAAATTTTTGTGCTAGCTCAAATGCTAGTTGGTAGCCATGGCAACAGAAACTCAGAATATATATTAACATACGTTATTTCACAGTTCATTTATCAAAATGGCAAGACAGCAGACAAAGCATGACATGTATTTGTTTGTTTTTTTAATGTGGGTCTGTCACTGATTTACGTGAACCACAGCCTCCGGAGTGTGGGTCGAGTCTCAGACACCGGCCTGGGCTGTGGGTTGACTCTCAGGCACCAGGCTGGAGACACGCCAGATGATGTCTGTGACGGGGCATCGCTGTGAGAGCAACCTGCCAAGTGTACCTACCTGCGGCTTGCAACCCAGAGGTGTGTTGTGTAGGGGGTGTGTCATGTAGTGATTAGGTATGTTTAACTGCTGCAGGCCAAACAAGCAACACGCCTCAACAGATACTAAGTAGTCCATTCAGCCACTTCCTGTAAAAAACGTACAATTTAAAAGGCGCCATAGAAGATGTTTCGGCATTTCAGAAAGCAGAGACAGTGAGTTTTTGAATAATGCGCATGCACAAGACCAACCTGCTAGATTCACAGCTCCCTCCTGCGGCCACAGAACAACGTGCACAAGCCACTCTGGTGTTTAGAAGACAGCAGGTACAGATTCTCAATCATGTCAGAAACACAAGTAAACGGCATGTCATTGTCTGAACGTTGCTAGCTGCTAGCAAAATGATGGTAGCGACTAATCAATCACTCTCATTGATCAGTCTCGCCCATTACCCGTTGAACTGACCGTCAATCACTCTTACTACGGTAGTAAAAGTGATTGACGAGCCAGTAGACAAATGAAAAAGTTAAAGAATGCAGAGATGATTGGCGGATGTTTTTTCAGTCCCATTACTTTCACAGCTGATGTATAATAATATTTATATATTTAAAGCTTTTAATTAATCATAACGCATGGAGGAGTGAACCCAGTTTTATCAAATAACATCTGCTATAAAGCTTTGTACAGTAAAAAACAACATTGAGGTATCAATAATTAACTATTCAGCTGTGATATTTATTCCTTTGATAAGAGACCATGCTATAAGTGGGAGAATGCATTTTGAGGTGTCCATTGTCAGAAATGAATGGACTTCGTGGAAGCAACCATCAGATGCGAAGTGGAGGACAGATCACGCCTCTACGTTATCCATCAATTTCTGATAATGGGCACCTCATCGAGCACTATCCCCAAGGGCGCAGATGGCACTGGGGACGGAGGGGATGGGTTTTTTAATGACACTGATCTAAGACCCCCCCCCCCCCGCCCCACCCCCCCCCCCCCTTTCCCTGGGCGAAGGTCCATATATGCTCGACGCAGAAGACAGATACGCAGACATATGGACAGTTTCGTCCGTCATCTGCGTCGGCCATGTACATAATTTGGTGCATTTTGAGGGGCTTGTTGGTCCGTCACTCGACACAAAAGATGGAGCAATTCCACTGGAAACTGCGGGGTCAGTGTTGAGCTGTGTAACTGATACACAGGAACAAATCAGAAAAGAACAACAGGAACCAGAAAAATATCAACACAAAACAGCCGGGGTCAATGGCCCAATAAAAGCACCTGAGAAAGAAGACACCAAACAAACAGAGGAGCATCTGTAGACATGGCTGGAGCTTTTGAGGTGAGGCTGTGTGTCCAAAAATACACTCTACGACATCACATCACCGGTTACAGGGACAGGCAGCACTACCACCTAGCAGACAAACTTGTTTATAAACCATGGGAACACAGAAGATGCAAGGAAGTATGAAGGCAGCCTCGCAGGGCAACGCATGAAACGGACGTCGCCATTTACATATGTAAGTGAGCATAATAAATGACCCTTAAGACATCATCATCCATCCCCCACAAACAAACACTTTCCCAGATATCTCCAGATAGTTAAAGTCAAAGCAGTGCACATTGAGAGCCCGGTGTTTGTGTTTTGACTGATGGTGCATTTCAGCTATACACTAATGTCGGAATTTCCTAACTCCAAGTCAGAATTTCAATCATAATCCTCTGTGAAATCGGATCATCAGCTCAGAAAGTCGGATTCATCTCACCAACCCAACATAGAATTTACACTATCTCCTGCTTATTTAAAGATAGCCAAGCCAAGCCAAGCCAACTTTATTTCTATAGCACTTTACAACAGCCTTCACTGAACAAAGTGCTGAACAACAAAGCAAACAAAACATTGAAGGTATAATAGACAAAATCAAATAAAAAGATAAAAATAAAAGAGAGTAACATTAAAAACAATAAAAGCAGACAAATTAGCAATTAATAGAATTTATAAGTAACAACTCATACTGGGTAAAACGCCAAAGAAAAAAGGTGGGTCTTAAGAAGGGTTTTAAAACTGGACAGTGAGGAGGCCTGTCTGACCTGCAGGGGCAGTGCATTCCACAACTGTGGACCAGCCACAGAAAAAGCCCTGTCCCCTCTGAGCTTTCGCCGTGTCCTCGGCACCTCCAGCAGCAGCTGGTCAGCTGACCTGAGGGACCGGGAGGGGGCGTGTATTTGTAACAGCTCAGAGAGGTAAGGGGGAGCGAGGTCATTTAAAGCCTTAAAAACAAATAAAAGAATTTTAAAATGGACCCTAAAAGCAACAGGCAGCCAGTGCAGGGAGGCTAAAACAGGAGAAATGTGCTCCCTCTTCCGTGCGCCCATCAGCAGACGTGCTGCTGCATTCTGCACCAGCTGCAGACGGGACATCGACTTCTGAGAGAGCCCAAAATACAAAGAATTACAATAGTCCAGCCGTGTTGTAATAAAAGCATGAATCAATGTCTCAAAGTCCTGTTTTAAAAGAAAGTGCTTAGTTTTGGCCAGCTGCCTCAGCTGGAAGAAGCTGGCTTTGACCACTGCACTGATCTGCCTGTCCAGATTAAAATCACTGTCCATATTAAAACCCAGATTGGTGACAGCAGGCTTAGAGTACTGCACCAGAGGGCCCAAGTCAACGGAAGGGTACCCCCTGGCACCAGGACTAAAAACCAAAACCTCTGTTTTTTTGTCATTAAAATGAAGGAAGTTCAAGCTCATCCAGGCCTTGACTTCCTCAAGACAGATTAAGAGTTCTTTGAAAGAGTCAGAGTCCTTTCGATTTAATGGCACATAGACCTGGGTGTCATCAGCATACAGATGGAAACCACACTTGTGCTTCCTAAATACAGACCCCAGGGGAAGAAGGTACAGGGTAAAGAGCAGTGGCCCAAGAATAGACCCCTGGGGGACCCCACATGACAGAGGAGCCGAGGAAGACTCAGAGTGGTCAAGCTTGACAGAAAATGTTCTCTCAGATAAATAGGACCTGAACCAATCCAGGACAACACCTCGTATCCCGACACAGTGTTCAAGGCGTGTGATTAAAATGCTGTGATCCACCGTATCAAAAGCTGCCGTTAAATCCAATAAAATCAGGATCACATGATCGCCCGAGTCAGTTGCTAAAAGAACATCATTAAAAACCCTCAGTAAAGCAGATTCTGTGCTATGCAAAGGCTTAAAACCAGACTGAAAAACCTCAAAAACATCACTTGCTTCTAGGAACTCTTTTACTTGTGTATAAACAATTCTCTCTAAGATTTTTGAGATAAAGGGAAGCTTGGAAATAGGTCTGAAATTGCATAGAACGGTCGGATCAAGGTTTGGCTTCTTAAGCAAAGGTTGGACAATAGCATGTTTAAAAACTTTAGAATCCGAAGTTTCCCCCCTAAAAGTAAACGTTAGACTTGTGCAAGTGAAATCCGTCTCCAACCGCACCTTTGGGCCTCTACTCACGTGCTGTGGCGTGTTTGAATGCAACTCTCTCTCCCCCTGCCTGTAATTCACTCTTTAGCTTTGTTTTGTTGTGTTCGGGACGTTTTTGGGTGGAGATTTCTGTTTATATCACCAGCCAATGACAGAACTAAGGATATGACGCTGTGTGGGAATAATCTCACGATTGGAGCAGACACCAGTCACTCGAACTCTTGAAGGAAAAAGAAAGAAAGAAAGAAAGAAAGAAAGAAAGAAAGAAAGAAAGAAAGAAAGAAAGAAAGAAAGAAAGAAAGAAAGAAAGAAAAAACCGCGGATGCACCGAAGAAAAGGTGAGAGCTTTAGATATTGCAAGTTGGAAAACCAGGGCTAATATTAGTTTGGCTTTTACCCGCTTCTGAGCTCTGAAGGAGAAGCTTGAAGTTGAATAGTTTGAAGAACGAGGCGGCCATTAGTCTGAGAGGGAGGGGCTCTAAGTTTGAATGCTGCTGTTTGCAAACAGAAACGGTGGGGGGACTTCGGACTCTACCTTTAAATAGTACAGTCAAAACAAACAAAAATGTGTACGTGTGCAGTATGTGACCATCATAAAGAAAACTTATTCATTCAGTTATGCATCTCTCAAAAAAATCTTCTTTTAAACTGTAAATAAAGAATTACTTTTTTTTTTTTATCTCCTTACTATGTTTATTTCATAA
Organism: Atherinomorus stipes; assembly: GCA_023101725.1. Classification (NCBI taxonomy): domain Eukaryota; kingdom Metazoa; phylum Chordata; class Actinopteri; order Atheriniformes; family Atherinidae; genus Atherinomorus; species Atherinomorus stipes. The sequence continues at coordinate 446,636 of JALJCO010002435.1, forward strand.
CTGAACCCCCAAGAAAGACAAGCATCTTTGTTTCACCCCCTTTTCTGGATTTTGGTACAGTAGATTTACAATTATCTGTTATTTAGAATTTACTGTAATAACATGTACACATTTATACATTAACAAAACTCATTTTAGGCAAGCTACTGGTAATGTATTGTTCAGTCTACATCCCTGTAATGGTTCAAAAAGGGACATCTAATGTGCATCAACTGTCCTTTCACAGCTGTGACAATTTGATAAGTGTGCTGTGAAAAGGTCTATTAGGACAGGGGCAAACCAAACTAGAGACTTCATGTGGTAAGACTGAAATATGAGATGTGACACAATTTGTTCTGGAACTTATCTGAAAATGTTGTTCATGTGTGTTTTACAGCAGGAGGTATAATACTGGTGATACAAACTAGGAACACAAGGCTGGGAGTGCAAGGAATGTTTGTCCAGAGAGAACATGGAGTACAACGTGATATTAAAAGTCTATAAATAAAATCTATAAATGGAACGGATGCTCTGATGAGCATCATGCAAACACATGGCTAACACTCCTAAACATTTCTGCTACATTCACATTTTGAAAATCTTCTTGAGAAGTTTGAAGCAAATACTGTTTAAATTTGCATGTGGAGGTACTACCATTCCAGAAATCCTTCAGAACGTCTCAGGACTGTAGCCACTAGCTGGGTATTGTTAATTACCTCACGATTCAGTTCAATTTTGGTTGTTTGGGTTGCAATGCGATTCAATATTGATTCAAATCCTTTGATATCGATTCAGTAAGAAGTAGAAACTTTGTTGTCAACTTTTAAATATTTGTTTTTATGTCGATGTGGACATATATACTACTGCATGTAGTAAAGAATAGCCTCAGACCATACAACATAACATGCACAGCACTCCCCACGTCAAGAGGTAAATAGATTGGGATGATTTGCCAAATCAATATTGAATTACACAGAGAAATGCATATTAATTGATATTTTTACTCACTCCTACAGTAGTAGCAACTGTGTTACAGAGGCTATAAACAGAAAAGTTCCACTAAAGGAGTAATTTCCCTTGCCAAGATCTTTCAACATAGGCCATTTCTCCCAGTTTAAACCAAACTCCTTGTTTAGTCATTAAAAACAAAAAAAGGTTTGTAAAAAAAAATGTTTAAAACAAAATGTTTGAATAGGAATGCTTCCTGGATTCAACAGAACTTATCCGAGGTGATTTGTAGAAAGGAAAACTGAATATCTGAAAACTGGGCATGATTTAGATACACAAAGGATGTTGGTTAACACTTTTAGCCAAGGCAGTCATTTTGACTGTTTTGAAATTTGCATATTCAATAACTTTGCCAATTAAAATCATAAAGCCTTGCTAGTCACTGATTGTTACTATAACAATTTAAATTTTCATTAAAACTAGTTTTAAAATTTCATTTTGTAAGGTACAGAGAAAATATGATCTTTTCTACCTATTTTGTCGACAGGCAGTCATTTTGACCGCAGGAGAGTTTGCGCTGTTCTATTTTCAGTTTACAGATGTTTTGGATCAGATAATGTGGAAGTATTCTGTAAAGGGGGGTATCCAGAGATGAAGCAATGCAACATTTTACAACATAAAGGTCTTTCAAGGAATAATTTCCAACATCGTCTTTATGTGGTGCACTGCACCCAACCAGCTTACAGGAGTTTCTATAGCAGAGGAACATCTGGTGGAGTTTATGAAGGAAAACAGGCAGCAAGGCAGCACAATCCACCGTGCAGCAGACTTACAGTACAAACTTACTTCACAGACTGTAAGTAGGTGGTGCCAAGTAGGCCCAGAGGCTGAAAAAAAAAAAAAAAAAAAAACTGACATGTGAGGCAAAGCTGTGCGGTGGGGGGGACTGCAGGAGGAGAGATGTGATCCGCCTCGCTGTGACTTCTAAAAAGGTGTGTACCGTTATCGTAAACAGTGTTGATTGTCCTGACAGTATAAATAATAATAATAATCCTTAACTAGGCTATTATGAATCTGACCTGAATTTTTTCTGTCTGTTTAAGCGCCCTGAGGTGACACTGTCATGAATGGACGCTATACAAATAAAGTTGAATTGAATTGAAGTAGTCATGCCTTCATACAGCCCAACCTTTACATACGTTGTCTGTGTAGGCTATGTCTGGCTGATCACGTCTGTTCCGTTTTTAATAAATATTTAGGCTACACGGATCAAAGTTCAGATCTTTTTTATTTCTGTACAAAACAACACTACAATTTCAGCTTTAAACTTTGTTTTGGAAAACAGTATTTTATTATTGTCAATAATATTTTAGCTATGTACTTATCATAAGGAATTTACTGAATTTTAAACATAGCAGTCAAAATGACCGCTGGTGGACGTTTTAAGTAGTTATTGAATCACGGTCGTTCTAGTGTTAAGTTTGTCAGATGAAAGAAGGTTGTTTGTCAATCTAAAGCAAAGTTGCAAACACCTTAGCAGGGGCTCTGAAAAATAATCACATTCATCTTCTAATGAGCTAGCTGCTGCACTTTTCCTATTATAAGCTGACCATTGTTCAATCATGAGACTGACTCTGTTCCTGTCATCCCTGATTCCAGCCTTTCCCCGTACTGCTGCCTCCATTCATTCAGTCATTATTTCAAGAGTACATGTTCATCCCTGCCATTACATCTCTTTTGCATAATAAATCAGACTTTCCATCATTGTGTCTCTTGCTCGTCTCACAGGCACCTACCATCATCCAAAGTCCACTTACCACGTGATGAATAAGAACTCCTTGCAGAAGTGGGCTCCGACGCCCACCTGCAGAGCGCTTTGCTAGCATCTGTTCCAGGCTTGATCTTGTTGTCATGGAGTCTGAGTCTGCACTAAAATGTGTTTCATGTTCAATGAACAATTTTATCCCAAACTGGTTCCGGGGAAATTATTAGAGGGTGAATGATACCGTAGCTTTCTATCAAAGGTTGTAAAAAGATTTTACATCAAGAGCTCAAAAGAAGATCTTACAATGACACTTGCAAACTATAAACTTTATAAGATGGTGTCTTTCTATTCTACAGAACGCTTACAAATCTAATCACAAAGCTGTTTGGAGCTGAAACTGATTAATAGTGTGCTTTCAATTTGATTAAGTACCTCTTTGTTTACTGAATTTAATTCAAATTAAAGGATGTTTCAGAGATGATAATCAAATAATTAAACTGCAACATAAGGTGTGACTGCAGTTGGCCAAGCCTGAGCCACTCAGTGACTGAATCACAGTGGAAATGCTGTCTCAACAAGCTTATCTGTATCAGAGAAAAATAAAATTTAGTTGGCCAACTGTGGTGTGACAAACATCATCCACAGCCTCATCACCTACTTTGAATATCACAGGTAAGAACTAATAGCCGAGTTTGAACATGCAGTGCACAGCAGGAATTGTTACTTTCAGTCAATGGCCTGACGCACTCAAACTGATGCATACTGCAACCCAAATTGAATTAGTCGAAGTCCCATCTAACAACTTAATCAGATACACTTTTAGACCACTAATTAAGAAGAATAATTACATATGCTTGTCCCCTGAGGGGCAGAGTACTCTTTAGGCCTGTGTTCCAGAGACGCTATTATTAATTATGGTTGCTACGGACTGAAATTTTATTACTGCTTTCTGCATTGTCATGTCAAGTGTGGTGTTACTGAGAAAATAATTGTTTTGATTTGCCCCCCTGCTTTAAAAAATCTCAAGTTATTCTGACAAAAAGATCAGAAATGTTCCACTGATTTTATTCCTAATGTTTCCTCTTAAAACTGTCTAAACTGATGAGTGAAAAAGTTTTCATTAAGCTCTACTTCTTGTGCTATCTTTTAACTACCTTATTTGGACTTACATTATACAGCTGTAACAGGGGATAATCCACTTTGAATCCCAAAAGCACTTGGTTTGAATGATCTCTGGATTGTAGGAAATGACAGATGGCACATGGTCAATACTAGGTATGTTGACAATATCTTAAGCAGAGTGAAGGAAAAGGAGCTTCTGCCATCTTTAGGATTATGGCCCTTAAGTAAAATAAATGTATCTCTTGATTGAGAGAATAAAGTGGAAGCAGTTCACACAAGGATTTATTAAGTAGTCATATTTGACTTATTCTTGTGAAGTGAACTTATTGAAATAAGGGAAAGAAAATCTGAATATAATTTTGGTATATTGAAATGGTTGGTAAGGCTGAATATTAAAATAAATTACTGCATTTCTTGGAAAAAATATTAAAGCACATAAAGAAAAATTGCTTTTTAAAAGTTTCAAAGAACTCATACTGATTCTTTGAGTATGAGTAATCATCTTTAACTTTTAAACCTGAGGTCCCCTGGTTAGAGATAAATAGTGCTAAAATGGCCATTATGGAGAACTCGCTTGCACAGTCTGTAATTTTTAGTCTGCTTCACTTTATCAGAGTTGGCATTTATAGAGATAATGTTCTCATATGGTACAAGGATTTTATAGAAGTCTGGACCTAGGGCTGCACCATCCCAAGGAAAATTTCATACCCACTGAGTTTTGTTACGTAAGCCTGAAACTTTTTTCATTTGTCCAATTTAACTTTTTGTTTTTCTATCACTTAAACAAAGATTTCCACATCTTAACAAATCTTACAAGTGCTCCCTTTATTATAACTTCAAAAGTATTCAAAACCAACCTAAACTCATATCATTATGGGTATGCAATTTTCAAGCTGGGGCCTGAAAAATAGGCACTGGGCTCAAAGAAAAGTGATTTCTAGAAAACCAAAATTCATGGCCAGAAATGTCAGCCCAGTGTTTCCATCTGTACATTCTCAAATGTTTGAAACTACAAAGTTACAGTATTATAAAAGCCTTTTGTATTTCCTTAGCTTGCCTCGTTCCCCATCCTAGCAAATGCATGTTATCTGTGACACCAACAAATTTACTTTTTTTATATACATCCGTGGGAAGTGTAATAAGTTTAGTACCGTGATGGCATGAGGTGGCAGTACATCTGAGATAGCAACACTTAAGAGGTTGATCCTGGGTCACATGTAAATGATTCTTGTGAAATATTAGAGTCATAATGAAACAAGACAGAACACAGACATCCTTTTCTCATCATGCATAATTGGCTCAGGCACATAATCTGTAATATGCTTATAAGATTAAGAGTCACAGAATGAATATGTCGTCTACAATTCAGGAAGAGATGGACACTTTTTTTTATTAAACATGACAATTATCTCCTAAACTTTGGTCATTCTGAAAAGTATTTACCAATGGACAAACTTAAAACCAAATTTCTTGGTCTTACCTATTTCAAGATTATTTGGGTGCATTAAATCTGTACTTGAATGAAGCACAAAGAAAGAAGGAAGCATATAAGAAAAGCAGGAGTTAGACAACTGATAATCATCAGATCTTCACAGATGACACAGTATGGGAATTGAGATACAAGCACCCTCTTCCCCTTCCTGAGTGCCTTCCATATATACCTCTGTAGGAGCATGGAGCAATCAATAGAGTCATGCAGATAAGAGCTCTTATCTGATAAGAGTCTTTAAAAAATAAAGAAAAAAGATTTTACCAAAGGTCTAAGCACTGATTAGACTCACTCATTTGAATTTAAGATACACTAGCAGCATTAGAGGGTTATGGGGTTGCTATATTTTTGCTTGTTTGCATATCTTTTTTCTATTCTTGTTCATTTATATTTTCCATCTAAAGAAAGCTTTTAATTCAGAAAAAATAAGGTATTATTTAAAGCAATTGCAAATACCTTGCAAAGCATTGCAACAATATCTAATTCAGAATATGCTGGAGTGCTCATAAAACAAGACAAAAGAAAAAAAAAAACAACTACTTGCCAACACAGAAAGATTTAGGGCCAAATTATAACTTGCATCTGTATCCGGAAGGATAAACTGATTTGATCCAGGAAGGCACTACAGTCACTGAGCTAAACTGGAAAAGCATAAAAATGGAAGCATCCCTGCCCTCTACAGAAAAGATAAAAACAGATTTAAACCACAAGTGTCAAAACCAGTAAATATGATGTTGTATGAATCATAAAGAGCTTATCGACTTATTTGGGCTTATTCTGGGGAAAACGCATCGTGAGTCAGTGTTGTTCGAAGAACAGGAATAAAACAGTTTCTTTTATTTTCTACACAAAATCTACCCTTAACTCGGTAAGCCTGGAAGAAGCACATTTGTATGTTAAAACTCATAAAACAAATTTTGATACAGCAGATTACTTGTGTAGCTGCAGCACCGTGTCATTGAACTACTTAAGTATGATCAAGAGATCTTTAAATCTTTAAAGATATTTTCTTTTGACACTATTCAAAAACACATTTAAATGCTTTGAATGCATAAATTATTTGCATGCCTTTTGAATATTAGCAGATTTCGAGTTCATATTTACATGACTTTTCAACCATCCATGATGTCAGAATATCAATTTGTTTCATTTGATGCTACTAACTCCCAGTCAGTACAAAGTATAAAATGTTAACATATATTATGAATACTTTCATTTCAGTTTGACATTATTGTAACCTTTACCAAAGAAATGAAAAAGTTTATGTTACATACATTACATTAATGAATATAATTTCAATGTCTGTGCACATGTTGTTGTTTTAAATCATTAAAACAAGAAATGCTAAATTAACTTTCACAGTTCAATGATTTCACAGAATCAATACATTTCACCTAAAGGTTGAATATGGAATACGGACAGAACAGCAACATCACGTGTGTCTAGGTTGTAGTTGCAACAGCAGAAAAACAACTCCAGCCGTTTGGATGCCAGGCTCGCTGCCGATACGCAAGTGACCAACAGTCTGCAGCATGTCCAACAAGTAATGCAGAGGAGTTTATAACTGACAGCTAATGTTAGCCACGTTAGCAAACAAGTTAGCTTACCGATCCAGGAGAAAAGTCGCCATTTCAGGGTTAACGCCATGGAAAACGTTTGTGGGTTCATTTAGTGAAGCATTCACCTAAATTTACTCCAGGTTTTGCTCTTCTCAGGTCACTCCTCATCAGAAAACAGATAATATCTCCAGGGCTCTGAAGCAGCTGCTTCACTCGCCGTCTCCACTGTTTTCCCCTGTACCAGCCTAACTGTGCCCAAAATAATGTTGCCACACAGAGATTGTATTTGGCAACCCGCAATGGTGACGTGTATTGGCTTATAGACGTAAATATAATGCCATTATCGAACCCATTAAAATTTATTTTATAATTATTTTTAGGCTAGATATTCATTCATCAATATTCATTCCCCCCCCCCCCCCCCAAACAACCTGTGGCGGTAGTATCTTTTTTAAAAATATAGCTTTTTATAAAAAAATGTTCCATATTCAACCTTTTATACTGACATTATACATCCCAAGTTCCAAAAAGTTTGTAATTCTGTATTAAACAGAAATTTAAAATAATTTTTTAAAAAATTCAATGAATTACCAGTCTAAATCTCCACAGAAAATAGATGTTAAAAGTGGAACATTTTGGCAAATTATGAAAAATACTGGCTAATTTTGAATTGAGGACAGCAACTTGTAGCAAGTGCACCTCAGAGAGGCAGAGTCTCTCAGAGGTGAAGATGGGCTGATGCTCAGCCATCTGCAAAAAAATGGTCAAATTCTGGAGCAATTCATAATAATTGTTTCTCAACAGGAACTTCAATTTGCACAACAGAGGAAGCATCTATTCTGAAAGTTATACAGATTTTAGAGTAACATTAGCTCCAATCCATGTACCAACTCTTCAGGCTTAAGGTAGAAACTTGAGAGGCTAATGTGCTGTAAGAGAAAGGAGTTCATTTTTTAAAAAGATAACTTTTGATAGCTTGATAAAGCTTAAAATAGCTAAATAAACTAATTTATCTTTAAAGAAGTTTATTAAATTATGTTTTTGTAAAAAAAAGTGTAGATGAGAAGAAACTTTTTTTGGGGGGGCGGGTGTTGTTGCATGGTGAAGATGTAACTTTGGCCTTCAGTTGGTCTGAAGATTGGTCTTCAGTTGGTCTGCTCCAAATTTTAAGACATATCCTCTCATCAAATTCAATATTTTGTACATTTTTTTTTAATGAAAATTAAGATGTCTCACTTCAAACATGTATTTTGTGTTCTGCTGTGAATAAAATTTGAGATTTGCAGGTCATTGCATTCTGTTTGTAATCTACATTTAACAGCATGCCAACTTCATTGCTATCACATTATTTAAACACAACATAAAGCCTTTTCAGTTATCTATGCTTCAATTTGAAAACAAAAAGGGAAAAAAAAATTGTAGGCCACGAGCCATTTTCCGTTTATAAAAGACGTTTCTTGTGAGCTTCTGTCCAATTATTTTTCAATGTGTGAGAGTACGGCAAAGAGATCTGGCTGGAAATGTGTGTGACATATTTCTGGAAGTTTAAAGTGGATTTACAAGTGGAGGTCACCAAACTTTGTCCACCCAGAGAAGAATTTCATGTCAGCTATAATAAATCCAGAAGGCGAATCTCATTATGTTCAACCTTGTCACTGGATCTCAACTTCTATAGCAGTTATAATGAAACAGTGACCGACTGTGTAAAAAAAAATGAAAAGTCAAGTTAAAACATTAGAAAAGATGAAGGCTCATGGTCAACTGCTTTTCATCCCCACTTACGTAAGCCTAAATGTTCCGTTTATACCATCTGTCATGTATTCATGCATTTTAAAAGGGACTATTTGTCCTGCACAGCGTGGCAGTGACATTTGCTTTGCTGAGTAAGGGCATATTTTCAGAGGCCTGTCTGATTCCTCTCAAAGATGTAGCAGTTACATAAACAAAGGCAACTCACGTATATTTCTATCAGGTGAATTACTTACTATTATGACAGTGTTACATTTGGAGGGGGAACATATTAGCCTTTCTTAATTAGCCTTAACTCCAGCATGCTGATGAAGAAATGTGTCTGTTGTTTTGCCAATAAACACCCCCTGTGCTAAACATGCTCTGCGAAACAAACCAGACACAGGAACATTTACTCTTTTCATCACAAGCAGTGTGCTTTTGCCAAATAGCTGTAATGAAATGGTACTTTTTTTTTCTTCGCCACTCTCAAATTAAAAGGTGCCAAGTTGTCTGGTGTGACCATCTGTGTGAGTCTATTCTGAGGGGTCGTCACAGTGAACAGAGCAGTGTATAACTGAGACGTTTCAAAGGCAGGCTCACTGTAACACAGTGTTAACACACTCCCACGAAGTTAAGAAATTTTGCTGATCAAAGTAAAAATGATATGATGGGGAGGGCAAGTTTATGGAGGATTCTGAGATTTTAACTGACTCAGAATAGATATTAATGAAAAAGATGTAAGAATGCCTTGAATTTAAGCTATGTGACAGGTTTTATAGACCTGTAGTCTTCAATGTGGGAGTTTAGAGTAGTAGAGCCTGCCATTTAATTCTGAGTAAATATTGAACCTAGCTGTTTTCCTTGGGTTTATTTTATTATTTTTATTCTAATTTAGTTATAGTTGTCTGGTGATTCACTGCTATTGAAATGCCTCTACACACACGACTTAAAAAACATACATTTTCTATAATCTTTTTTAAAACTCATTCAGCATAAAATTGCCCATTCATTTCTTTTATTCAGTGTTTACATTCATCGTTGCCTTCTTTTGCCAGTCAGTCTGACTCATACTCTACTATACCTTGTGGATCTGAGGTCAGCATCAGACTGTTATAAGTGTGCATCAAAACACAACATCAGTTTAATGTATGATAAATTGTAGCTTATGTAGGCCACAACAAATATATGTTTTTTATGACAAATATGTTCACAACAGTACCAACTTCAGGAAGAGAAGTATTTCATTGAATAGTGCAGAGTCCTTAACTGTGATCATCAGTGTCAAGTAGCATCAAAGCAGCTGCTGTTTGAACAGGGGTCTTTGTTTGTGGAGTTTGGATGTTCTCCCCATGTATGTGTGGGTCCTCGGCAGGTATCCTGGCCTTCTCCCACAGTCCAAAGACATGCATGTTAGGGTTAATTGGTCACTCTGATGGGTGGTTATTTGTCTCCCTGTGTTGGCTCCGGGGTCCAGGGTGCACCCTCTTGCCTGCGTAGTAACTGTTGGGATAGGCTTCAGTTCCCTCATAACCTTAAACTGGAATAAGCAGTGCAGGAAATGGACAGATGGACAAGCAAAAGAAATAAATAACCAGTTGAAGCTTTTCCTTGATTAGCAGTTTGCTGAAGTCTGACTAATAATGATTTACACTGAAAACAAGAATTGACATAACCATGAAATAAATTCAATAGATTTTTAAAGATTAAGAAAAGAAAAACCATGCAAGCTATTTAGAATACCCTACTGCAACTGTAGGAGGCAGTGCAATCGCAGGCTTTTTGATTGAGCTCAGATAATCAGCTTGCAAACATTAGTGCTTCAGGCATTCTTGTAAGGGTTTTACCTTTATTGCAAAAGTGTCAGACGGAAGGTTTTACCATCCATTAATACCACACGTTCTGCTCTGTGCTATCAGACCTTCCTCCAGTATATCGTAGATTCTCAATTACTGAGACAAAGAAAAAGTGGTTGTTGAGGCTGTACACCCTTGCCCTTGGATTACCATACTGAATATCTTTCCTTCCAGCATGTAGAAGTGTAATACCTACCATATAATCACATATGTCCTCCTTTGGTATCTGAGCAGGGATCAGTTGTTCAGCCAGGCCTCTTTCAGAATCAATGGTAAGTTTCTAATGTATTAAATGTACCAAAGCTAAAAAGTGGTTTCAAAGATGGCCGAGGCAAGGTTAGGCCTGATGAATAGAGATTGCTTTGAGTGCTCTGCATCATTGCTGCTTGACCTAAGAGCTGCCCTTGAATTGATTGATCATGACAGTCTGGATGATGAATTGAGAAACTACATGATGATATCTATGGGACTGCCCAGAACTGGAATTACATTAAAAAAAAAAAAAGTTAAAAAGTCTGTGGTTTGCATTGCACCTCACTTGCTCATGAACATTTGAGTAAATAAACATCAAGCTTCCAGTATAAACTGAGCCAACAGTCTGCAGAAATACTGTATATAGATGGAGTCACAGATTGCTCGTGGTGAACTGGATGGTATGTAAGGAGAGGAAACTCATGGATCACTTTATAGCACAGTGTGGAAAAATTCATTTAATCTTAAAAGTAAAAGAGATTACCATTTCCTGTTTCCAGGAATGACAGGTGGAAGAAAAGAACAGTTCCCCGAATTTGATGGACTGATGACATGGACTGTAAATGTGACAATGAGGCTGCCTACAGGAAGCTACTGAGTAACTGAATGGACTTAATTTTTAAAGAGCCTCCACAACATGTTACGTATACAGATCCGGGCATGAAAAAGTTCCTCCTTTTTCTGCCAGAAGTGGTGCAGTAATAGTGCACCATTACTGCACTATCACTGGCTGAACGTTTTGTCCCACAAATACGTCATCATGCACGGTGTCCAAACTTGGCGTGTGGAAACGTCCTTGTTCCGGGCATTCATTTATGCTCTGAAATCGTTTCCCCTGGGCACACAGGCGTTTCTCTGTGCGATTGAATTAGCAGACAAGTCGCTGGTAAGTGGCTGGTAAGTGGCTGGCAGTCGGCTGAAAGGGGAACTTTTTCATGCCCAGATCTGTAGTATCTTCTGTAAGTGTTGTGGTGCATTTTTCTTTCAGAGCATTTGACTCAAAGTGACTGGCACTGTGCTGCAGATTGCGCTGGCACCCCTAGAGCTGATTGTGGGAACGTGGAATTTCTTGACAGCCCTTCTGAAGTTCTATATTCTAAACTTGCTGAAAAATCTACCTTAAAACTACTGATACCTTAAATCGGGTGGAGATGTTGCACATTTATGAACATGTATGGATTTGATGTCATTAGATGTTCTGCTATTGATTTGAAACACACTTCAAGTGTATTTGCTACTAAATTATGTAAACTGCAAGTGTCACATAAACAGTTGTAACATCCGTGTTCTAATGCTTTGGTAGTGCTATAAAATTATTTCCACAGACTGTAATGCAGCCCTCATGGAAATCACTCACACAGTGAAAATATGCACAAACAACCTACAGGTGTAATAACAACCTGTGACACATCTGCATAGTGATGGGTGATATGTTATTGTGTGAAATATACCGCCAAACAAATTCCCCATGGTAATCATTTGTCATCTCACAATAAAAACAATAGATTCCATTTATCAGGTTGTATTTGCAGTTGACTACTGCGCTGAAAAAAGGGGAAATCCTTCTTTGGATTTACTATAATAAATTGAGTCCATTTTACACAATTACTTTACATTCCCCCTGTAAACATGAATTCATCACATTTATTTTACATGTTTAGGAAGAATACTTCATATAATTATGTTGACTGAAAGGGTTTAAATAGAAAAAGTGAACACAATTGATTTGATAATTGATGCTCACTACCTAAGCCTCCAAGTGATTCTGTGCCCTGGCTAGATGGTCACAAAGATTTCCCTGTGGCTAGTTAGTGTGCACAACTCTATTCCGGGAGGCTGGGTTTCAAACCCTGCCCAAAACGTCCTTGTGTCACATCTTCCTTGCGTGAAGCCACATTTAGCCCAAAAGCACTATTACTGGTCCAGATAGGTAGCAATAATGCTCAGTGAAAAAAGTGAAACTGCATGTTTGTTCAAGTTTCTCAACTTATTTTCTATGGTAGAGGTGCCAAAACTTCTGCCTCCAAGAGTCATAGTGAAAATATGCCAATGAGCTGCGGCAGTTATTTTAAATATTGTTCAATATTTATATAAATGTTTTCTTTTCCATCAGAGCAAATAACACGCTAAAAACAGCATTATGGAAATATAACAATAAAGCCAGAGTTGGGAGGACAACAAACAAACTGCAACCAAATATCATTTTTCAAGTTAGTATTGTAGCGGTTGCTGTGATTGGTTCCTGGTAGATGGGCTTGTTTACATATTTCCCATCATGCCTTGCAGCACCCTCTGTTCTTTACTTCACCATGACTCCATTCTAGTCCCATCAGTGCATCCCCATCTGATGTTGTTCAATATAGTCACTGATGCCCAAGTTATGGGCATTATGGCACCTGCACATTAACCCATGGGGTAATAATGTATTGTGGGATTGACATGTTTAGATAGATGACATTTTCATGTAATGGAGGTGTGTCCAGCATCAGTCTTTCAAGGCTACTGTCCTGCAGGTAATCAATGCCGCCCACTCCAACTTACCTGACTCTAAGTGAACCAATTAGCCTATGGAGTTCTGCACAATGACTCACTAATTTGATTCAGGTGTGTTGGGGCATGAGGGGCCTAGAAAACCTGCAGGATTGTGGCCCTCAACTGAAAATGAAGACTGTTGATATAATGTAAAAAATGATGCGTAGAGTGCAAGTGACCAAATGGTATTGGAGTAAAAGTTATTGGATAGTTTTAGGATAAAGTGATCAAATTGGGAAGGTTTAAAATGTTACAAAGACTCAGAATAATTAATAAAAAACATGATTCAATCTCATTGTATCAACATGAAATACACAGGTTTATTAAATATGAATAACTTGTGTATATTCAACAACATTTTTAAAGTTGCTGCAGAAATCAAATCAACTGTGTGCAACCACTCTCCATTATTTGATTAAGTAAATCCAGCAGGTTCTTTTTTTCAGTGTGTGTGATTTTTAGAAGCCGATTTATTTGATGGGTGTCACTACAGTTTCGCGATACAGGTGTTGGATTTAATTGATGTAGTTTTATAGCTTCTAGTCTTATTTAGGGCTTTTATGACAGAATGTAGTGATATATTTATAATACAAAAGATTAGGCTGATGTTTGTTTGTTGTTATTAATATTGTTACTGTGATAAAAACCAGTAATTATCGAGATACATTTTTAACCCATATCGGCCATCCCTTCCTCTGCAAAAAAATGATATCATTTAGTTCATTGGAAGTTAACTTTTACAGATGCAGTTTTGATCAAACCTTTTTCACTTTAAGCCCCTTGTTATCAAATCTGTCCTTTAACTGAGACATCTCCCTCCCAAGAGCGTCATGAACATTTTTCATTCTTGCGTTTGCTGATTAGCTGAAAACTGTCAGTCATTTCATGAGAAAATGACCGCTTGTCTAGAGTGTACTGGTTTGTTTCACTCGGTTGCTTTGGAAATGAAAGACCAAAGCAGTGCCAAAATGTCTATACTCTTCTCTGCAGAGAAATAGAAAAAGAAAAGATTTCTTCTTCATTTTTTTCCACATTGAGTGACTCAATTTCACGCTCCATTGGCATATCTGGGGTGATGCGCCATGAAATCAGTCCAATTTTGGGATTTTAGGGGAACAGTATTTTGAAACCTCCTGAGACTGGGTTGGAGATATGTGGCCATATTGCTTTCTTCACTTCTGGACAGATTACACTATTATGTGACAGTGGCAAAAGGTGAAACTGTGGTGATAATACACTATGTTCTCTTTTTTAGTAAACTGGCTTATAATGGCACTCTGAAAAGAAACTATTGAGCAAATCAGAACTGATTCAACTAAAAGCATCGATTCATTCATCACTTATTTTCACTCTGAAGTCTGGGAGTAGATTAATGTGAAAATAACTCAGGCTTGGCTGGTGACTTCAAGAGAAACTTGTGTTTACAGCTAAGAGAAAGGTCTTACAAGTATTTGATTTGAAATAAAAACCAAGAAGCGCAGAAAGCACACATCAGTTATTGCTGTTATGCAAACACGTTTGATGTTAATCAGATGCATGCGAAAGGCCTGCAGAAATACAAAGCTAAAAATCCACACATAAATGACTTACTCTCTTCTGTCATGGACACTGGCCATGCTTTTCTTCCTTATCACAATGGCATCACCATGTAATAGATTTGCATAATGCATGGCTGGTGACTTGCTGAGCAAATCTAAAGCAAAGCATGGATTTTGCTCTCTGGCATTGACATTTTTCTCAAGTCAGATTAGACTGGGTCTTTTAGAAGGAACTTCAACACCGGAAACCTGAGCATTTTATTAAGTGGTAAAAGGTGCTAATACAGTACATGATATGATACTTAATCATGTTTGTTTTGTATGATACTGTTATAGTAGACCCCCCCCCCAAAAAAAAGAAAAAGAAAAAGACAAGAAATAAAAATAAATATAAAGTACTTCAAATCTTGTTTTTCCAGTATGGCCTTGCCAACGTGAAGTCATTTTCAGAAACTGAACTTGTTTTGAGGCATCAAGTCGCTTTCAGGAAAATGACTAAGTGGAGCTAAAAAGTGACAAATCAGCATGCAGTAGACTGAAGCAGAGAAGGAACAAGCACACTGCTGGGAAAGATTGCTGGGAAAAACTGCAGGCATCTGATGTGTACAAGTCTGAGCTTAGACAACACTGGCTGACAATAAACCACAGGGATCTGAGTTGAATATTGATCAACAATGACAAGGTTTGTTCATAACCAGAGGAAGCAAAAAAAAAAAAAAAAAACACACAGATCCAAGCCTTCGGTATAACCTTGAAGTGGTAGCATTTCAACCTGTTGAAATATTGCTAGATTAACACTGCAAACTGACAAAAGAAGAGTCACAGCAATAAATACTCTGGAGCATTTACTGTAGTAGCAGCTTGGGATTAATCAAGGAAATGCAGAGCAGCTGGGGCAAATGCAAGATTATGGTACACACAAGAGGCCTTTCTCACTTCTGTCGTCTCCTCTCTTGACCATCCTTCCATTTGTGACTGAAATTGAACACAGGGCAAAATCCTTAAAGATGACTCAAATTCTGATATGTTTATGGAGGAGAAAGGAGATAAGAGAGAGTTAGAAATCAAAATGTATATGTGTGTCCTTTGTAGAACTCATTTCTTGAAGCGTAAAAGGGCCATGTTGTGTCGTAGTACAGATTGTCATAGACTCTGTCAATCTGACAGATCATTGTGACTCTTAAGAGAAAAAAGACATGATGTGTCATACCTTACATTAAAAATAATACAGGAAGAGGACGTTTCCCAGCAAAAATGCAAACAAAACTTCTCCTCCATCTATGTCCAAAGTTCTGCATTTGTATAGTCCAGTTTCCAGTTGCATCTTTATCGAGAGGGACCCAACTGCAGTCACGAGACGTCGCCATATATACATGTTATATATTGTAACTGCAGTTAGGTACTCTTGTCTTTATCACATAAATCTTTATTGAGCAACAAGACCACCCAACTTCACCTTTTGAACATAAATTTCCTGTTTTTGGCTGCTGATGGGCTTGTTTTGTAGTTGGCTTAAGGCTGTTACATACTCTGCGAGAAGCCAGAACTTTCTGCTTGTTCTTGGGGCCACAAGAACAAAATGACGTAATTTTGTTCTCGTATATGTGATTGAGGACAGCTTGCGGCTTGCTCTCAACCCCTCGGCCAAGCAGAACTTTCTCCTCGGGGAGCTTTGAGAAGTATTGTGTAATTGGTCGGACATTTGAGGCGAGCGGGGTTTACACAGAGACACTTGAGACACTTCAAGCAGAGAGTTGGCACTTCTGCATTTACGCAGACCCCCCCCCCACACCACCACCACCACACACACACACGCCCAGTCGCAGAACTTCTTGTGGAGTATGTATTGACTTAACAAAAACAAACTTTTTTCTTGCTCTTGCAGCCTCGGGGGCGAGAACAAAGTTCTTGGTTCTCGTGGAGTATGTAACAAGCTTTATGGCCAATCTCATCATCTTTTTTCAAACTTGTCTAAACTGACTGACTGTGATCCCGGTACTCTGAAAACTCTTCCTTTTAATCATCTCCCAAAACTTTGTCTTCTATATCATTCCTATGGTAGAGAATCTTTTCACCACCTTGACTGATTGTAATAAGGAACCACATTTTTCATGACCTACTCCCAATTTGCTGCTGGGGTAGAATGTGAGAAAATACAGAGTGGTTCCAGTTAGACAGATGGCAAAATGTGAAAGAATTAAGGTGCATACATGTTTAAATTATTGAAGTATAGCAATTATTTCAGTTCTTTGACCAACCCATTTAGGTCCTGTGTTGGCTTTGATTTGAACAGTCACTTCTTTATGATTTATTTTTGTCATTTGCAGGTAGGTACAGGTCGCAATCCAAATTGTTGCTACACTCTAAGCTCTCCCATCTTGTTGAGTGCAGGACGTAAGAACTTCTAACTTTGCTACGTAGCAGGCTGGAAGAACACTTTTGCTTAGCCTTTTCCATCTTAGTCCATTGTGCTTTGCCTTACAGTTAAACTTTGCTTCACAAGCAGATTTGAATTTTCCAAACTGATTTAAAGCTTTGTCTGACTTTATAGTTGGGCTATCAGGCGCAAACTGTCAGTACCATTCTGCAATGCTTGTCTATGTGTGGCTGTGTGAGGAGAAAGAACTCTTAGGGCCTGATTTACAAAGAATCCAAATAAACACCGCAAATTGCTTAGCGCACGCTATTTCTTAGCGCGGCAGTTTCTTCAGCATTTGCGGCTGACCAACGAAGATTACTCACGCAATTGATAACAGGTGCAAACAGCAGTATTTAAATGAGGATTTAGTGCGCGCAATTACTTTGACATGGAAAGTTCTGGAGAGCAAGGAGGCCGCAAGTGCAAAATGAAATTCGACCCAGTTGAAGTCGAAAATATTAGTGGAGGAGGCAAATAGAAATATTTCCGAACTCGAGAAAAAAAAATCTAAATGTCACCAGAAGGGCTGCAATATGGGACATTTGCGCAAAAGTAAATGCAGTTGGAAAAACCAGGAGAACAGTGGATGAAGTCAAGAAGAGGTGGCAAGATATAAGACGGAGAACCAAAGAAAAAATAGCTCATAATAAAGCCTCTGCCAATAAGACAGGTGGGGGGTCGTCAGAAGGGATCCCACTGACCAATATTGAGCAACAGGTGCAGCTCACTTTCTGTGAGGAACAGATAACTGGTGTATCGGGGTATGACACGCTGGAGCCTGTTGTAGAACAAGGTACAGTATGAGCACAAAATAAACACATTAATGTCAACGTTTTCTTTATTGACAAAGTCTCGCCTCTAGGCACATTTATATAAACTAAAGTTGTGATTAGTAACATTTAAAAAAAAAAAAAAAAAACATCTTCTTTTTGTAGATTTCCATCCAGAGGATGAGTCATCGCCTCATTCTTCTGATCAGAGTCAGGCCAAACCAGCTGCAGAGCCTCAAAAGCGGTCAGTGTATGAGGACATCGACGAAGAGCTGCTGTCACAACAAAAGAAACACTCGTTAGTCCTTGAAGAAGGCCTTGCAGCAATCACTCGCGAGGTGCGCGCAGTGTCTGGTGTGGCACGGTCGCTGAGGCGAGACATCCGAGCCATTGCAGCGCACACTCGCCAGCTGGTCAGTGCTGTGTCTGGGCTGACGATGGCCGTCAATACCCTGGCAAGAGGAGTGGAAGATGGGGTTCGGGCTTTAGTGAAGGCTGTCGATGCCAGCGGGCCAACAACGCGGCAGCCAGAGCCTGGACAAAGTAAGGAGAGCAGCACAAGCGAGACGCAAGGGGTGGGCACCGTGCGTAATTTGCGAAAGAGGAAAATTACAGGGAAACGATAAATCTACAAATTTCAGCAAAGTTTGAAGGTTCAGTTTTGTTAATAAACTTGTTGAATCATGTTTGGTATGTGTGTGTGTGTGTGTGTGTGTTTTTTTTAAACGATTTAATGGATAAAAAAATGTTTTGCTCTTACCGTTCAAGAGAAAGTATTTTGAATCAGAGTTATGCGCGTTTGCTGTCCTGCATTAGGCTGATGCGCCCCGTGAGGCCCGTGGTTGTGCTCAGCCTCCTCCTCCTCCTCCTCCATGGCATCATACACCATCCCATGACGTTTTGCTATGTTGTGTAGCATGCAGCAAACAACGACGATTTGGGTGACCTTTTCTGGGCTGTACAAAAGTGCTCCCCCCGTGCGATCCAGACACCGAAACCTGCTTTTCAAGACGCCGAAGGTGCGCTCCACGGTGATTCTCGTGCGTACATGAGCCGCATTATAACTGTGTTCGCCTGCAGTGGTGGGGTTGAGCACAGGTGTCATGATGAAGGGGTGAAGGGGGTATGCGCCATCACCTTAAAAACTGAGTATAAATCTCTATCACGTTTGTCCATGTGAGTAAATTTACAAGGGAAATTCACTAAATTAACTTACCCAAAAGCCATCCATCTCCATATTCGCCATCTCTCAGCTTTAAGAAAATGGCACTGTTCTTCAGAATGAAAGAATCGTGTACCGACCCAGGATATTTTGCCACAACGTTTGTTATGATTTCCTTTGAGTCGCACACAACTTGTACATTGAGAGAATGTGTGTGCTTGCGGTTCCTATAAATATGCTCTCTGTTAGTAGGGGGGACAAGTTGCACATGGGTGCAGTCTATTGCCCCAATAACTTTGAGAAAGCCAGCAACTGCATAAAAGCCAAGCTTGGTGTTATTTAATCCCTCACGTGTGCGTGGGAACTGAATGTACATGCCGATCCTTCTTAACATGGCTTTCAACACTTGTGAGAGGACGCTCGAAAAACTGCTTTGGGAGATGCCAGCACCGACTGCAATGGTGCGCTGAAATGATCCAGACGCAAAAAAATGCAGTGCTGCAAGGAGTTTTGTTATGCAGGGTATTGGATGACTCCTCCTTGTGTCAGATTCCAAATCGGCCCTTAACTCATCCAGAAGTTCAAATATTGCAACGTTAGATAGGCGATAAGTTCCAACAATCCTCTCCTCTGGCATTCCAAATTTGTGTACTGTAGTTTAGTGATAACACTTTTTCTGATTAGTAGTTAAATTAACCTAAGCTAGTGTTTTGTTATATTACAGCTAATCTTGCTGTACTGTTGGCACCAAACCTTTGGATTATAGCTGATTTCCAGTATTTGGCTTGGTTCATTTTTTCCTGCTAATTGGATAGTTGGCCCCCTTTCTGGTCATCCTGTGTGTCACACTGACCGGCTTGACACTGTTTTGTGTAGACTACTACCGTGTACATTTCATCGTTGTGATTGGAGTGGAGTTAATGCATGTGTGATTAGGTGACTCCTGAAATGTTTCCACCCCTTGTTAACATGCCTCCTCTCTTCAGGTTTGAGTTTTAATTTACTCTTCTTCTGCTGCTGCCTCTTCATTTCTTTTTCTTTCTCTTATGATTTGAGGTGGATATTGGATGAAAAATTCTTTTGCATATGGCTCTTGAGAATCTGAACTTGTCTAAAGAGACTGAAGCTTTAACTTTTCCTTCTTAGGAAAAAAAAATCATTGGGCAGTTGAATGATGGTCTTGAGATTTCCTCTTTTCAGGCCAGAGTCTAATGATGACGAATAGGTAAGATCAATTATCAAAATCAATTTCACTTTCCAGACATTACTTATGGCAGTTCCTTTGGTATATTTTCACAAGTGGGTCTGCAGTGAACATAAAGTTCTGGTAATTATGATTACTCCGCTAATGATAATGTGAGACCAAAGGAAAAGATTATTGATGAAGTTTTAAAAAACAGTTGGTATCCATAATGAAATAAAAAAATTTATGTCTGCATTCTTTTGATGCTGACATCAAGCAAGCCAAAAATGATGCATTTTTTAATGTTTTGATCTACAAGGCACTCAGAAATCAATCAACATAATAATTATGCTCAGTCAAAAAAAAAAAATGCATAAAAAGGAAAATTTAGCCCTGAACTATCATTTGGAAAACATTGAAGATGAAGCATGAATAGCAGCAATATAAAAAACAAAACAAACAAACAAACATATACACAGTAAATGCGTGTGTGCATGGGTGTGTGTGTGTTGGTGCGGGTGTGTGTGTGTGGGAGTATGTGTGTGCATTAATTTGAGTTTACCATCATAATCATAGCACAATGACATGCACTCAGTCAATAAATGGGAAAATCCCATCTCAAATCCTGGAAAATTGCAGAATATAATTCTGTTTGAAATGTATGAAAATGAAACTTCTTGTTTCTCCCGAGGGAAAGAAAATAAGATGAATGTTTTTGGTAGTTTAAGACAAACTAAGTTGGACCAGCATCATGTCCCAGGTGTGCCCTGCCTCTCAAATACAGCTACTGAGCCTCCACCCACCACTCAGCCTGCATTGGAATAAATGGGTCTGGAAACTGGATGAATGGAGACAATAATTAAAACATGTCTAATGTCCAAGAATGAATTAATGTAAGTTGATACAGTAAGGAGTAAACTTTTCACTGAAAATGGCAAAATGTTAATTTAGTACGAAAAAGATCCCCATTTTCTTAACGTTTTTTTTTTTCTTATGACCTGACTTTAACCTAATGACAAAGCTGCTAAATAATTCATGCATTACACCCCCACATGGCAGGCTTTCAACCACTGGATTCCTGACATAAAACTGAAGGTTTAAGGTTCATATGAGGTCATGAATACACTAACTACCTCTTTATCTGTCCTTAGATTTCTTAATATATTTGATTAAAATGTGTTTGCTCAAGAAATAGATAAAAGGGCAAAGTATGTTCACCAAAAGAGGCATGAAGAAGAAATGCTGAGGCCTTTCAGATTTTGCTAGTTCATAGCCTGATATTAAAATCCAAATACAACAAGTGTGTGAGGTTAGCTTGTGTGCGTGTGTTGTACGTATGTGTTTAAAAGTGTGTGTTCATTTTGGAACGCGGACAGTCATTAAATAATCATCTTGTGTCTGACTTTGTTTAAATCAGATATGGAAAGCTTTTGTCCTCCATGACATTTTGATCTCTGCTTTGTCATTAAGTGAGGGGATGTGATGAAATTTACATAGCCCTAATTCTTCAGCCTGCTGACAACATATTTTTCCAGTGACAGCCATCTTTAATATTTAGAAGAGTACTTTCCAATGCCCTTCAACTGTGCCAGCAGTATTAATGTATCCTTAATGGGAGAGGTTCCATAAATGAGCCTCAAATGGAGCTAGACGTTTTAATGCTTGCTAGAATGGCTGTTATTTCCACACTCAGCCATAATAGTCTTTATTGCATATTTAATAAAGTGTAGGCTTGTATTAATTGTTTAGCAGCCAAGGACTTTATTAAGTGGTTGTGATGTCCTGGATGGGTTTTCCCAGTCTACAGCAGTCTCTTTGCCCCTTTTCATCTGTTCTAGTTCTGTACGGCACAGCACTGATTAGTTTAAGGCAATTTCAGAGCTTCTTTTCATGTAGCTACAGCTGAGAAATGTCTTTGTGTGTGGAGGAAATTGTTATTGTTACTAGTTAATAACCTTTCTCATTAACTAAATACAGCATTCCTTTGTTTTCATTGCGAAGAAGCAAATAGCTAAATCTTTCTGTGAACACAAGACTGATAAACCAGAAAGGGTTTACTTACTGTAAATACTGATCTATTCTGTCCTTTAGGGAAAAAAAAAAAAAAGATCACATTTTTAAAGAAAGAGCACTTGGTGTGTCAAACCACTAATGGAAACCCAATAAACCCCAAATCAACTTTATAAATTGTTTAATACAAAAGAAAGGATCTAAATAAACACTGATTTTAAAATTAGGTTTAAAATGTTTAAAAAAACAACAACCAATATGGTTTTGTAACTGTCCCTTTTAGTTATGCCGCCATGGACTTACCCTCCAGGACACCGAGGGTGCACTTTTGTCTCTTAATCTCCATGTATGTTATATTATTATTGTCATCAACTTATGCTTCTCTTTTTCTTTCTCAGCAGGGCTCCGATCCTCATGGTACCCTCTTTCTTGTTCTCTCCTGTCCAGATTGATGACTGCCCTTCTTGAGTCTGGTTATGCTGGGGGTTTTCCTCCCTCCCTGTAAAAAGGACTTTTTTACACTGTTGTCTGCTTCCTTGTGCATACTCACGATGGAGTATTGAATGGAAAAGAATATTGGAGAAACCTGTTGATTATCTTGGCATCTATTTAATCAATTGGCTTACACAGTATGAACACACCATTATTATGAACTGGACTAATGTAGAACAAATAATGGATTTAAACGGATTATAAATGGTTTATATAACTGGATTTAAGTTTAGGTCTTTCATCTCTTCAGATAGGTAGTTGGTGATCATGTTGATGATAAGGAAATGTGCACCTTACCATCTAATATGATGTATTTCACTACCACTGCACATCACCATCATGTTCACTAATGTTATTTTTTAGAATTAGCTTTTAGTTATTCTAAAGATCCCCAAAGATGCCTGTTCATCAAATATAATTACAGGCTGTAATTCCAAGACCACTTTGCCAAAAACAGGACAGTCTGTGTGACACAGAGTTAAGAACAGTTAATTTGATAAATGTGGGAACAGATTGCTGCTAATTTAGACATAAAGACTATCAGCATTTATTAAAGGGGTTGTTTTGGGACACCAAATGAATTTTTAATCGGTATTAACTTTCTTTCTGTCTTCTTTTTTTCATCCTCACTAGTTGTCTGTCTCTTCAGCTGGCCCATGCTCCCCCATTTAGCATTGATATTGCTCCATGAAGTATCCAATAAAGCTACCACAAAAGTAAAAAGACGATTACCCCTTTATGTTGAATGGGTCCAAAGTTTGCCTTCATGTGAAGTGTACAGAAGTTAGTAATTTCCAATACACTACTGTGTTTAAATATTTTAAATGTTGCTAATAATAAGCAGGTTTGAATTCTTACTCTTTGAATATTTGCAGTTGAAGGAAATATGTTTTGTTTCCTTGTGCTGCTTTTGTTATTTCCCAAGGAGACTGTGCAAATAAAGAACTACTCAACTGCGGTGCAGAGCATTACTATGAGTAAACACCAGTTTTATCTATTCTGAAATTAAATCATATTGTTTGTATTCCCAGTTCATCCATAGAAATTGATGCAACAACGCATAAGCTTTGCACCATAATAATCTAATATGCCATAAGTATAAAGTTATAGTCGATAAGACTTCTGTGATTCTAAAACATAAAGGGAGTTTTCTTCCGTCGGGTCTTCAGTTTAAAAATGGAACTGTTCCAACGATAAAAACACTCTTCCATCAAGTCTAGTCTTTTGTGAGACATTTTTCCTCCAGCAAATCAACAAAAAAGCTGTTATTTTAGACCTCAAAATGTGTAAGGAGTCAGACCATTTGATTACATAAGAACAACTTTTCCTGACCATTAGTCGACCTAAAAAATGAAAAGTTATTTTGCCTCCAAAGGTCAAACTCAAATAAGTAGGGGTCCCATAATTTTAGGGCGCATTAGGGGTTGACTGTAAAGAATTTTGAATCACAGCCCTTGCCTTTTGAACTCACTTCAAAGACATGAGTGCTTCGTACTGTGGTTTGACAGCTTTGCACTCATAAGGACTGGCTGATCTTTGTCCCCGATTCAACATTTAATTCCCCGAATGGACTAAAGATAATTAGAGATCATTATCATGATGGCATGATGCATTAGAACAACGTTGTTGCCACTCTTAAAGACCTAGGTATCAGGAGAAAGTGTGAAAGGATGTCTTAATGGCCACAGAAAATCTAAATGTAAACCTTTTTTCTTTTCTTCTAGGTTCAGGTTCTTCTTGTGAAACAATGCTGATTCAATGCGAAACTGAGGCGCTTCCATGTTGGTATAAATTGAAAAGATGTGCACAGCAAAAAGAGCTTTGTTTATCAACATTCTTTTAACAAGTATCGGTGGTTTCATTGAGGACAAAGCTAGCCTATGTGGGCAGTAAATCCAATGTTGATAAACACTTGAGTTAGCACCTCTGTGATTCAGCACACAGTCTAATGTACTAAGTTTGATAAGTGAAGGGCAAAACCACACTCATGCATTTTCATCAGGAGCCTCTGGACAAGGCTCCAACACACATTTCAATACCTCAGAGAGCCCTTACACAACAGATAGGCAGACTGTAGCTGTAATGTACATCCCGGAACAGCCATTATTGGAAAGAGGTTGCGAGGACGTCGTATTGAGGAGACAGTTAAAACCGTTTAATGAGAACTTGGATACTTGCTTAAAAAATTTACGAGGAAGGATAAAGTCAGGGTCCATCGATAGACAAACCCCGGCAAAGACCAAATAGAACACCTAAATTTGGATTAAGGAGTGGATATATCACAGGCTGCCTGTGTCTCTACTGCATTTGTACAGTACCTTGCTTTACAACAGCTTTCTAATACGTGTAAAGATCTTGCTTCCTTTACTTTGTGAGGTTTGTGTGAACCCTCCAGTGCATTGTCTATCTCAGCAGCATCTCCCTGACAGACAGAACGGCAGCTATAAATACTGCTGGCTAGGAACATGTCAGGATATTCTGGATCAAATAAACAAATGTGTTGTACAGAAGTCAGCAGATGGCAAGCCATAACTGAAGTTGAGTGAGCATAACTTGGCATGAAGGTTGTTTCAAGGAAGCTTGAGTTCTGAAAATGCACGCCAACCATTTGACTTCAATTTCCTTTCTGTCCTTACCCTAATACCCTCAGGACTGTTGGAAACAATGTTGTTCATTTAGGTTGCATTTTCTTGTTCATATGACCCTTTTAAAGCACAGTGCTGCATACCAAATATAGGATTTTGTCAATCTATTTTATCTGATTTGGTTTTTGGAGGGGATACTGAAGAGAAGTACTAATGACTTAGTATGGTACATCACTTTACTAGAGGGAACATAAAAAATGTAAGCAATGTTAGTGTTCAATAATAAAAGAGTATCTCTCTTTTGTGCAACTCTGATTCAATGAGAATCAGTAAAGAAAAGTGGGTGTAGAACTGACTTATGAACAGTCTTAAACTAATCGATAACCTCTCTCAGACTGTTCTTAGATCATTATCCTCCATACAGCTCTGAATTAGGAGCTGTTAGCAAAGTATATAAATGTTGTGCCATTTTTTTTAATCATTCTTCTCAAACACAATTCAAAGGCAATATATTATTTTAATGAATTATAATTTAGCAAATTTTTATTTATTATTACTTTTATTTTTAAAAAGTTAATTTAGTGACAATAGGGAATGAAGCTTTTTCTTTAATGGTAGCATGTAAAGAAATTTGAGAATATGAGATAATAGGCAGGGTATAGTCTGGACAGGTTACGAGTTGTTATTGACTTATTTAGCAAAATATATGATGAATCCATACAAATGAGACTAATTTCAGGTTTTTTTTTTTTTTTTTTTTTTTCTTGGACAGGCTTTTCACTTACTGCTAAAATGGTTAACTTGATCTATCAACCTATCAAAGTGTAAGTAAATAGGACAGAGAGGAGATTTTTATTAACAACTATCTATACAGTTTATGTCTGAGTGGCAGTTAAGGTTGCTATGTTAACTGGCTGACTAAAAGTTGAGCAAAATCTTGTCACATCTCCCGATATTGAGAAAAAAATAAAAAACTCTATCTTGTGTATTTTGTTTTTACAACTTTCAGCTGCCCAAACCTTTCTTTCTTGTTTTTGACTTGAATAATATGGGATTAGGAAATTAAACAAAAGTATGACTGGTTCAGGATTTTAATTAAATTTCTCTTTTCTTGTAATGGAGTTTGAAGGACAATGTGTGGCATTTTCTCATTTGGACCCTTTCAGTACCAAACGTGTTGTAGCCCATGGCTTTTTTCCTCACATTTGGATGAAAAAATATAAACCAAGACTGAAAACTGTAGATACAAAGGAACTTTAAAGATAAATTTTACAGATAAATGCCAGCAGATGTCTATTTTTAATCATCCCTTTTTTTTTTGAATGAGGATTATTTCTCTTGTGGTAACATCTTTATTAGATCAGAAACAGCACGATGTACATCTGGAAAAAGTCATAAGATTCATTTAAACATTACAATAGCAAGAAAATTCATTTCTTGATGCAAATGGCTGAATTACTCTTTCATAGAAGAAAATGAAAAAAAAAAAATGGTACTGATCTTCTTGCTCATGATCTTTCAAGGTAATCCACACAAAATGGACATGTAACAGATTACACAGCATTGTCAGTGCTTTAGATTGATTGAAAGCATTTTAAAGATTGGGAAGTCTTAATTTGCAGGACTGTTAATAATAACCAATATTTAATATTTATCGGCCATCATGAGCTTTAATGCTACATTTTCAAACAGGTCTTCACCTCTGACAACAGGTTTATAATTAAATTAAACAAGGAAGAAGAGGGCGTATTTTCTGGACTATAAGTCGCTCCTGAGTATGAGTCGCATCAGTCAAAAAATGCATCATGAACAGGGAAAAAACACATATAAGTCGCACTGGACTATAAGTCTTATTTATTTATTTAACATAGGGTGATTTTCAGATTTTTCATATCCTACTTGTTACTGCTAAAAATGACCCAGTCAGTCCAATTCCAACGTTAATGTCTGTAAATGATCATAAACATCATAACAGGGAAAGATAAACTTGTTTTTTGAGGATTTCATACACCACACAGCCAATGTCCAAAATGAACTCCTCTCACTGAGTGGAGGCTATTTTGGGATTTTTGCACTAGGAGCATCAATATGAATTGATACTTAAAAATATGTGAAATTGTATATATTTTCATATATAAGTTGCACTGGACTATAAGTTGCACAAGTAGCCAATCTATGTAAAAAAGTGTGACTTATAGTCCGGAAAATACAGTAAGTAAGTAAGTAAACAAACATTATTTATATGCACTTTTCACAGAGAGGGCCCACAAAGTGCTTCACATCATAACAATGCATACAATTTGCAATTAATATCAAGTAAAATACAAGTAAAAATAGATAAATAAATAATATGACCAGCTATTTGCTCTAACAAGCCTGCAACCCTGTATAAACGGTAGAGTACATGGTGCAATGCAACCCCCACCCCTTTTTTTTTATCATCAACAGTCCTATTATAGCTTCTTTCCAGGTTCAGCAGACTATCTGTGGGTGTAGAAGATTTGGCAGAAAACTATTGAAATGGGGAGACCAAGTCTGCATGCTGGACACACTAACCAAGAAAGACACTGAAGCATGTTACACTCCACAGAGCAACACTGATGGAGAATCTGTCTTCTCCCCTTCTGTCTCACACTCAGTCCAGTGAGCTGTTCCCTGCCTTCTCTGCTGGTAGAATTCACTCATTCTTAATTAATTTGTAATTATGCCTTTGATCACCCTGGCACAAAATCACAGATATGTTTTGATGCAACACAAATTCATCCCTGTAATTATTGAAGAAGTCTGTTATAAAACAGTTGGAAGCTCTTGCTATGACCAAAATCTTCCAGATATTTTCAACTTGAGAGCAACATGATTTGCCATGCTGTTGGTGTCCATTTTACATATTTTACTGTAGCTAAAACTGAAAGCGCCAGTGGCTGTAATTCAAATGTAATATACAAATTTTCATATTTAAATTTCATGGTGAGTTAAGGGTTACATCATTAACACTGGAACACTGGAAGTCATGTGCTGTGGGGGTATCTGCACACCCACAGCTGCATAATTTACACTCAGTATCATGAGGGCTGCTGCACTTTTTCATGTTGATCCAATGTTTTCTCATTTTGTATGAACAGAGTCTCTGTGTCCTGCTGTGCACGTAGCGATACCTAACCAAGATGTGGAGGTGTTTCTTTCCTTGTGTGTGTGTGCGTGTGTGTGTATGAATAAACCTAAACCTAAGTAAGAAGATGTGAACATTCTGAACTCTCCTGACTATGGGTGTATATTGTTATGATTTTATCTATGTTGATACCAATATTGATATTTATGAATACTACTATTGATACCTCAACAGAATTTAGAGCAAACAATAAAGAAATTACAAAATGTTAAAAGATTCAACAATTTTTTTACCCCACAAGGAGGATCAGAACATGACAGAAGCTCTTCTGATATTAAACGCTTTGAACAGAAGACCACAGAGAAAGTCATACATAAATAGAGCAATGCATTGGAGGCACTTTTGCAGTATTTTGTCAGTTTTTGTTAAGAAAAAGCAACATATTTACTTTCTCATGCTGCAACCTTGACCTCTCTGAACAGCGAGTATCTCCAGTGATGGAGAAAACTCCACTGAACACTTGTTCAGATGGTGTTAAAGAGGCTGGATGCAAAGGTAGGTAAGGGACAGCTGTGATAATACGGGAAGTGTGTTTGTCTTACTCCACCACTGGGACTCCGCAACGGTTAGGTAGACATTCAAAAAGTATCAATGAGATTTAGTCCAGAATCTTAATGGTACCCAGTATCGTTATGATTAGGAACTGGTATCAAATGATACCGGTACTTGGTTTACATCCCTGCTGATCTTGAGGACAGAGATGGGAACAGTGGTCTGTTGATCTGAACTGACACACTGAGTGCAGTTTGTTCTAATATGCCTGAGCTAAGCTACACATGTTTTTCCTCATTTGTCTCATAGGCATTACAAGTCACAAGCTAGCTTGTTACTAGCATACTAACAGTGAGGACACACAGGTCAAGGTGAAGAATAGAAGCAAATTGTGTTTTTTGTTTTATTTTTTCCAGTGTCATAAGTACTGTGTATAACAGAATAACATTTTAAATCTGAAATGTCAAGCTCTCCCTATTAAGGCTCTGCCTCTATTGCATGAATTGATTGTTATTGATCTTGACTGATAGTCATTGTTCAACTCACAAATGTAATTTTCCATCCTCTGTTTTTGCATTTGAGACACAGACGTGACAATAATGTCAAATGACATCTTTCATGATTAAGCCTTTGTATCCAATGTGCACCGCTGGAGATTTACACAGTCTCTGAATTATGTTGTTTTTTATTTACTTACAAAAATATTTAGTCACTAGGGTCTTTGCCCATGTTGAAGCCAGTCAATCCAGTAGGAAATCTTGCACATGCACAGATCCTTGTAAAAGACTGCTGTCTTAAATGGAGGATGTATCTCAGCTACAGCTGGGGTTTGTGTGCACCAGCCCATGAAAAGGTCAGCATGCAGCTAATTTACTGGTGTGTAACTAATTTACAGTACTAATTTTTACTCTCATCAAATGTTCAGTATAAGCTGATAGATTAAATATGTAGTGAAATAGCCTTTATAATGTTATAGCAGCTTGCTCAGTAAATCAAAGGGTTGCCTGTAAACAACTATTAAGGACATAACTCAGGCTTCACTTGCTTGTTCAATAAATATAAGTGTAAGACTCACCGTCATTGGTTATGTGATCCAGTCCATGTGAATGGTGTCAGTATAAACAGGGCAGACTGTTACAGAAAGGGATCATAACATACCTACAACTATATTGACTGAGGCAGTTAAAATAGGATGTGGACAATGGTGTAATAGAGGTTAGCTGTTATTTACATCACACTAAACTTGCTCATTGAATTTTAACAGTTCATTGTATCACCACGAGTCTTGTGGTCTTTGTAGGTGGCTCAAATATAAAACAATTACCAGTTTGGATTGGCTGGACAAAGTATGAATCTACTGAATTTACTTATGAAGTTTACCTATTTTGGTATCTGTCTTTCATTTGTGTGTTTGTTAAAGCACATACAGTAGAACATCTTTTTACTGTAGTGATTAAGATCTCATATCAATACAACAATAAATCAAGAGAATTTGTTCTGCCATGAGAGAAACACTTTAAACATAAAATCATGTCCTAAAAACCTGCAAGTCAACAGGAGGACTATGCTGAAGACATGAGAGGTGTAATTATGCTCTCAAGGTCCTTTTTCTTTAGAGCAGAATAAAGGGGCCTTGTAGCAGCCGAGGACGGTAGGACGCAGTAAAAGCAGGAAGCTGCAAACATGGTACGATGGTGCAGGATTATGCAGTCATACATGTTGCTGTCACTTTTAAAGGTAAAACAAATGCTTAGCAGACCTGAGAGGGAACTGCTGCCATAAGACACTAACTGATGTAAACTTTTGTGATTTAGCCACAACTGGCTATGTTCATGCTGTTTTACTTTTTGTTGTTTTAATAAAATTTGTATTGTCTGTTTACAGTTCAGTGCTTTCTCAAAGCTCACTTTCTTTCTGCTTATTTCTGTTTAAATTTCATATCATAGTAGCCTGGCTTTATGATTTTCTACTACATTCATCCTGATCCTTTGTTTATCGTTTTATGTTTATTCTGACTGCATCAAAACACCACAGCAGATGTGCAGACCTCTTTGGCTATAATATTCTCATTTAAAATGTTAAACCTTTTAAAGTGATAAATAATTAATGACGTCCTTGGTTCTAATGATATCTTAAATATGCTGTTTAAGTAATTTTCAATTAAATACATGGTATACAGTAGATTAATATTTTTTCTTTACCCTCAAACTTTGTAGTTAAAGTCACAGCTAATTTTAACGTTAACCTTGTTTTGACACTTTAAAACATTTTTGCCTGAGTGTTGATTTTAAGACGCTTTCAAATCTCCAGGAGTTTGTGAATGTGAAGAGTAAAACTAATCTACTGCACTGTTCCACTTTTAATGTTTGTCTAGAGTATTAACCTATTTTCCATCCACGCTGGGGTATATATTTCCTGCGGGCTAAAACGTAAAGTATATGCGAGGGGGAAAGTACCTCCAAGTACAGATGTGTAATGTTGGTCTGTTAAGATGCAGTGCAGAACAAATTTTAAAAGGAAATCTTCAGGAAAATGTTTTTTTTTTTTTTTTCTCCACATTAAATCAGACTAAAAGCTTGTCTGCGGTAAATGCTGTCTGATGGCTGTCAGAGTTTCCTCTGCCAACATTCATTTGCAAAGACTCAGCAACGGTGCCTGTTTTCCCACTAAAACCTGAACCACTTTTCATCCTTAATGCCCCTCTTGTTGACATAAGTAATGAATCTATGTTTGAACTAATACTTGATGTGTTACTGTAATTACACTGTGCAAAGATAGCTGTTGGGTGAGGGGTAATTGAAAGTCAAAGATATGAATTTTAAACCCTTTGTGTTTTCTTAATTGCCTCAGGGATAAGAGAAAAAACATAATTTAAGGACTGAGAAGTTAAAATTAGCATGCTATATCTTTCAATTCAACAATACATTAATATTCCTAATGAAAAACAGGCAATTATCTTTAATCAGATGTCTGTACTTTAACCTCTATCTATAGTTTGTCATTTAATCATGAAGAGATCCTGCGGAGTGGGGTGATGCCAACATGATCAAAGAGGTGACCCCCTCTCCTTGCTGTGTCTGCGAGACTAAATCATTGTGCTTTACACTAAAATGAGAGCAACTTCACAGATCTTGTTAAGAGCCAGTGAAGACGACAAGTACATTCACAGTGATTTAGTTCAATCGAAGTGCACAGCAATCTTCAGGACGAAGCTCTCTGTATATATGTGTGTGGTAGTGGGGTGTGTGTTAGTATGTCTGGGTGTGCATGCATGAGTGTCTGCATCTTCGTAGGGGAGCAAAGGGTCAGGGTCACACTCCAACTCATTGAGAGCCCACAGGGAACACACTGAGCCTGTTAGAAATAGTGCAGAGACAAGCTTAACCTATTTTTAATAGTCCGTTCCTCTCCATCATTCCCTTTCCACACCTGTCCTCTGTGACAAAAGGCTGCTGTTTTGAAGGTTAACACACTATCAATAAACTGACATTGAAAAGTTCAAAGTATTTTAAGACGTGAAACTACAGTAGAATTTTAAATGTGCAGCACATATTGCCATTTTCTTGCATTTAGGAATAAAAAAAATGCCTGAAAAAAAGTATAACATAACCTGTGTCTTTACTGAAGGGCAATGCAGGAAGAAAAAAGTTAGTGACTAAGATTCAGACAACTTACCTGCAAGATGATGAATGTTTAATGCTGGCAAAACAGTGGAATACTTTGTATTTAACAGCTTCTAAACAACAGTACATTTGCAAAATTAATATGCAGCAGAAATGACAGCTGCAAATTATGGCTGTTTTGTGGTGCCGGAATAACAATTTTACACTACATTACTGCAGGTATTTACAATTCAGAGATTGCGGTTGCATACTTAACTACATCAATTAAGCCAATAGTTGTGGAGATGTCAGATACTCCACTGAAGCAAATCTTCAGCAGACAGGGATGTGCCATGTGTTGTATTATGACACCAGCTGCAGCGACTTCCCAATGGGAAATAGTTTTGATGTTTTCCATAACTGCCACTCTTCCGCTTCATCAGGATTCCTCAAAAATGTTTTGACAGCTAAACATGTGGTGATGCTCACCTCAAGTGAGGGACATTCACACAAGTTTAGGAGAAACTGTCAGAGCTCTCCGTTTTGCTAACAGCCGTATACCAAAAAAAAAAAAAAAAAAAAAAGTTAGATTTGTTTTGGTTTTTTTTTTTATTTGTGATCCACAAGATTTGTACTGGCATGATCACACTTTACCCTGTATGTCCTCAGTATAATTTCAGCTTTAATTTGTTATGCACAATGTGAACGGAAGAGAAACAGCTTTAACAAGATAAATAAATAAGCTTTACTTTAGTACTAGCACAGCTTGAAGCCCATTTCTTGGAAATTGTATTTAACTACTGCTGAGTTTTAACATCCAGCACCCTGCTATTATTTTGCTCTCAGTGAGTCAGTATAATGAAGACAGATTCTCAGAAATCATATTGGCCAATTTCCAGATGTTGACCAGAAATTTGTCTTCAAAGCATTGTTTTCTAACTAAATTAATTACCCTCACATATCTGCTGCTGCATTTCAATGTCTGCTAATAATAAAGGAATTATGGACATTGACAAGAGATTAGGATACTCCAAATGCTGTTGAAAATATCCTAATGAATGTGTACTATCTGTCACAACTATGTAATATACTGTTTTGTGTTTTTTTTTTTTTTTACCAAAAGGCAATTCTAAGACTGTATGCATAAGTTAGACCTTGACTTGTTGCTTATAAATATCACAAAAAGAGAGAGATGCAGAAATATCCAGTTTCTTATCTGCTTGTTGGTACATTGGTAAAAGGAAAAAGGAGGCTTTTCTGGTGCTTCAAAGTCTTACCTGCTGACAACAGACGTTTCTTTGAAATACTGGACTGTGAGGACTGTCATCTGTTTGTGACAGAGGCTGCATGTTAAGGAGGTGATAGAAGAAGGCTTACAAGGAATGCACAGAGTGTTAAGGGGCGTCATAATAAGTGAGAGGTGGAAGCGAGAAAAGTGTCAGAGGGTTGAGAGGACTGTGAATGGAAACACTGGCCCTGCTTGTCCCGTCATTTCAGCAGACTCTCTGAGGACAGCGTTGTTTCCGGAAGCCTCGGTTTCCTCCTGCTGCCAGTACAAGACATCCTATCTGCGGCCGTCCCTGCTAACAGACGCCATCAGTCACACTGGCTCAAAAACCACTCGCTTCCAATCTCACCACTGCTGTGAAAGCAACTGCTCAAGCTTGTCTTGCAAATCTGCTCCTCCGTGTGCTCTGCAAGCAAAAGACATATATTTACACGTACTTGCAACACACGCGCACACACACACATGCTTTCATCAGTTTGCCAGAACCAAGAAAACACCAGTGAATTTGTCACTGTCCTGCTTTTTCCCTCCATGTAGTTGGATGCTGGATTTACAGCAACAAAATCCACCTCGTGTCATTCATGTCTTCTAAGCTTATTGTCTTCATGTAAGCATTAAGGGCTCACTGTGCCATCTAGCTTCATAGATGGAAACTTGTTCATTATATCTTTGGAAGAAGAAAAGATTCTTCACTGCCATTTCATTTTTAAATATCAGTTCATTCCCAACCACAACCACTTGAACCCATCAATTAAATATTATGCAGTAACCACAGTTATTCTATTAGCGAAGAGAGGAAGTTTCTGATGATTGGGTGTAATTTACGTTTCATGTTAACAGTCTGTGTAAACTTACAGTTGTCCTCAAAAATATCCACACCCTCAAATTAAAGGAGGAAAACAAAATCAGCTGTCAGTTAAATAAGAAGAAATTGACTTAAGTAATAATCTATAAAAATTCTATGAAAATCATGACATTGATCTTGAAGGCTGAATAGTCGATAGAAAAGCGGGTCGAGGTGGTTAGCGCTGCAGCCTCACAGTAAGAAGGTCACTAGTTTGAGTCCCGGCTGGGGAGGGGGATTCAAACAATTCCAACAGCGGCTTTCCTGTGTGGAGTTTGCATGTTCTCCCCGTGTATGCATGGGTTTTCTCCGGGTACGCCGGCTTCCTCCCACCATTCAAAGACATGCATGTTAATTGGTTAATTGGTCACTCTAAAATTGGCCCAAGGTATGAATGTGAGTGTGAATGGTTGTCTGTCTCTCTGTGCTGGTCCTGCAACAGACTGGCGACCTGTCCAGGGTGTACCCGGCCTGTTAATAGCTGGGATAGGCTCCAGCAACCCCCACAACCCTGAACTGGATAAGCGGTACAGAAATTGATTAACTGACTGATTTTAAGTGGGCTATATGCACAACTCCACTACTTCCTAAACCTAGTAGTGCTCCTCTGTTTCCTGTCTGTCATTATTGGACAAGCTGATTAATCCAGGTGTCTGGCCATTGTCGTCGTATTTACTGAGATCAGGCACACCTGGATTAATCAGTTTCTCGGGGAATGAAAGACAGGAAACAGAGGAGCACTACTAAGTTCAGGAAGTAGTGGAGCTGTGCATATAGCACATTGTGGTTGAAAAAAATATTAAAAACAAACACACAAAAAATAAAACAAAACATGCATAATGGAGCTCCGAAGATATTACAATATTGTTGAGCAACACTTTGAGGCAATCGCTGCAATCAGGTGTTTTCTCTAATGTTCAAAAAGACTTCTACGCCTCTTGATAGGTATTTTGGTCCACTGTTTATAGGAAAGGTGCTCTTATGGGTCCGGGACAGTTTCGTTTGTTTTTTTATTATTATTATTATTTCCACAGTTCAGAACAAATAGTTCTGAACTGTAGGTGTTAATGTACTTACTGTCATTTTTCTCCTTTCTCTGTTTCTCAGCACTGATCCTAGGTCTGCCAGGTTTCAGCATACCAAGCTGCCAAGACCGTTTCAGTAAAAGAAACATTACATTTCTTCTCCCAAGAGGTTCACACTCATGGGCTTCAAATCATTCTTTAGGTTATATATTATACTTTGCCACATCTGAGCTTTTCTCTCTAACCACACCAGTCAAGCCTCTGGCCTTTTCAGGGCTCTTGTTAGCAGTTAGCACATCTGATTTCTTCTTAGCAGTGAATCACAGCCAGGACTGTGGCCTGCTCTAGGCAACTGTTCCCCGTTGGCACATCTAATTTCTTCTTCTCCAGCGTTTCATGCTGGCCATCCCACGGTGGCCTCCTCCAGGCTTCTTGTTAGCTGTTAGCACATCCAAACTCTGTGTCCATTGCTTCAGTCACCCTTCTGGTTGTCTTTAAGAATCTTGTTCAGGAGCAGACTTCTGCATTCCTCCCCTGAATGCAGACTTAAACTCAAAATCAACAGATTTTACACTGCTCTTCTTATATCAATCAATACTGCTTGTCTTCCTAAGTGCATCAGTAGCATGATAAGCAATCATACATTTCTGTTTTCAGGTTAGGTCAATAGATATGAACTGGGATGGATGGTTTTACAGGCAACCTATTTAAGGTCAAGATGAATCTGTTTGCGCACTTTAAATATTTGATTTAGTGTCAAATTTTTAGGTCAGGTCATAACAATTATTCTTAATCTTTCTGTTTCTCTAAACCAAAGACTCTCACCCTCTCAGCCTCCATGGAAAGATAACCAACAGAAGTTATGATAATTTGATAGGAGTATACTTCATGCTTAATGTTTACAAGGGGCTGCTACAGAAGAAACAAAATGATCATACAACAGTTCTTCCTTCTGACAACTGATAATTTCAAACTGTATGAAAAGAGAGAAGTGAAAAGACAATCACGCATCGCCCTGGTTATGCAGGTGACATTTTAATACATGCGTGCTTAAACCTGCGTATGAATAAATGCAGGTGATAAGATTCAGATCTCTAAGTTTTGAAAGGAGATAAGTTGACACTGGTGTTGGATGGAGACTTAACTCGAGCTTGTCAAGGGATTTTTTCAAGGTAGAGTGAACTTGCTTTGGTCTTTTAATCATTCATTTTCTAAAGTCTCTTATGGATGTGCTTTTTTCCACCAGCATTGAAACAAACTTTTAGAGGATAAAGTTTAAAAACCATAAAAAGGTTGAAGGCCAGAATGTCGTGTGAGATAATCCATGTCAAAAGAGGTACTCCTGGTATATCATTATACAGTATATGCTGGCCGTGCCATGGTGCCCTACATCATACTGTCCATAGAACTTGTTAAAACTGTTTATTTTTTTAAGTATCACCACTTCAGAAGAAGAAAGCAAAATTGAACTGTACTTTCTTCATGCAACAACATTGTGGCTCTTCTCTCAGTAACTCCTCTACTATGGTATTTTAGCAGGGTTTTTTTTAAAGTTTTCAGCAATGTTTGTGTACAAGAGTCTAAAATATGAAACATACACTAATGTCACATTGTGGCTAAAAATGCAGTTGTTTCAATATTATAAAGTAATTGTGTATTTAGTAATTTTTTAAAAAAGATAATGTTTAATTTCACAAAATGGTGCAACTTTGCCACAATATTATAGTAAGTTTAGGCTCTATGCAGTCAGAAAACAACTCTTATGTGGTATTAATCCAGAAGTGTCTGTTGTTCTGCTGCTTGTATATCATGATATCTCTAATCAAAACATACATGTTTCAGCTTGATAATTAAAACTTATAAATGCACTTCAACACAGCCCACTATTATGTGTGGTCAAATGCAAGATGCATTGTGACACTTCCTATTGGTGCTAGTTGTGAGACTTAAAGGAGCCCTTTCATGAAAAATGGACTTTTGAGAGCTTTTCAGCATGTTACTGTGTTATTTCCTCATAAAAAACTTCATTTAAGTAGTTTTTTTCTTCATTTGTGCATATTTGAGTAATATATATGAATATTCAGGCAAAGCTCTAGCTTCCTTAACATAACTGACTGACACCGGTATACGCAACGAGGTGGCACCAATCACGAAGCGTCCAATACGCAAGTGCAGCATCGTAGCAAGACGCCCTCTTTGTTCAACAGAAACTCTTAGAGAATCCCAACCTATACACACTCTCTGAGGATGAAACTAACAGCCTGCAGGAAGATTTCCTCAGAGACAAGCAGCCATCAGCTAACAGATGTTTGCTCCAGAGTACAGGAGAAAAGTTTTTTTTTGCTTGCTTGTTTGTTTGTTTGTTTTTTTAAGCTCTAGAGGACGGCAAGTTGGGAAAAATGTGGTTGCGTTCAGCGTGGGAGTTTATTTGTTGTACTGGACGAATCGACTTGCCAGAAGTGGTTGGATTTTATCATCAGGAGCAGAAAAGAAAACCCTCACCTTTGTTTGTGAACTTCACTCCTGACAGCTTCATGAATCTCGGGCAGTAAAGTTTTTTTTTCTCGAGGATTACTACTGAAACCTGACGCAGTTCCACCATAAAAACTCCTCACGGACAGACAACAACACCGGTGAGTGAAAAAACGTCTCTCAGCTCAATGCTAAGTATTAGCCTATGATTTGTTTTCTAATTTACCTACTTGTCAGGGGTCTCTGTGATATTGCTTGTCCAACTCCATATCAGACTCTGGGTCGAGCGCGTACAGCTCCATAACAGGCTGCTCCATTTTATCCCGTCAATTGGAGTCTGATTGTCCATTAATGTTTACAAATATCATCCATGTGAGTGTCGGTGCCGGTGTTAAAAACAATTCTGTGACTCTTCAGAATCAGTGTCTCTTCCGGGGCGACGTCATGAAATGGGTCTAAAACATGTTGCAATTGGTTGAGAGCTCTTTGGTTCAAGACAGTCAGCCATCTTACTTCCATGTTGGAAATTAGACGCATAAAAAAACTAATAATTAATTAATTATAGTAGCGATGTGAACATATTTAGCTTATAAATGCCTGTATTTGACTTTTGGAATGTTTGAAAAGCATGATACAGCTCCTTTAAAACTATATGACATGCCACAAGTGTGTTATTTAACTTTTTTTTTTTTCTACAATAATACAGTAGAACAGTCACCGGTGTATACATGTATAGTGTTATTTTGCAATACATTCTTTTTATTAACTTGCTAAAATGTCTATATTCATGCCTTTTCTATAAAATTCCATCTCTTACATTTGTATATAAATCAAATTATTTTATTTCCTTTTCACTGCACCTCCTAACCTCATTCCCTTATTCAATATGAGCACATTAGTCTTCTGTTCATGTTCTTGCAAGAGTTTACCACGCCTACAGCCCTCCCTAATGAGAATAGAGCATAATTCAACCCTCCTCTTCTCCTCCCAATGTACTCTAAGTGACAGACTAATATACATAATCAACTGAGTTGGTGGCTTTAACCTTTGATCTCGCAACCAAACATGTGCTTGAGAATTGGTGTGAGCTCACTAAGTACTCTACAAAGCATGAAGAGTCTGTCCTTATTGAGAAAAAGGGCTTGTTGTAATTTGTCCTCATTTGTCGAAAATAGTCAACCTTTTTTCATGGTATTTTTTAATTTGATAGAGAAAAAAATGTTCAAAAGCCAAAAAGCAAAAGCTGAATCTGCTGATTTGTGTTTTGAGGAGTATTTTGGGTTCACCCTAACTCAATGAAAATTTTCTATAATATGTAACTTATGAGGCATCTCTCTTTTTTATGGCCAACTTTTTTGTTGCAAAAAAATGTTAGTGGAAGCAGACAAATGACTCAACTCTGACGCAAAATGGCGAGGTTTTTCATACAGTATATACACCGACTTTAAGCAAAGTTGATCCACTGAGTCAGCGAGGAGTATAGTCACTGAAATGAAAAGGCATTTGGGTGATCTCTGACTGGATACCTCATGCATTTGATATTTTCAAGAAGACATTGAGGAGTGTTGAGTGATCTGTCAGCAAGAAGCTACAGCATGTGAAAAAGCAAGAGATGGGGTCCAAACAATCAGAAAATTACATACAACAAACATGACAGAGAGTTGACAAAACAAAGTCTACTCAACAGTAGGGATGTAACAATATAGGCGATATCACGATATTGCGGTAGGGAAACTGCCATGAAATTGTTGTTGTCTTGTCACGGTATTAAACAGCGTACTGTATCTCTTGAGGCAAAACTAATAGTTTTCAGTCCGCTCTATGCGTAGCGTGATATACTGAACTACATAGACCATGATCCTTTGCTGCCAGTGCGCTCTTTTGAGCCAATTGGAGCACAAGTAGCCCCACACACAAGAAAAACAAATGTGAAAGGCAGTCAGGTGAACACAGCATGTATATATGGAGGATTGAAACAGCTGTTATTGTCCGAGACAAGAGAGAGCTTTGTTCATGTTCTGGAGGCCACAGGGACAAGAAGAAAGTTAGTTTTGGTCTGGTTATTACTCCACGAGAAGCTTCATCCGTGATGCAGCAGGGATCACTGTGTTTATTGGTGAGTTTATATTTAACCACAAACCTGGTCCATGCAGGGCTGGGTTGTGCACACAGTGATGTCTGTGTATTAAAACGCCTCGCGTGTTGTACACATTTTCGTATTTTCTCACCACTTCGATCAGCTGTTCATTAAAACTCTCCGTTTAACCTGCAGCAGCGGATGCAGAAGTAGTCACAGTGCATCTGACTGGTCACTGGCAGGTGGACTTATTTATTTTCATTTATTGACTACTAAAGAAGAGGCAATTTCTTTGTGCCTGGGTTTTTTTACTTATTAAAGGTTGAATATGGAATATGGACAGAACAGCGACATCACGTGTGTCTAGGTTATAGTTGCAACAGCAGAAAAACAACTCCAGCAGTTTGGGTGCCAGGCTCGCTGGCGATACGCAAGTGACCAACAGTCTGCAGCATGTCCAACAAGTAACGCAGAGGAGTTTATAACCGACAGCGAACGTTAGCAAACAAGTTAGCAAACAAGTTAGCTTACCGCTCCAGGAGGAAAGTCGCCATTTTCGTGTTTTGGTGCCGTGGAAAATGTTATGTGGGTCCATTTAGTGTAGTCTTCACCTAAATTTACTCCAGGTTTTGCTCTTCACAGGTCACTCCTCCTCAGAAACAGATAACAATATCTCCAGGGCTCTGAAGCTGCTGCTTCACTCGCCGTCTCCACAGTTTCCCCCTGTACCAGCCAATTGTGTCTAAAATATTGTTGCTACACAGAGATCGTATTTGGCAATCCGCAATGGCCGCGTGTATTGGCTTTTAAACGTAAATATAATCCCATTGTCGAACCCGTTAAAATTTATTTTATAATTATTTTTAGGCTAAATCAAATTTTTTTCTAGAAAATGTACTTTCATTCTGTACCCCCCCAAACGACCTGTGGAGGTATTATTTTTAAAAGAAATATAGCTTTTAATAAAAATGTTCCATATTCAACCTTTAAATAGGCTGTTTTAATGCCTGGTTAAGTTTTTTTAATCTAGTACCTGAGCTGTCTTCTCAATAAATATATGTTGGATTTTTACTTGAATTTCACGCTTCAGCAAAGGTTTTTCAAGCTGTTCAAAATGTCACAACCTTGAATATGACAATAAATATTGTAACAATGACTCGTCAAAGCATTTTATACCATCATTATTGTTATCGTGAGCCTCCCCACAATATCGAGATACTGTAAATATCGTATTGTGAGGTTCATATTGTGATATCGTATTGTGAGATGTGAATATCGTTACAGCCCTACTCAACAGTTTGGCTACACAGTGGTAGAGAAAACTTACTTTGTCTTGATGTCCAGTGCACAAAATCATCAAGGCTCAAGAGAACAAAACCTTTGGAGGGAAACTGACTTTTTGTCTTCAAGTACCAAATCAGCAAAGTAAACTAAAATACCATGTGATTACTACTTGAGACATATTGAAACATTAATAATGGAAGTTTCTGCATAATATCTGGAACTGTTTGCCAAAGATCAGACAAGTGAGATGGGATGAAAAAAAAAAAAAAAAAAAAGATTCATTGCCTCTGCACGCAAGCATAGGACTTCAATACTCTCACACAGAAGAGAAACACATATTGTGGTGTAAATAATACAAGTAAAAAATACCACAACCTGAACTTGGCCTTGATAGTTGGATGAGAATAAAAAATTATGTAAATCTTATCCTAAGGCCTTTGCAGTGAATACATCATCAAAAGAGCAAATGAGGGAGTCCCAGGAACTTTAGAAATCATTGCCAGAGGCACACTGGAGATGCTTTGGCAGCTCACTGAGAGACGTAATGTTGATTTTTCCTTCAGTTTGTCACCTGCCTGTATTTACTAATAAATTTTAAACCTACTTGAAATCAACAGGTATTCTTAATAAATAAAACATGGTAAAGCTTCATATTAATATAGAGATCTTTAAATTACTGGCTGCGGCTTATAATACTGTTTTATTCCTTTCATTTCTTATTTGCTACTCTTGCTGTATGGGCTGCAAATGATGTTTTCCATACATAATATAAATCTCAAAGCCTGAGGGACATGAATATAACTAGAGAGGGCTTTATCACAACTTTGCCTGTTGAACTTATCTCTCCTTCTCTCCCTCTCAGCTGCTATTATTTATTCAGTTTGTTTGGCGGGACTCAGTAGCCACGGCAGCCCCAGCCTGGCAGACCTATCGAACTGTGGCATAATAGATGTAATACATCAATGCGTTTGAGCTGAGAGCCTTTAATTAGGCTTTCCTGCTCGTTTCATCAATTCCCCCCTGCCCTCCCGGGATTTAGGGGAGGGGCTGGGGTAATACGGAGGGGTCTCCTGCGCTGCATGTGAATCACTGAACCTCCACCTCCCCGGCCAATTCCACTGCCTCCTCACTGGGCTCTTTGTCCCTGAAAATCACCGGCCCCCAGCCTGCCATCCTCCTCCCTACCCAGCCCACTGCCACTCATGTCTGCAGGGTCAGACAGCATAAAATGCTAATCCTCACCTGAATGTCAATAATTAAAAACATGTTGCCCTTCAGGGTTTGAAAGGAACTTGCTTTATCTCAGAAAGCAGCAGGGATGTCCAGTACGAAATGAGTGATTCTTATGTGTAGCTCTGCTTGTCTGTGCCTGCATGCATGTGTGTGTGCATTAGTATTGCTGTGTGGCCTTGACCTTGCTCCCCAGGTGCTGTTGAAATGTGTCATGTTA
The DNA here is from genome assembly GCA_023101725.1 of Atherinomorus stipes. Lineage (NCBI taxonomy): Eukaryota > Metazoa > Chordata > Actinopteri > Atheriniformes > Atherinidae > Atherinomorus > Atherinomorus stipes. The sequence continues at coordinate 489,728 of JALJCO010002435.1, forward strand.
AATAAACGGCAAGGAGGGCCCAGTGGTGACCAGCAGCGCAACTGCAAACACAGACCAATCTCCTGCTGATTTTGCCATTTTCTGTTTACCATTTCTAACCATTTGCTTTTCACATAAATCATAACAGCAAAATGACATTTACAACAAGAGTTCAGCCACACCAGACCACAAAAATGAGAAACAGATCCAAGTAAGCACAAAATGAGGATGACAGCTCCTCAGCTTTCATGGCCTATATGCTGTAGACTAATTGGACATATTGCAGATTTTATTGATTGCTTTCTTTCAAGTGAATGTATAACTAATGGAATTCTGGTTGCATGACACTGTTTTGGATGAGATGTAGTTCATCTGATACTTATTCTGACATTTCAAGGCAATATTACTTAGACTAGTTTTTTTTTTTTTTTAAGGAAATACCCTCCCCCTTATGAAAAATGTAATAATTGTTTTCCTAATACAGTATAATGTCTGTATAAATTTAAAGGTATAGTCTGACGTTCCCCCCCCTGAAAATAAACGTTACGTGTGTTCAGACCAAGCGCAATTTGGGCGTCAAGGGCGTCAGGTTTACATGCAAAGTCAATGGCTGACGCACGTTAAGGAGCGTCGGCCTCTCCTGCGGCGTGTTTCGCGCGGCGGGCGCGGCGCGTCTAGGGCGTTAGCGCGTCGAGTTTTGAGATGTTCAGCGTTTGCGCGTCAGGGGCGTCAGACGCCGGAGTTGAAAAATCTGAACTTTGGCGTCTTGACGCGGGGCGTTGACCAATCAGAGCGAGTCATGACACACACACTTTTTCTGACAGGAGAGGAAACACGCAGAAGAACCAGGGAAATCTCCTCTCTATCTGAACACAGAGGAGGCTAAATTGTGATCTGTGTCCGGTCCCGGTTTCTGAACGGTGGTTTGATGACCTGCTGTCCTGATGGGATGTACTGGGCTGATAATGCTGCCACATCGGGACAGCGGGTTGTTAAACTGGGCCGGATCAGACGGCTGAAAGTGCCGCTCGCCAGCAGCTCCTGGAGTAAATGATGAAACTCATCACAGTCAGAACACCTGGAATCATTTGGTGAACCGGACACAGAGCAGAGATGTCAGACGACGACATTCCCTGCTTTATTTATCACATTAAGCCGAGCCGCTCTCTCTCCTGCACCTGCCATGGTGCAGAGAGACCGTAAAAGGAAAAAGAGAAAGGAGAGGCTCCTCCCACGGCACGGCGAGCGCTGCTCGACTGGACATCTCTCGCCGCGCGTCAGGGCGTCAAGACGCGGAGAAACAGGCATCGGACTTTTAATGACACGGCGTCCAACTTTGGGCGTCGGGCGCGCTTTTGACGCCCAAATCGCGCTTGGTCTGAACACACTGTTAGACTTGTGCAAGTGGAAATCCGTCTCAAACTGCGCCTTTGGGCCTCTACTCGCGTGCCATGGCGCGTTTGAATGCATCTCTCTCTCCCCCTGCCTGTAATTTGCTCTTTAGCTTTGTTTTCTTGTGTTCGGCACATTTCTGGGTGGAGATTTCTGTTTATATCGGCAGCCAATGTCAGAACTAAGAGCATGACGCTGTGTGGAAATAAGCTCATGATTGGAGCAGATGCCAGTCACTCGAACTCTCGAAGGAAAAAAAAAGAAAGAAAGGAAACACCGTGGATGCGCCAAAGAAAAGGTAAGAGCTTCAGATAATGCACTTTGGAGAACCAGGGTAATCATAGTTTGGCTTGTACCCACTTCCGAGCTCTGAAGGAGAAGCTTGAAGTTAAATAGGTTAGCTAGAACGAGGCAGCCATTATCCTGAGAGGGAGGAGCGCTAAGTTTGAATACTGTTGTTTGCAAACAGAAACGCTGGAGGGACTTCGGACTCTACCTTTAAGGTTGCATTTTTTTAGGTGAGCAAAGAAAATCATTGGCTGACCATGCTAACTTACAGCAGATCAAAAAGACCAAATAAAAAAGCAAATCAGATCAGATTCATCAGAATGACAGCTGTGTGATCATGTGATCAGTTTTGGCCTCAGAAAAAAACAGAAAAACCACAAAGTCCTGGGGTCTGTTGCACGAAGCAGGTCCAACAAACTCTGAGTGTAACCCTGAACTCTGAGTTGATCTACTCGGAGATTCGAAACTCTGAGTTTTCAGTCCCAGAACAGCTGATTTGAGTTGGTTTAATCAACTCAGGGTAGTTCAACCCAGGGTTTTAAACATGCTCTACCATGATAAAAAGCCAGCATCAATTGAGCACCGATTCGACGAGTCACCATGGCAACGTAGACGCAAAGGCCTGGGCTGAGCTCGCCATTGAATGGAACAAACTTCTAAAGCCTCATATGGCGAGTCTGAACTGTTGCAATTTAAAAAAAAAAAAAAGAAGAAAAGTTTGTACAGGTGCCTATTTGGTCAAATGGCTTGCACGTCTGCCTTTCACTTGGGAGGCTGGTGTTTGATTCCAGTTTTGTACTTTTATCACAGCCATTTTAGTTATTTAACTTGGGTGCAATCCCACGGGGAAGAAGCGCTTTTGTCGGCAGCATTAAGATGACATTTATCCGTCACATTTCTCCAATGCCCTACATCTCCAATTAAAGAAAAAAAAAAATCTATTTGTGAAAAAATGCAGGGCAATAAACAATAACTTATCTGCTTTGAGGAGAAAGCGTATGGCAACATGAAAAAAGTCACATCTGGGATTGAACAACAACTTTCTGCATGACAGACATCAACCTTGTCCATTTACCCAGAGATAGAGACAGTTTAAAGGTCAAATAATCAGGACAAACCATCGCTCGCAAACAGAGAGACAGGACCTCCAACTGTCACATACGGCCAGTGATATTATACATGTATGGAGGATCAGCTTGTATGTAGATGAATGACTGATGTGAAACTGTAACACCAGAAATGACAACTGTCGGGAAATGAGAGAACTTCTATCCGTGATCTAATAACGATCTCCGAATGTTTAACTCTCCGTAGAAATGCAGCATCTTAATTCATGAAACCCTTATCGAAAGAACACGTGTGTAACCTACAGACTCTGATTTATTTTTTAATCATTTATTTTTTAATTATTTAATGTTTTATTCAAGGTGGCAGCAGCCAAAACTCGTCACTGACTGAATGAATGAATGAGGAAATTAAACGGCCAGTGTGGCTAAAAGTGGGCGGAGACCGTGAAACTCAAGGTTTATTCACACTAACCTGCTCCCGACCAGGTTAGTTTCAGAGAGTCTGTTACCATGGTAACTGACAGAGGGGTTAAGTTACCCCTCTTTGTGAAACAGGCCAGACTTACTCCTCTTTCCCTGGGTTGAGTTACCTACTTGTGTTACGGAAAACTCAGAGTTTGACGAATTTCAGGGTTAAACAACTCAGGGTTTTCATTAAACCTGCTTCGTGCAACAGACCCCTGATTCTGACTCAGGCAGTGACAATGAAAACAAAAGATAAAGGAAATACCTCCAGCCTGTGGGAAAATGATAAATAACTGTTAAAGGAAACTTCATGTACAAGCATTAAAAGCACTCTATATGAACTATGGGTTCTTTCTAAATGACAAAATAGCTAGACCGAATATTAGTTAATGTGTTTGCAGACTTGATTCTATTGCTGTTTGCCCTATTTTTACATTTGTGATCCACAGAAATGTTATAATTGAGCAAAGCAGTGTTGTGTAAACATGTACAGAGTATAGCAATAACAGTACTGTAACACTTTATCATATGGACGTGCACCTTAGGCTATGGGGAAGCTACAGCGCAGGCTAAACCATATTTTCTGCATCAGCCTGACAATCACGCATAAATTTGCATCAGTTCATAGACACTGTATGGTTAAAACTGTGCGATGAGCCAAACATAATGTCTGTAAAATAGTCAAGTTTATTTGTGGGGTGGCCAAAAGGGGATGAAAGCACAAAATTACCCTTGAGCTGGAAACCATGTTTAAATGACCAAGTTAAATTTCATTATATGTTTTTTTTTTTTTTTTTTAATTGATGTGTCCCATATCTGATTGGTCTGATTTTCAAATCCACCATGAGATGCTTTAGATTGTAGTCCCAGATCAGACAGTATCTGTTTAATAGATTATATTAAAATAGAGGATGAGTGGATGATCATTTTCTATCCCATGCAACTTTTTGCTTAGAACTAAGCTGGGGTCACCTGGTAAGAGTCTGTTTTCATGCACAAAGTCATCTCTCTATGTTGATCTTAAAGGAGCTGTATCATGCTTTTCAAACGTTCCGAAAGTCAAATACAGGCATTTATGTTCTAAATATGTTCCCATTGCCACATATAGAAACTAATCTGGTGTTAAATATTAGTTTTTATGAGTCTAATTTCCAACACGGAAGTAAGATGGCTGACTGTACTGAACCAGAGAAACTCTCAACCAATTGCAACATGTTTTACACAGAAAAGACACTGATTCTGAAGGGTCACAGAATTGTTTGTAGCACCGGCTTCAGCACTCACATAGACGTTATTTGTAAACATTGATGGATAATCGGACTGCGATCGACAGAATAAAATGGAGCAGCCTGTTATGGAGCTGTATGCGCTTGACCCAGAGTCTGATATGGAGTTTGAAGTACACACAGCACCACAGAGACCCCTGACAAGTAAGTAATTAGTAAACAAATCATAAGCTAATACTTAGCATTTAGCTGGGAGACGTTTTCACTCACCAGTGTTGCTGTCTGTCCATGAGGCGTTTGGGAACTGTGTCAGGTTTCAGAAGTAGTCCCCCCCCAAAAAAACACTTTACTGCCCGAGATTCATGAAGTTGTCAGGAGTGAAGTTCACACACAAAGTTGAGGTTTTTTTCTGCTCCTGAAGTTATAATCCAACCACTTCTGGCAAGTCGATTCGTCCAGTACAACAAATAAACTCCCACACCGATCGCAACCACATTTTTCCAATTTGCTGTCCTCTAGAGTTTTTTTTTTTTGTTTTTTTTAAAAAGCTTTTTGCCTGAACTCTGGAGCAAACATCTGTTAGCTGATGGCTGCTTGTCTCTGTGGAAATCTTCCTGCAGGTTGTTAGTTTCTTCCTCAGCGAGTGTGTAGAGGTTAGGATTCCCTTTGAGTTTCTGTTGAACAAAGAGGGCGTCTAGCTACGATGCTGCAATTGCGTATTTGACGCTTCATGATTGGTGCCACCTAGTTGCGTATACCAGTGTCAGTCAGTTATTTTAAGGAAGCTAGCTTGGCCTGAATATTCATATATGTTACTCAAATATGCACAAATAAAGGAAAAAAAAGACTTAAATGAAGTTTTTATGAGGAAATAACACAGTGACATGTTTAAAAGCTCTGAAAAGTCCATTTTTCATGATACGGCTCCATTAACTCCCATAGACAATCAAATTTACAGGAAAGAATACATGCCTTGTTCTCTCAAAGAAAAACAAAAAAAAATAGATAAATAAACAATGTTGGCTGGTAGGTCCAGCTCTAACAATTATTACAGAGAAAGCCATTTCACAGCTGAGTCTTTAAACATGTGTTGGTGCACTTTCAAAAACAGATGGCTCATTTGTTTTGCCTCAGTCCATATTGTTACTGTTTATGAAATAGTCCCATAATAGATAAAGTTACAGATGCAGGGATGAAAAAGTTTCCTTTCTGCCGACTGCCAGCCACTTACCAGTGACTTGTCTGCTAATTCAATCGCACAGAGAAACGCCTGTGTGCCCAGGGGAAATGATTTCAGAGCATAAATGAATGCCCGGAACAAGGACGTTTCCACACGCCAAGTTTGGACACCATGCGTAATGACGAATTCACGGGACAAATCGTTCAGGCAGTGATAGTGCAGTAATAGCGCACTATTACTGCACCACTTTGGCAGAAAAAGGCGGAACTTTTTTATGCCCGCATCTGTACATTAGTGCCATATAAAACAAACCTGTAATTTTCCTGGGCCAACCAACACGATTTTTAAAGTAATGTATTTCTGCCTCATGTGTCCAACAAGTTAGTGCATTTAGAAATGGGGCACGTCCCAATGGCCAGTAATCCAAGAGCAGGGTATTTTGTTGGAATACAAAATCACAGCTTGTTTTAAATCAAGCCATGATGTTTTCCAAACCTTAAACATTTAGTTTTAGATAGCTTACATAACCTTTATCATTGTATTTTTAATCTGTAACCTTGTATAAACGACGTGGGTGTCTGTGTGCTCCTTAAAATGAAAAAGCAGATATTTGAGCTTTTTCTCTGAATTTTATCCTCATGCAAAAACAATGGTCAATAGCAAAACAGTCAACCAGTCTCTCTCTCTCTACTCATTCTCCCTTCACTTAAGCTTTCTCTTCAAAATGAGATGCTGACCTAAACTCTCACTATTTTAAGCAGTTTTTAATGGTAAGTAGTAACGACACACAGTAAAGAATAAAAGTGCGAGGAAGCAGTGACTGAATGCAAAAACCATATCTCAAGGTAGTTATTTAAAAAAAAAAAAATCCAGCAGTTGAAATAAGACTCCACTTTGACTCCTCAACTTGTTCATCCTGCATCCACTATGACCTCTTGCGCCCTTTTTTCTGTGCCTCAAGTGTGAAGCAACAGTTGATGTGATACTATTTAATGAAATGCAATCTTCTTTGGATTTATTTTCATCTGCAGTAGTGAGGAAAAAACATGAACATCAAGTCTGTGGACATGGATCAGTAGATGATGCTTTTGTTACTTTTTAATGTTTGCCAAGAGACGGGGTTAGGTCACCATGCAAATAAGTAGTGTCCGTTCTAGGCAATTTCTGGAAAACACAGAACTTTTTCATGTGAAAAAAGAAAAAAAAAAAGTAGAGTTTGACAAGCACATTCTGTATATTCCCATGGGAAATATTGCCAAAATGATTTGTGTAGCTCTATGGATTTAAGTGGTTTAAAATCCACACTGTGAGAGACAAAAAGATGGAAAAAAAGATAAGGTAGAAGCTACAGATCTAAGAATATTTCTGAAAACATTTGTTAAATTGTTGTTCAAAGAGAAAGTACCTGGGGCGGTGATTAGCTCAGTTGGTTGAGCAGCCGCCCCATGAACAGAGGCTACAGTCGGTGCAGTCGGCCCAGGTTCGATTCCTGGTCCAGGTCCCTTTGCTGCATGTCACTCCCCACTCACTCTGCCCCTTTCCTGTCACTATACACTGTCACATAAAGGCCACTAGAGCCCAAAAAATCCTAAAAAAAAAAAAAGAGAGAAAGTACCTATACTGAAGTAAGATTCCTGCTCCTTAATTAAAATAATATGAGTGAGCTACTTTAAAAAATAAATAAATAATAAAATAAGCAGCAGCAGTTTAGATCAACTTAAAGGAGCTGTATCATGCTTTTCAAATGTTCCAAAAGTCAAATATAGGCATTTATAAGCTGGATATGTTCCCATCGTTACTATAGAAACTAATTTGGTGTTAAATATTAGTTTTTCGATGCATCTAATTTCCAACACGGAAGTAAGATGGCTGACTGTCCTGAACCGCGGAGCTCTCGACCAATTGACCTATGGCTAAACCACGCCCCCAAACGCGATGAGCCAATCACAGTGCGCACAGCTTTCCCATACACTCGGACATTCTCTGCTTAAACGTCCATTGAAATGCATTGAAGTTAGTCCGTTTTTGTTCGTTTTTATGTGTTCTTTTTAGTTTAAAATGGTCAAACGTGTGCATGGGGTACATGCAACTCCGACACTAGGTATCCTGAGAGGCTGGGTGACAGGGTGTATTTTTTTGCCTTTTACCAAGTCACATCAAGCCAAAGTTATGCGGCAGACCACAACATCAACTGAACGTGGATAAAATGAACAAGGATGTCTACATCTGTTCTAAGGTAAGGGAACATCGTATTCGAGGCAACATGTTGTCACTTTGCTTGAAAGAAATATGAAGTTACCTTCCCTAACGTTAGTTTAAGTTGGCTAACGCTAGCTAAACATGCTAGTTTTGGTACGTTGTAACGGTACATAAGACGCTGTCGTGTAGTACAGGTGTCGTGTAGTAACATCGATAACGACACGCCTCTGGCTTCCAAGCTGCAGCCAGACTGCTCCGCTTCCGTGGCTGTTTGATCAGTTTTTGTCAGATGATCACTTTTTGGCACAACAACAGCAGCCGGCAGTAGTTTGTGCAAGAAACTGAGGGAGCGACACGGGTCACATTCAGAGATTCACAGGCTGATTTCTACTCCCAGTTTAAGACTTCTGAACAATTTCTTTTTGTTTGTTTGTATTGTTTTTGTTTTTTAATTTATCTTGTCATGATCTCTCTGTCTGATCAGCGTCTGTTGTCCGTGTTGACAGCTGTCATCTCCCGAAATGTCACATAGCGCCTGTCACCGAATGTTTGTTTGTCCGAGTGAGTGGAGGGGGCGGGGCTTAGCCATAGGTCAATTGCAGCATGTTTTACGCCCATTTCATGACGTCGCCCCGGAAGAGACACTTATTCTGAAGGGTCACAGAATTGTCTGTAGCACCGGCACCGGCAGCTCTCATGTGGATGTTAGTAGTAAACATTGATGGATAATTACTCCGATCGACGGGATAAAACAGAGCAGCCTGTTATGGAGCTGTATGCGCTCGACCCAGAGTCTGATATGGAGTTTGAAGTATACGCAGTACCACAGAAGTACCACAGAGACCCCTGACAAGCAAGTAATTTAGCGAACAAATCATAGGCTAACAGTTGCGCTGAGCTAAGCAGCACTCACATGGATCTTGTAAACATTGATGGATAATCGGACTCCGATCAACGGGATGAAACGGAGCAGCCTGTTATGGAGCTGTTGCGCTGACCCAGAGTCTGATATGTAGTTTGAAGTACACGCAGTACCACAGAAGTACCACAGAGACCCCTGACAAGTAAGTAAATTAGCGAACAAATCATAGCCTAACAGTTAGATTAGCTGAGAGATGTGTTGACTCACCAGTGTTGTTGTCTGTCCATGCGCGTTTTTATAGTAGGAACTGCGTCAGGTTTCAGAAGTAATCCCAGAGAAAAAAACACTTTACTGCCAGAGATTCATGAAGTTGTCAGGAGTGAAGTTCACACACAAAGTTGAGGTTTTTTCCCTGCTCCTGAAGTTATAATCCAACCACTTCTGGCAAGTCGATTCATCCAGTACAACAAATAAACTCCCACGCTGAACATAACCACGCTGACGTAACTGCATTTTCCCCAACTTGCTGTCCTCTAGAGCTTAAAAAAAAAAAAAAAAAGGAAGAAAATTCTCCTGAACTCTGGAGCAAACGTCTGTTGCTGATGGCTGCTTGTCTCTGAGGAAATCTTCCTGCAGGTGTTAGTTTCTTCCTCAGAGAGTGTGTATAGGATTCTCTGAGTTTCTGTTCAACAGAGGGTGTCTTGCTACGATACTGAGCGTGCGCATTTGGACTTTCGTGATTGGTGCCACGTTCATACGTAACGGGGTGGGTAGTCAGCCGTTTGCAGGGAGGTAGCGCTTGGTTTAAATATTCATGTAGATTACTCAAATATGCATGAATGAAGAAAAATAACGATTTAAATCATTTCTTGATAAGGAAATAACACACTGACATGCTGAAAAGCTCTTAAAAGTCCATTTTTCATGATAGGGCTCCTTTAATGTGCAGCTTCAGTGTATCAAATTCATTCAGGAGTTGGGAAAACACTGTAGACTCTATAATGAACAACAGATGGCATCAATCTGTCATCCATCTTGTCAGAAACAGTGTTTTTCATTGGAAAACAAATATACCATGTGCAGTTAGATAACATAAATTCTATACAAAATTCCCTATGATGTTGGTTTGTAAATAAGAAAATTGTATAGTACCTTTATTTTGCTTGATGAACTGCCCACAGTCTGTTAATTCCACAGAAGCTAATCTCTTCAGTCTTTTGCTAATATATCCATTACATGAGTGATGCTCCCATAAGCCAGCCTCGAGTCAGTAAATAATTCTGGTTAATTAAAGCCAAGACATCCATCTTTGCCTAGGCTTTGTGTGCAGACTCAGAAAAAGGCATGTTCTATTAATAAAACAGTGGTTATCACTGCTGTTGATGTAGTTTCAAACCTGTTAATTACACTGTAGATTTCAACTGAAAATTAACAGCCAATAATTCATCAAAAAGGGAGAAAATTACAGTTTTTTCTTCTTCCATGATGGAAAACCTACCAGACAGCATGACAGCAAAGAACAACAGGGTCAAACAGACACACAGATGAAGGAGTATTCTGCTGCTCATGTGCTACGATTTTTGCCAGAGGAGACTGGTTGTTAAGGCAAGGCAAGTTTAGTTGTGTAGCACATTTCATGTATATACATTAACATTAAAAGCAGGGTGTAGAAGAAAATAATGCCTTAAAAATAAAAGAATAAAAAGCCAAGAGGAATCCCAAAGTGAAATGTGGATTTAAAGGACCAATTTTGTTTTCTTTCTTGTCATCCATCTTGCTCTTACACCTGGCAACTAAAAAAGTAGCTAAAAATGCATCCACAAGAACTCTATGTAAAACTGCAAAATGGCACATGCTGAATGAAGAGCACTCAGCATGTTTCTGTTCATTTCATCCAAGACATTTTCATTGGAAAGACATTTTTGAAGAAAAGATTATTTCTTCGAACCAGAGAGACAGTTTGTAAGCAGACCCTTGACCATTTGTGATCTGCTTATCTTTTTTCAGGTACCTGTTCATTTTTATAAATGGAAAATACCCATGATGCAGCCAGCTTTAAATTTTCCTTTTTGTTAAATTTAGAAATGAAATCGAGACTCTGCAAATTGTTGATATTTTAACTATAGTTCCTCCAAAGACCATATTCATGATGTCCCTGGGGTAATTTTCAAAACACCATTATAGTAAAATAATCAGGTGAAGAAAACACATTATATCTTTCTGCCCTGCTGCTTAGAAAATCAACTCTATCTATCTATCTATCTATCTATCTGAATTTCATTCACAGCTAACACAAATAGATAATAAAAAGAGAAAAAGTCTTAGGGGATGTTTAGAAAGAGCTGTCATTTTGAGCAATGGTAAACAGTGGCATCAGGGTCTATCGCTGCAGTACAGTAGCTGTTATCAGAGTTAGGCATTGTTTCCAGAAAGATGTCAACAGTCTATAGCCATGCTAAAAATAAATATACTGCTAATAGAATTGGGATTCATCCCCTGCCCACCATTGATATCTGGACTAAAAATTCATTGAAACAGCAGAGATATCTCGGAATGGGCTAAATGATGGACTGTCCTTCAGCCAGACACAATGATAACATCATCACATCCTTACAGCTATGCTCCTAGCCTTACTGAAAAAAAAAGAAAAAGAAAAGGAACCTGTCCTGCAAGTATCTCTTGTTTCCAAGAGTTTTAGTGTCATTTCTTTATATTTTGCTTAAGTAATACATGAGGATTTCTGTTAACCAGACTGCCTCAATTAGAAATTATAGAACATACAGCATAATAATATAATTGATTGGTTTTATTGAAGACAATAAGCATCATACCTTATGTAACATAATGATCTCAAAATGAGCATCAGTAATAGGAAAATGACAAATGTTTGCTCACTTATAATTACAGTTTGTCCTCTGTGTCAGAACTGTAAGGTTTCCTGCAAATATATTCCCCTTTCTCCTGTTGTCGCTGTAAAAGGAGCATTCAATTTTACACTCTGGAGAGAATCCATTTAAAAGCAGCTCAGAAGTCCTGTGTCCAGCCATCAAAAATCACTTTAAATGTAGATTTGCAGAGCTTTGATTAAAAAGGAAATTCTTAATATGAAACAAAATCGCTGTGTGACTGCAATCAGCAATCAGCAATCAACAGTTTGAAAATGTCAATATGTCTTGTCTTATAAGCCATTTTCTCATACTGACGACATGCTCCACAGGGAAGATTCTGCTAATGGAAGTTTGAACAGGATGCCTTTGTTACACTCATGAAAACATCATGTAAAGTGTGAAAAGCTACTCTGGCAGTCTGCAAGCTCACATTTAAGAATTGCATTACATTTTTCTATTTTCACAGATTTCAATATAAAAAAAAAAAAGTAGAGAAAAGACAGGTTTTCAATTACAACTTTGCAAACTAATTAACTTAAATAGAAACAAAAGAATATTGATACACAAAATGTGTTTTGATACACATCAAAATTTTGTTTCAGGATTAGGATTGCCACAGGGCAAAGCTCACAAAAAACATTTCTGTTGCTTTAAAGTGCCGATGACACGTTTTTGACATTCTTTGCCATGTTCTATCAACCAAAATGTTCTTCATGATGATCTAAGTAACAGAAACAAGCGCGGCTGCATAGATGAGTTTTTAGGAAACATCGCTGCATTTCAGCACATCTAACCAGACCGTGGCGCTGTTAGCAAAAAATCGGACGAGATGTCTGCCAGAGAACGTTCTCAGCTCATTTAACATTGAAGTCAATGGCTTCATTGCAGTTTTTAAGTTCCTTTTCTGGTTTTACAGACAAACAGTAACAACTCAGTCTTCAAACTGTATTATGCCAGTTAATATTTTAAAGCTTGTAAGTACAGCATTAGTTCATTTGAGTTTCCTACAGATCCAGAATTTTATTTTGAAGAGGATAAAGAAGCAGGTCAGACTCACCAGTTACCAGCGGGACCTCTCTGCACATCTCTCCTGTCTACAGCTTCCGTTTACTGAAGCTTGAGCCATCAACGTGTTGAGACTTCTAACACATAAATCTGCAATCATGTCCTCTCGAATATTCTTTTTCAATCATTGTTGCTTAATCAGATTGGTCATACAGCTACTGTATGGACAGACAGCTGTTGCTTGCTTATATGAGGACGTCTCGGTCATCAGATCTCCTCCAGCTGCTTCCAAAGATGCATCCTTCCCTCCATCCTCATCCTTACAAACAGGAGCTAAACTTGACTGAAACCATGTAAGTTAACTTCTCATTTTTAAAGGCTAATTATTTGCTGCGGCTAGCCGCGAGCTAACCGCTAGCCACGGGCTAATTCGTTAGCCTGTTAGCAGCGAGCTAACACAGGGAACGAGTGCATCTCCTCTGTCATGCCTGGCTCTATGTCAAACCGGTACAGCCCCTTACAGTTCTGAGTCCGCTTGGTGTGTCGGCATTGCAGGCTTTTAGCTGAACCAAGTGGACTTGAGGCTGGGAGACAGACTGTACAGTAGGCAGCTGACTAGTTTTACTCCGGTTCTAGCTGGTAAAATGTGATTTCCCCAAATTCCTCAGCATTATCACACTCCTCTGAAATGGCTGATGATCCCACCACACAAACCAGTTCCAATCTAGCTGTTCTGGAGCCATCTTTCATGTTTTCCACGGCTTAGATTATACATGTAAATCTAAGAGCGGACCGCAAATCCGTATCTCACTGACGTCACGTCACGGAGGCTAGGTTTGCTAGTGAAAAGTTATTAGTGCTTAGCCGTGCCTCTTTAACATCAGATATTTACATAAATACATGTCTGATTAACTCCTAACCCCACAGAACTACTTATTTTGTCTTGGTGTGTTATTGTATGGCAAAGTTACTTGAAGTTAAGGTCGGGTCATCAGCACTTTAAAGCTTTTAATTAACTAAGGCCACAAAAACTGCTCTCTTAATAAGAACTGCTCTGTTCAAAAGTCAAGAATGAATGCAATAGACAATTATCTATTTTAAAGTAATTATCTGCAGTTGATTATTTTGTTATCTTGAGCTAACAAAGGTTGTTTTTAGTGATAAGTGATAAGAATTTATCTTGTCATCTGGAGAGCCTTTTCCTTTCCCAAGATGAGATAAATTAACCCATTATCTCAACTTAACTTGTTTTTTTTAGATCATGGAGGTAATTCAAAAAAAGGCTTTGTCCCCATCACAAATGTTAGGGGAGGATCCATAGCTGAGCTGTAAATGTGAAGTTGACCAATTCCCATTTCTGTGCTTCAGCCAGCAGCTGCTCAGATAAAGCCTAATGTTGTGTGTAAGTGCCAGAAATATCAGGCCATCCTGTTTGCCATCTGACATTTTCAGCCTCAATCAGTTGCTTCAGTTGCCAAGATGCCATCTAAGCGTGTTTTTACAATGTGGTGTTCTTGATTACTCTTAATTATAAGAGGAAATGCTTTTGTTTTTCTAGAGAACTGACAAATGTAATTTTTCTCATTTTTTCACCAACTATTAGACCTAACTTAGTGATGACTAAATGACATCTCATTGCAGGTGAGTTCTCTGCTTTGGAAGCAGCTTATCTCCTATGTGCAATTTTTGTTTAGACAGCCTAAAGGCAAAGTAACATACATAGATATTTCTACTTATGTTTTTGTTTTCACTTCCAATAAATGTTTTTAATCTTTTTAGAAGGAGATTCATCACATTCATAGTTGACCTAGGCCAGCTTTTTTCATCTGAGGCGTTTAGCAAAGGCTAAACATTTTTTAGCCCGGTGCGACCTGGAGACAGTCATCCATGCTTTTATAACCAGCCGGATTGATTATTGCAACGCACTCCTCTTTGGCGTTTCTCAGAAACACCTGTCTCGCCTCCAGTTGGTCCAAAATGCTGCAGCACGGCTGCTGACGGACACCAGGAAGAGAGAGCACATCTCCCCCGTCCTGGCCTCTCTTCACTGGTTGCCTGTAACTTTTAGGGTTCAGTTTAAGATTCTTTTATATGTTTTTAAATCTTTAAATGCCCTAGCCCCCTCCTATCTCTCGGAGCTTCTCCATCCTCATGTTCCCACTCGCACTCAGTCAGCTGAGTTGCTGCTGTTGGATGTACCGAGGTCTCGACGGAAGATGTGGAGGGATAGAGCATTTTCTGTGGCAGGCCCAAAGTTGTGGAACTCGCTGCCATTGCACATCAGACAGGCCTCGTCTCTGGCAGTTTTTAAATCCCTTCTTAAAACTCATCTGTTTGCCCTGGCGTTCCACCCTTCGTGAGCCATTTTTTCTAATTTTGTCTGCTGTTTAAAGTCTTATTTTTTCTGATATTTATACTGATTTTATTGTTCATTGTGTTGATTTGTTTTTATGTCTAATATTTGTTTTAATGTTCTCACTGTGAGATTCAATTTCTGTTATACTTCTGTTCAGCGCTTTGTTATCGGTAGCTGCTGTGTTTAAAGCGCTATACAAATAAAGTTGACTTGACTTGACTTGACTTGACCTATAAATAATGGCATAGAAATACACAAAGGGAATTACATTAAATCATTACACCTTCACACCTTCCATTGGTTTGTGTTACATTCAAATGCCGTGTAACTAAAGTGGACCAAACAGCCTGGACATCATCATTACTTCATGTATGTCCATTAGACATTCTCCCTGTTTATCTTTTTTTTTTTTTTACCCCAGCTTCTATGAACACACGCTGATGGCTTTGTTATTACTCCTATCCAAACAATACTCTACACCAGTTCCTTCTTTTTCCTGATGGTTTATTGCAGTTGGAATGTGTCACCTCCTTTTTGGTCTACTGGATAGTCCGTTTGCAAGAGAATTGAGCTTCAAGAGTATTTGGTCTGCGTCAGAATGCAGTTCACACTGCACCAAACAAGCTTTCCATGCAAACGGACCAGACAACTGGAGTGTGAATGTGCCCCTGATATGAGGAAAATCTGTTCTCATTTGGGAATTATGCTGAAATAAAAGAGGGGTGCTCTGTGGCATCTGCAGTAGGAAAAAAGAATCAAGCAATAATAAACACACACAAAAAAGATTTACTCAAAAATACTCCCACCTCTCAACATACAGAGCCGACCTCATTGGTGAGGAGCTTTTGGGCAAAATTCTGATTTTATGGCGCATAATGGTTCCTAACAATGGGCTATAATGAATTGTACCATCCAATCAAATCAAACAGAGCTTAAGATGTAAATTTTAAGTACTCCCCCCCCCCCCGGAAAAAAAAAAACAGACAACAAAAATTATGCCAATCTGACCTGTCCATCCCCGCTGTTAGAATCTCACACTTTTAGACAAAGAAAAGACGGAATGTCAACAAAATACTGTAAAAGATGAATGTTATCTCTGAAGTTCCTACATCACTGCAGCTACAAATGTGGGTCATAGCAACTTGGATGCCAGTTAACCCCTTTTATGTGTCCATCATATTTGTATGAGCACTTTTAACTTCTTCATCTAAGAGCATCTTGTATATATTTGCCATTTGGGGGTTCAATGATGAGTTCCTATATTTAATTCTTTTGCCAGTGGTTTTTGACAGCTTCTCCAGCTTTGGAGACACTGACAATCCGAGACCAGCATTCCATTATGGATCACCGCGAGCATCCGGGAATTTTCGCCAAATTCGTCACATCCGGTTAGGTAACAGGTGAAAACATGGCTTCGTTGCATAGGGGAGCCACTGAATTACCTGCTTCATTACTCGTCAATCTTCGTTTATTCTACTTTGGAAATACCGAGAAGTCCCACTGTGTATGGCTGCCATAAACATATCTATCACACGGACAAGAGAATATGTTTGTTCCAGTTCCCAAAACAACAGAAAAAGTCCCGAACAACTTGCTAAGTGGCTAGCTGCTATCAAGCCCATAAATGCTGACAGTTCACGCTGGAAACCATGGAAACATCTAACAATATGTTCGGATCACTTTGTGGCTGATAAAAAAAGCATATAATGTGGTCTCACTTTTTAAACCCTGTAGTTGTTTTTGCACAGATAATAGAAAACACCATTAAATCAGTGGATGTACAGAATCACAGCGCCGCCCGCTGTTCCATCTCCTCAGGACTGTTAACGATTACGTTCATCCAGATTACTGCCATCAATGTTCCCACATACGAATAAAAGCATAAAAAGCGGCAGAAAGGCATTTGCAGCATTATAAACATGCACAGTCATAACCAGTTACATACAGATGAGACTGCCGGTAATTTATAGCTTTATCAATGAGAGTAAACTCCTGAGAAGTACATCAAAGAAATACCACCATTTCTTAAAAATCCGGGGAAAATTAATATTCTATAAAAAATAAATGGCTTGAACACGGGGCTTACCTGATGAAACCAAATACATCATGAGATCGGGAAACTGATCATCAGGCTGTTATGTACAGGTAGGTTCGTCTAACCAGGCTGTAGCAGCAGAAGATGGGCATCACTTAGTCCAACAGATACTAGTTTAGCTTCGTATCTTCTTCTAGCGTCGGCAGTAAGACTTTCAGTATAACTGGACGTCATTTCTATAATATTTCAAAGACAGACCGGCGGAGAAAAAAATTAAAGAGTGCAAAAGCAGTTTTTGAGGCTCATAGTCCATCAGACGCCGTTCAAATACGAAGCATGTTTTCACCGGGACCAGCTTCGTGGTCACGTGAATTCCGGGTTGTGACGTAGGCTCGCGCTGATCCATAGCTGTTAAATTCTGCTAACTGGCTGTCAAATCACATGTGACACATTTGTGGGAAAAGTGTTTCAGTTTTCTGGCCTACACTTGTTCATTACATTATAGCTGTTGATTCAACCGTCAAACCTTGCTAGTTATGTTGCATTAAAGGTAAGACAAGTGGAAAATCTGTTTTGCAGACAGTAAATATATATATATATATATATATATATATATATATATATATATATATATTTGTAATTATCAGATGATTCTATGTGATTTTTTCAAGGCACATTTGCAAAAGACTATGAGCTAAAAGACTTGCACACATTCCTAATGAGCCTTGTACAACCTCATGCTGTTTTATGTCTCGGATTGTTTCATCCAGCTCAGACACTGTCTCCATTGCCCCCTAACCCCCTCTGTCCAAGGATGTGAATGGCAGGTTGGCAACCTCCTGCCCTGCATCTGCCACCCACCAGGCCCGAGTGTGTTCTCCATTTCATTTACCTTATGCTGTGCTCCTCTGCCAGACCAGGGCCAGAGGCCAAAACACGGGCAGATATGCACCTGCAAAGTAGCCTCTCTTGGGATTAAAGCAGGCTGCTTGCCTTTTGACAGGGTGTTTTTAATTTTGCCTGCCAACATAGGTTTGTTCAAGAGCTCTCTCTGGACTTCTGTCTAGCATGACCTATCACTGCCATATGGTCACAGTTCCCAGAGCTTGCTACTGATAGACCTGCTGGCTCTGAAAGAGTCATCTAACCTTTGTTCATGTAAGTGAAAAGAAAATTTTGCCATAGTAAGGCTTTATTGTACACTGTGTTGCAGTTATCATTCTTCACAGCCTTGCCTTTAAATGTCATTCTGTATTGTGTAGTTACAAGCAAAACAGCAGTATTTAAGGCTTTCTATTTTCTTTTCTTCCTTTTTTCTCACGTTTAAGTTGAGGTGCTGAAAAGTATCAACTTGTATTCCAAACCTGCCAGAAAAGAAGAATTGGTCATTCATTGTAGTGCAATAGACTTAAATCGAAGTCCCTCAATGTCTGACATAGATGCTTTGAAAACACACAAAAAAAAATGTTCTGTGCCTGTGAAGTTGGTAAAAATGGAGGTGAAGCTTGCTGCAGAGGCAAACATGTGAATTTGTGGATGGGTTTCCACGGAAAGTCATCAAAGAGGGGATATGTTCAACAACAGATCAGAAAGCAGAGCTAAACCAGTTTGTTTTTTGTTTTTTTGTTTGTTTTGTTTTGGGGTTTTTTGTGGGACCAAGCTCCTCAGAGATGAAGAGACAGTAAGTCTCCCCACCCCCAAGAAAAAAGAAAGAAAAAAAAATGTGTTGTGGCAAAAAAATATGGATGAAAGACATGGCAAGTCAAGATTTTTTTTTTACAGTCTATCATCTATTATCAAAATATCTTAATTTGTATGGTACATAAATGATGAATGAAGTTGATGAAAGGGAGGTGAGGAGAGACGAAGCAACATCAGCTGGACCCTGCGCACATATGAGAGCAGAGATTTGATATGAAGGCCATCTGGTCTCTTGGCTTGTGAAGATCTTCTTTATATACTTGATGGTGCCTGTGGCATCCTTGACAATGACAAGAAAACAGTGTGAACAGTAAAAAAGCACCATCAAGTGTTATTGGTCAAAGCTTTAAGGGGTCATAGCCCTTTGCCGAGTGCAGAAGATTGTGGATCCAGGCCTGAATATGAGATACAGTAGAAGAGGTAGAAAGAAGCCCAACAATTCCTAAGGGGTCAAGTCCCTTCAATGATCACTTCTTCAAATGTAAGAGTTGTCCCCTGAGACATACTTTTTTTTTAAAAAGCTACACAAATTACACAAAAAAGAAAAAGCATCAAAAATTTCTTTTACATGCAGAAGGGATTATGTTAGCTTGGACTGTGCCATTTATGTCTATTGATCGTTCAACACGAACTGCTTAGAATTTCCCTTTTTACCCTGAACATAAAGCAATACTGAATTATGCTGAGAAATTATAAATCTGGCAATGACTAAGGGTCTGTACAGGAGGTGTCACAAGGGTTCTAAGTTGTCAACATTACATACTGAGCCCAGTGAAATTAACATGACTGCTCATTTGGTCAAAAAAAAGAAGAAACACAACCAATGTCAAAAATTGTCATGCATTAGGACAAATCTGGACAAGCACAGGACACTGTACTGCTGATAAAGGATCATTTTTATCTTGTTTTCCACAGGGGTTGGAAGTTGAGACGGGGCAAAGGGAGTGTATTTCTTAGTTGTAGCTGGTTCTCTTTCTGCTTCTCTCAGGCAGGCTTCATGGGACAAGGAGCCTCTAATTCAGAAATATAAAGTAAGTCTCAGTACAAACGCAATTGGCTGAACAACACAAATTACAATATATTTGTGCCATGAAAGGTACCACAATTTGTGTGATGAGCATCATCCTGAGGAAAACTTTAGTCCTAAATCCAAAGGAAGATCTAGCAGTTGGGACAAGTGACAGGATTCCTGTGTTCTCAAGAAGGAGAGGCAGAGGACCATTGAATGAGCTGCCTCAGAACCTCACACAGACAGGAGAGAGACAACCAGAGGGAGAAAGCAAGAGAGGCAGGTCAAAGCAAAGCATATACTGCAAAAGAAATATTGCCAACTTTATTCCTTCAAGTCAATATCAATTTGCACTGTATGATTGAGCTATTACATTATTAGGTCTACAAGAATTTCAAAAACTACCCACAAAAAAACTTGTTTATTTACTAAGCATTTTACAATCCTGTGGATGCCAGATTAAGTTTTACTCTCCGGATGCAGGTGCATCCCATAATTATAAACCTGTCTGTGTGATTAAAAATGAATTGAAATCAGGACTTGGACTTTTACCCAGAAATCCAATACGAAGTTTGTTTGTTTTTTTTTCATAATATATTCGAACATTTATCAATAATAATTTAACCACTAAATGGGCTATATGCACAACTCCACTACTTCCTGAACTTCAGCCAACACCTTTGCTTCCTGTCTTTCATGACTGGACAAACTGATTACTCCAGGTGTGTCTGACCAGTTACTGAGGTCAGACACTCCTGGGTTAATCAGTTTGTCCAGCTTTCATTTTATCGTTTTCCATGCAACAAGAAGGAGAAAAGGAGATAGCTGCAGTTGATAAGGTAAGTTATTCTCAAGGAAATTATTAAAAGGGTGCGATTTTGCTGTCTCGCCACATTAGCATCAAGCTAGCGTGCCGTGCTTACGACAGTACACACTGACATTGTAAAGCACAAGTGCAAGTTTGAAAATGAACCGCAAGCCTAAACCACGGTGTTATGTACAGCTGGTGTGGATATTGTCACAGATTACACAGATTAACTCCAATGTGAAATAAACTTTGGCTTTTGGTCGTGACTCTGCTAGAAAAAAGAGATGAGCTGATACACATAATGTTCCTGAAAAAAATAACAGTAAAATTATGTATATGTAATATTGCATTTTTATTTGCTTATATTAGAATTCCCCACCATTTATAGTCACTAATTGGAATAATACTGTGTGTAATCTTCATCTAATAAGTTAATTTAAGTTTATATAATGATTGACTCATCTTTTACATTTTAAGTTGATACTTTAAAGTAATGGTTATTTATTTCCTCTTACAGGCGTGATAACTTCTCCCCAAACTGCAACTCTAGAGTGTGCAGTTGGCATTTCCCAAATGGCAAAGCTGTTGGGCCAACAAGATTTGCCTGGAATGAGGGAAGACGTTTCAGTTCCCCGACCATCCCACCCATCCTCCCAAACAAAAAAAGCAGAAGACCACTACAGCTGGTGAGGATGAAGATGACCAGCCACAAGATCCTTCCATTGTGGCTGAAGAGACCCCTTGTACATCCAACAGTCTGATGCTTGAAATTGAGAATGACATGCTGAGACAAGAAAATGACAAATTGAAGAAACAATTAGAGAAACAGAAGCAGACATTTTCTTTCAATAAAATTGCCTCCAATCCTGAGAAAGTCCAGTATTTCACTGGATTGCCTGATGCCACCACTGTTCTGTTTTTGGTAGCACTTCTTTCTAAATTTGAACTACGATATCATTCTGATTGGACTGTCCAAATAATGCCCCTTGTTGATCAATTGCTCCTGACACTAATGAAACTCAAACTTAATTGTGGCCACATACATGTAGACCTTGCAACAAGGTTTAATTGTAGCACAGCCACTGTAACCAACATCTTTATCACCATTGTAAGTGCACTACATGACGTTTTGTATGTTGGTATGCTTGAGGACAACATCCCTTCCAGAGCCAAGAATCAGACATCACTGCCAGACTGCTTCCAGCCCTTTCCCAACTGTAGAGTGCTGGACTGCACAAAAAGGTGAGGTTGCCGTCTCCAACACAGAGAGCCTTGACACACAGAGTTACCTGTACAGTCTGTACAAAGGAAGGACCACACTTAAGGCTGTAATTGGTGTGATCACCTTCACCAGTGACCTGTATGGCGGGAGTGCATCAGACAAGGCCGTAACAGCTGACTGTGGACTTCTGCAGTAACTGCAACCAGGTGACATGGTAATAGCAGACAAGGGATATACAATACGGGACATTTTACCAGAGGGAGTCTCGTTGAACACACCATCTTTCCTTGTCAATGGACAGTTCACACAGGAGGAAGTGAACCACAACAGACAAATATCCCGTGCCAGGATACACGTGGAGCGCTCCATTCAGAGACTAAAAATGTTTGGCATATTGCACCACATCCCATACCAGTTCAGAAAAAACATAAATAAGATCCTGGAAGTATGTGCGTGTCTTACAAATTTACAAACACCCATTCTCAGAGAAATTGAATGATTTCTCTGTGATTACTGCCTGGTCAGGAAGAAGCAGACATACTTTGCACCCCTGTGGACATGTTCCTGTTCTTGTGAGCTTATGTTTAGACATTAGCCCTTAAAACTTTGTATATATGTCTCTCACCAATTTTATCCTGCCTTACAAATGTTTTTGCTCTTTCACGTGTATATTTTAATGGTTCCATGCAACTGTTTTTATTCTACCAAAAGTGTATTTTAATGGTTTCACATGATTGTTGTGTAGGTATGCATGATAAATATCAAGGCTGATATTAGCAGCACATATAGACGTGATCTAATTGATGTCAAAGCATTCAATTTGAATGAATGAATATGTACGTTTTAATTGTATAACAGCATTGTTATCCTATGTCCTTTTTGTTTTTATGAAGGACAATAAAGCTTTTCTGATACAATTATTTAAATTATTCTTTGACTAGAAACATTTTTCAAAAACGGTTTATGTCAAATGCCAAATGTTTATTCCAAATACCAGCCATTTGTACAGATCAGGACTATGATTCTGTAGCAAAGTAGTTGTACCAGTGTAAACAAGTGCTACTGATACTCGCGCAGTCAAAACTCTGCATACTAAATATACATGAAGTTCAAAAGTATTTACATCGAACTGATCCTGGAGTTAAAGTGCAGAAATATTTACATTAATATGTACATGAAGTAAAAGTAGTGCAAAAGTATTTATACCAAACTGATCCTAGAGTTAAAGTGCAGAAATATTTACATTCATTTATGGTTGAAGTTCAAGCACAAGTTAAAACTGACAAAATGTGTAGTAGGAAACAATCCCTGTAAAATGCTTCCAGAATGTCAATGTTGCCAGCTTGTGATGGGTCTTTGAGCACTGGCAGGATGACAAAGTTAAGAGGGTTCCACACAATGAGGTGACAGGTGTTGGCTTTAGAGGTGGGCGGATCAATACCAATATCGTTATTATTGATACCAACGCTGGTATTGAAACTGAACGATACTCGTGTAAAAAGACCGATACTCAAGCTTTTTTTTCCCACCCTCCCACACGCACTGACTGCTGCGCAAACGAATTAATCAAAGTCTGGAGTAGCGATGCGCTGTCACAAGCAGGGAGCAGCGCTCTCCCCCCTCATCTGTTGTTGTTGTTTGGCTTTATTGTATTGCAGAAAATGGAACGACGGTGAGCTGTATAGATTGCAACGGGGCTGTTAAATACAGTAAAAACACAACAAACATCTACAAGCACATGGAAACCCACGCAGTAGAAACACAGACCTGTAGAAACGGAGGAGAGACATTATAGAGTGAAACTGGTAAGAGTGGTCATCTTCAGCATCAGTTCATATTACTTTTTCAAAGTGCATGTTACTTAAGTCATATGCTACTGGAGCAACTAAAAGATATAATTAAGACATTGAAATAATCTAGTACATTTATTCCATCGAAAAATGTTGTCTAACATTAGATAAAGCTTTGATTGTTCCAAAACAGGGAAATTTATAGAATTACTTTATAGCAACAAGCAAGTGCAGACAGTGCAAACAAAATTATAAGGATTGAAAGATATAATATCATAAGATCTAGTAAAAAAAAAAAAAAAACTAGATTAATGATTTTCTGGAATTGAAACAAATATACTAAATATGATCCAGCTCAGACTTGATTGCATATAAGTACCCTTTTGTGTTGCGTGTGAAATAAATACAGAATGATAACATACAGATAGCTCATTATTATCTCCAGATTCCCCATGAGCTGAGTCTGGCGAAATTCTGTCCAAAGGTCTTTTTGGATTCTTTGGATCTATGAAGCTTAAATATGAAAAAGTATCAGTATCGATATCGGCGATACTGGCCCTGTATTTACTTGGTATCGGATCAATACCAAAACTCTTGGTATCGCCCACCTCTAGTTGGCTTTGGTCAGGTGTAGGTTTCCCTGGATCTGATGCCAGTAGCTGTGAGTCTGCTTGAGTGTCAGGGAAGCCGTCTCCTGACTCAACTCCAGAAAAAAGTCCCTACTCTCTGCTGCCAGCAGGAAAGTCTTAGCTCTGGCTGACCATGGACACTTCAATAATGCAGTCGTCAGATCCTGTCCCATCTGGAGATCCACCGAGCAGGCCACTGTTAGATAGGAACAGTCCCCTCTCCTGGATGACAACACCAGTGCACTCGGTATATTGCTGCTTTGCCCTTGGCTCATGGAGGATTCCCCAATCACATGCCTTGAAAAAACATAAAACTCATAAAATGCATTCTTAAGAACAGATGCATTTAGATAAAATAATAATGTACACCAACATCTTACTTTAGATCCTTCCTTATAGCTGTACTGCCAAAGCAGAGTTTTATATAAGGACGGAGGGTAGGACTTCCGTGTGACAGCTGCCATGACCAAACCAAAGTTCCTTGCTGTGATCCTTCTTTTACAGTATGCAGACCTGTTATAAACAAACCAATATAAAATTAAGAGTGATAGGTCATCTAGACAAGTAGTCCCTAGCTCTACTTTTGGAGAGCTACTGTCCTACATGTAGTAGCTGTCTACACATCCAAACACACCTGATTCTAATTTTTAACAAAAAGCTGACCTTTTGCAGCCATCAGTTAATATAATTTCTAAAGGAAAATGTACAATTTCTCTAAAAGAGTTAACAGATTTTATTATTTACTTCAGTTGTTTTGGCAGTTATTTTATTTTATTTTTACTAATGAATTTTCTTACCATAATGCATTCTTTGCTTGTCCAACTGTGGCTCCCTCAATCTGCTGCTTCTTAAGATCAGTGATGGCAAGTGATAAAAGGACATAAAGAGCCTTGTCCTCAGCTTGGGCATAGCCTGGACTGGACAACAGTCCTTCAAATGTCTTGAGAGGGAGAGTCTAGATTTAAAGATAAGCACATAGTATCAGATACTTAGAAATGATAATTTTATTGTAGTAATAGTAGTACAGTGTTATTAATTTTAATCATTATTATTAATAATAATATTAATATATATATTACTAAAGCAAAAACGTGAAAATAAAATGAAGCTAAACTAACAATTTGACTAACATTACAGGTGCATGTTGCTATAAGAGGTGTTACAGAGCTGATTTATTAAAAGTATTTTCATTGTTGCTGTGGTCAAAAAAGCACTATATGAGTAAGTGTAAGCAGCCAAGTCGAGTCCACTGCTACACTCATGTGGCATTATTTCTCATTGCAGCACATATTCAGATCACCCTTTTCATCATGGCAGTGTTAATTATGGAGGTATTAATCACAGCGGTACTTAAGGTCTGTGCTCTACCTATTCTTTTGCTGCATGACTGCTTCTCCCCTAAAAGCTTTGCTGCTGTCTGCTCCCACAGCTGCTGTCACCATTTCAAAAGCAGCTCACCGTAGGATCAGCCTGTTTAAGTCATTTAGAAGAGTTAAAGGAGGGAATTACAGTATTTGCATCTCGTCCCCACCCAGCTTACCAGACCATCAGTTAAAATTAGAAACATCAATAAAAAATCTGTGATAAATTTCTGGTGAGCTCTCTGGTTTGTTTGTTAATTGCTTTGTGATGATAAAATTGTGCTCATATGTGCACTCATGTTTTGCATGGAATATCATTGCCATAATTATTTTTGCTTATGATTCCCTGGTGAGTGCTATGTTTTGGCAGTAAGATGGGTGAGAAATTTTTCATATCAGCCTGGTCCAAACTGCTTTATGCAGTCAAACTGACTGCCAATCCAAGCTCACATCCATATGCTGCTGGTCACCTGCTAGCAGGCTACAAAATATCTGATGAGAAGAAATTGTTTACTTAGTTGCCCGTTAAGGATTTTAATCATTTGCAGCCCAGCTGGATGCCTCTGCCCACTGTTGCGTATCCGGTAGACTGCCATGTTTAGGCCCACTCATAGCAGTTTCATTAGAAGAATATCCCTCTCTTAGGTAAGGGAATGGGGAAAGTGGTTGGTCTCATAAAGAACATACACAATGCCCATGTCCCACCACTGTAGGTGTGGCCCCTGCAAATTGGTTATGCCATCCCTCACACTGCAAATTCCTAATAGTAACAGGCATTGCTGGTCCTCACAGGGAGTATTTTCATTCCCCACTCCCTGCTGAGCTCTATGATTTCTTGTAGACATCAACAAGGTCAGTGCTTGAATGACTGAGATTAAACGTTGTACGTATTATGCATTAACATAATGATTTATTCCATGTAAATTAGCTGACTAAATCAAAGCAAACCTCCAAGCTAGCTCAGGCTGCACGACTTGAGATTGTTGCTACACTTCAGGTGTTGCAGTCCTCGCAGTGCAACACACATTTAATCATGCCTCCTTCTTAAGCTGTCAGTCTTCAGTTCATTCTTTTGCTGCATTTCTTTGAACACTGCAGAAAGCTATGCTGCCTACTGTATTTCAAAGTAACACCCCCTGCCTTGCATCTGATGATGATCTTTGCATTTTGTGAATGCATTATCGTTATTATCATTATGCCCTCAATTTGATCCTATTTCAGTATGCAAATTAATAAAGAGGGAAGGCTGATTTGTTCATAAACACCATATTGTTCTGGTCAAGAAAACCTCTGTGGTTTATTTAACATCACTTTTGCCTGTCAATTTTCTCTTTCTATCTGTTCTTTTTTGTCTTTTCTTTTTATTTTTGTAATCTGATCCCAAACAAAGTGCTCTGTGTGTGTTTTCCCTTTTTTTTTTTTCAAGGTTCCCCATGGAACTCCTATGAAACTGTTATTTTAACAATTAAGCATTTTCCTTTTCATGGCTGCCAGATGGCATGTTAATACCAGGTATAAATCTGTCTTTTGGAGGAAGAAACAGTCATTTTATCTTACATCCTATGAAATTGAGCAACAAAGATGATGGGCCCTGGATGTAGGATATAAATGGTTTGCATAATATTTAACTTTTTTTTGTGCATGTTGGCCTATTGCAGTACAGTTTTAGATGCGTAAAATGCCATCAAAACTAGAGGAGAATATGTCATGTTTGTGAAATGCATGCAGCCGATCAAATATGACTGTTATTCCTTAGAAAGAATTCTGAATACTGTTGCTGTATATTGATTTTTGTCTTGGATATTTATGGGCATCAAAATGTCTAATTCCACACCAACTGGTGGAATATCTGCTCGCTTTAATACAAAATTTATCTTATTGACATTCACATACTAATTATATGTGAAATGGTAGGTTTGCATAGTTAATTTAATCAGTGAAACAGAGAGGCAGACCACCTGGGACAAGAACAAAGCAAACTACTGACCTTGCTAATATTTAATTAATGAACACAATAATACAGAATCCTCAAAGCAAACAAAAGGCATAAAATGCAATGCTCTTTACTCCTTTTCATTTTACTCACAATCACAATGCTTGTTTCTTCTGTCTTACCTTGGTCCATTTATGAGAAACTCTTTATCCTCCATGCTTCTGTGAAAACAGGTAAACTATAGTTTTTTTGTTTGTTTTTTTTTTCTCTCAGATAGCTCAACAGTACCCCTAACTTATTTCTACAAATGGGATGCCAGGCTCACTGCCGATATGCAAGTGACCAACAGTCTGCAGCATGTCCAACAAGTAACGCAGAGGAGTTTATAACTGACAGCTAACGTTAGCAAACAAGTTAGCTTACCGCTCCAGGAGGAAAGTCGCCATTTCCGTGTTTTGACGCCATGGAAAACGTTTGTGGGTCCATTTAGTGCAGTCTTCACCTAAATTTACTCCAGGTTTTGCTCTTCTCAGGTCACTCCTCCTCAGAAACAGATAACAATATCTCCAGGGCTCTGAAGCAGCTGCTTCACTCGTCGTCTTCACTGTTTCCCCCTGTACCAGCCTAACTGTGCCCAAAATATTGTTGCTACACAGAGATCGTATTTGGCAACCCGCAATGGCGGCGTGTATTGGCTTATAAACGTAAATATAATCCCATTATCGAACCCGTTAAAATTTATTTTATAATTATTTTTAGGCTAAATATAATTTTTCTAGGAAGGGGGGGGGGGGGGGGGGAGGGGGGGGGGGGGGGGGGGGGGGGGGGGGAGGGGGGGGGGGGGAAGGGGGGGAGGGGGGGGGATGTTGTACTTTCATTCTGTACCCCCCCCAAATGACCTGTGGAGGTTTTTTTTTTTTTTTTTTTTTTTTTAATATAGCTTTTAATAAAAATGTTACATATTTAACCTTTAACAACCTATCAAACCTAATTGAACTATTTTCAAAAAACGTTTTTAGGTTGCAGAGACTGGGAAACGGATTACCTTTAGAGTTTACATTTTTATTTAAGTATTTGCAAAATACAACAATTATGATTGTAAGACATGCTCCGCTTCATTGTTTTCCTGTGCTAATTGAAAATAAATTGGTATAAACTTCAGAAAGCTGCAAAGTTGTCTGGTTGTAACTTTGGCTGGGGCCTTTAGATTACATCAGTGGGTGATATTAATATGGCTGTAGATCTCCTGAAACCTGTTTAAGCTGTAACTTTGGCTACCCAAACTGACACTTATGAAGACAGGCTAAAGGTTACAGTTTACAAGCTGCTAGTTTATCAAGGGGGGTAACATTAAGCATTTTACTGCTACTGTACTACACTGAATTATTGTACTACTCTGACCAACACCTGATTTTGAAGATGCATGTAAACATTTTGATAGTTCAATCAAAATCTTTCTAAATTAAAAATACCAAAAAAATTACACCCGATGGAGCACTTGGAGAATGGTCAACTCCTGCATGTATTGGCCTAATTTAACGTAATTTAAATTTGTGGTGGGCTGAGTCCGCTTGTTTAGTCCAAATCAGAATTTGCTTGTACATTCACAGTGGGCTTTATGCACATCTCCACTACTTCCTGAATTTAAGCCTGCTCATTTGTCTCCTGTCTTTTTCATTGTTGGACGATTTGATTAATCCAGGTGTGCCTGACCTCAGTAACTACAAGGACAATGGTCAGACACACCTGGATTAATCAGTTCGTCCTGGGGAGATCAAAAAGGCTGGTGTGAATGTGCCCATAGTTGCGGTTTTCAGAACAGAATGCATGTGTGGAGAATGCATTCTATGAGCTTGCAAGGAAACATGGTTCTAAAAACCAGAGGTGGACAATCCAGGTGCCAGAAAGTAAAAATCCTGCCATGGTTTTTGGATCTACTCGTACATTTAGAATAGGTGTTTACACTAACGAGCTCATCTAACTGCAGAGGAGCTGTGCTAATTAAAATCAGCTAGTTTAATGATCAGTTGGAACAACTGCTGGACAGGAATTTTACTTTCTGGAACTGGTTTTTCCACCTCTGCTAATAACACAGAAATGCTTTGTTGTAGGGCACACACAAATGGAGTGTGACAGCATGCATAATACTGTTGAAAGCAAAACGATTACAGCATGGGTCACCAACTCCAGCCCTTTAGGGCTACCATCCTGCAGGTTTTCGTGTTTCCCTGCCACAACACACCTGATTCAGATACAACATTTTCCCCAACTACTTGTTATCTTCTGCACTAGCCCATTAATGAGGCATTAATTTGAATCAGGTGTGTTGCAGCAGGGAAGCACTTACACATCCCAGAGGGTCCTTGAGGACTGGAGTTAATGACCCCTGGGTTATGGATAATGTCACCCCAAAAGACTGTCATCACACTCCAAACTGCAAGAATAAGGCCATCACCTTACCATGTAAAGGTACTCAACATAAGCGGTTCCTGAAAAGGAATGGATCTTACTTCACTAGCATCAGACCAGGCAAAAATGCTGGGGATCCAACTGTACATGACCTGCAAGGTTTTCAGTGTCTGTAGCAGTGATGGGAAGGTCTATTTCAAACTGTCCTTCTCTGAAGACTCTGACTAGGAAGCACTGTCACACAAGGTGCAGGCACCAAATAAGCCAGTGGGATGGATGAAATGTTTCCACATGTTCTGCCAGTCCAGGCAAGGAAGTTCAAGGACCTCCAGTCGATGAAACACATCATGCCCATTGAGTGTCATCAGTTCTTTGACAATTTGCCACATTTACAGGCATCAATCGAGAACCAAGTAAAGAAGAAATGAAGGAAGTAAGGAGATGTCCTCACCATCTCAGCATGATGTTTCGTTAGTTATCAATGCTTTATTGTTGACCGTGTTGAAGGCTTCAAACAGCTTAAAGTTGTACTTCCATGGTCATTTCATTAATATTTCTGTGTTCTCCATTATTATTGAATGCATTCTGCATCGTTTCTGTTTAAAAAAAACCTTCTGGTTGCTTAGTATCCAGCTGTATTTGTACACTAGAAGAGAGGCTTGTGGTCCAACGGCAGGCTTTTCCGGGTCCTTCTCATGAATTTCCGTCTGATTGGCTGGCTCCCGTCAGTGTATGAAGGAAGCTCCGCCCTCCGCTCTTATTTCGCTACAGACAGGAAATAGAGCCGACAAACAAGTTTGTTCCGCCATGCTAACAAACAGTTAGCTAATTAGCTTCTCAACTCCGAAGCTACAGTCGTGCCGTCTTTACTTCTAGTGTGTAGTGGAGGGTTACCTGCCTTCCAATGGACAGATAGAAACCCCACGTGGGATACGCTATTTGCAATGTGATGTAGAAGTGCAAGGCTGTTCCCGATTCGCTCTTCTCTTCGTATTGTTTCTCTGATGAGGAAGCACAGCCTACTGGGGGGAACGCAACGCTAGCAAGTCAGCATGTGTAAGTAAACAAGGGGAAACCCTCCATATTTCAGAAGGAGCAAGTTAAACGGGTTTTCAGTGGAAGGAAGCCTTTAAGTTACAAAGGCATGTTAAAAAACAATTTTTCCCAAGTCCTTTCTTTTTTTCATGTTACATCACTGAGACATTTTTTTCAATATGTTAATAGTTACCAACCTTTTTGACTGACATGTTCCTAAATTTAATGTATTTAGAATTTAGTTCCTTTTTTGAAAAACCTAAAAAAAAATTGCTTAGGCCATTACTTTAGGAAGGCGTTGGTATACTACAGTAGATGGGCTTAAACAGGCTTCAAAATCTACAAAGTTTCATATTTCTGCATCTTTTCTTAAAAAAAAACACAGTAAAGCTAGTTGTATACTGCATCCTGTTTACATACATTGGCAGTGTGATAACACGTGTTGGTCTCATTCACAACAACAATAAAGTTAATTGAAAAATATTCACAACAATGGCGTCAGCGAGCAACTGTTTTCAATTGTGTTGAAAACGTTTGCGTTTGCCTCGTAAATCCTCAGCCATCTTTATCTCTCTGCTCTTCCTTTGTTGACTTCCACGTGGTGAGTCTTTATTTACGCATGCGCTCTGTTTATTTGTGCTGTTCTAGAGTGTCACACTTTAATCATCATAGCGCCACCCACAGCCATGTAAGATGTACTATTGCGGTTTAATGAGGATGGTGAAACCTTTCCTTGGATTTCTGCTATCGGTATCACACCTGAACCGGCTTCAGCTCCGTGTGGACTAGGCCTTTGGATCTGTTCCTGTATCATCTTCACCACCTCCAAACAGGAGCAAAATTTCCCTTTTGGGATTATATTAGCCGAAGATGGCGTCAACCCTGCATTTTGAAAGGGGGTGATTCCAACTGTTAGGGACTCACCTGCATTGCGGTCGATAAGTCTTGCTGCTTCAATTCAATTCAATTCAGCTTTATTTGCATAGCGTCCATTCATGACAATGTCACCTCAGGGCGCTTAAACAGACAGAAAAGTTCAGGTCAGATTTATAATAACCTTGCTAAGGAAACCAACAGATTGGATCGAATCTTGACTTGACCCAGTCCAATCCCCCATCCTGAGCAAGCACGGAGTGGTGGCAACAGTGGGTAGGGAAACACCCTTTTAACAGAGAGGAAAAACCTTCAGCAGAACCCGGCTCAGGTAGGTAGGGTGGCCATCTGCCTCGACCAGCTGGGGGGGGGGGACAGAAAGGGAGACCAACAAACACTGCAACGTCATCCAGCCAGATCTGCTGAGAGGGGAGAACACAGTTGATGATGCAATACTGTCACAAGTTTCTACATGGAGAGGCAGAGATGAGTGGAAGAGGAAGAGCCCAGTGCATCATGAACATCCCGCAGCAGTCTAACTAAGGGATGGCTAACCATTCCTAACTATAAGACTTATCAAAAAGAAAGGTTTTAAGCCTAATCTTAAAGGTAGAGAGGGTGTCTGCCTCCCGAACCTGACTTGGTAACTGATTCCATGATAGGGGGGCTTGATAGCTGCTTGTGTTCCGTTATGCCATAGCAGACCCTGGTAGACTGTAGACAGACTAGCTAACTGCTAACTAGACTAATGGTACAAACTCAAATTCCATCTGATTAACAAATGACCCCTGAATTTGTATTAAATTTCCAAGATGTGTTCTGTGACGTGGATATTTGTAAATGGCTCCCCAATCAGTTATTTTTTATTTTCCAGGTCTGAGCAGAGGACCGCTATCACACAACTGCAGTATATTTACAGTGTGCTGTGATGCAGACGTGGGCCATGAACTCAGCCGGGTCGTGATCAATGACTGGTCGTGGTGGTGATACTGGTATTGTTACCAGTCTCCCAACTAGAACACAGCAATAATCTATGCCACTGCAGTTGTTTAATCTTACATGGTAATCATCGTGAAATACTTAATAAATCTTATAATCTGAACCTGGCATAACGTTATCAGGAAGATTTTCTGAAGAGCAGTGACTCTTGCTGTCCTATATTTCAATTTTTAACTGTTTACATGCATCAACATTTGGATTTTTGTAACCGAACAATTACCAGAACTCAAACATTATAATTTCCTGACATTTTTCCATCATATCATGACTGTATCAGCATTAAAACTCGAGCCTTGTATGTAAAAGACAAATCTTCTCGGTGTTCAATAATGCTTTTCCTGTATTTTCTTGCCCCCTGGTTGGGCATGCACCTTATCTACAGTATGATGTTGCTCAGAAACCCATTTATTGAGCTGCTCCCATTTCCATATTTTTTTGTTTATCTTGTCAGATGGCTAAAGCAGCTCATTAAGACTGAAAACACATTTCCAGACTGTCACTTCACTCCAACAGAGTCCAGATTTTATAGCCAAAGTGTAATCTGGCAAAATCTTCATTCAAATAACTTTAACACAACATTTGCACGGTAAATTTGAATTTTCAGAGATTGACAACTAGGCAGCCTCACATTTATTTCAAATTTAGCTTTAAATAACATAAGATGCTGGTCTCTAACTTTGCAGTATTTTATGAGCATTACACATGTCCATCTTGAACTATAAATCACTGGAATACCTCCCACTTACAGTACTAGCAGCACATAAGCTTGGTCTATGGTGCATCTTTTCAGAATCATGCAAGTACTGCTGACTAAAGTGGTGGTTCATAACACCAAAAAAAGAGTACAGGGTCATGGCTTTCTAGTGTGTAAGGCATTTTCCAACCCACTACAATCTCTGATCCAGGCACACCTGAGCTCAGTCTTCAAAATTTGATTTAATCCATTTAGGTTGGGAATAAGAAGACCATGGAAAACCTGGGGCAGTAAAACACAGTCAATGAATGTAAATATGTTCCCTATATCTTAAAATAATACAGCAGTAGTATCTTTTGAAAATTCCCTACAAGGTCATCCATGAAATGGTATTCATCCTATTCCTTCACATGAGCATTCACATCTTGGCTTGGGATATAAACTATGTGGGACACCATGCACATTTCATTTTGTGCTGAATATAAAAATGGGCTTTCCACATATCACATCACGACTTTCTGTAAATCTGCACTGACGTCTCGAAAACACATAAACATGTGCCCACACACCCACACTTCATCAAGGTAAAATGCACTCTCACACACTCACATAACCCTCCCACTCACCTGCTTACACACAGGAGAACAATTAAAAAGACACCATTACTGACATGCCTCCTCCAAAACTCAGCTCCAGTGTGCTCTTCTGGCTTCTCCACAGTGATGCACTGATTCTGACGGATCTAACAAATCCTCCTTTGTTCACTTTAGTTTCGATCACTGGGAGACATAATACTGAATACTGATTATTGCAAAATATGTTTAATATTTCTAATTCTGAATGTTATTTTCATTATTTGAACATTTCCTCAGCGGACTTTAAGAATGAATACGGTGAGTTCTGAGCTTTTTAGTTCTGCTGTTTTGTATAGTTTTTACTGCAAAATGGTTGCAGTTCAATGAAATTCTTTGGCTGTCCTTCATGTGCTGCTCATTTGAGATAATTCAAAAGATATTTCTATGAGGTCTAAGGTGAAGGACTTTGAGCGTCATGGCTAAACTTTCAGCTTTTACCCTTGTGGTAGTTCATTGTGTATTTTGAGGCTATCTATGAAATGAAATAATGATTACAACAGTTCAACTTTTAACATTTTATCTTTAAAATACCACATACAGCAGTAATATTAATGCATATAAAGAATAGTACAAAATTGACAGGACCTTTGTGATTTTACATTTTAAAGTTTGGTAACATTCCAGTCAACTTGGTATACAAGTTATATTTGTAATGGTGTACTGTATTTTCATTAAAATGTGGTATTATTTGTGTGGTAAGATTAATTGGCTTACTGCATGAATGAAGTATCTGAAGTGATGAAGCCATTTCATTTCATTAATTTAATTTAATTTTAACATAACATAGAATAAAAAATCATGTATTCCATGTAATGTTAAAATGATCTATTCTGATCTGGTATATCCATGTGACACTACATGTCATTGGAACCGCCGTCTTTTAGATGTGTGTCATGCAAAGATCTGCACATATGTGATTTATCATGGTGGTCAAGCTTCTGTTGTTGTTGTCTGATCATACACCATATTCTTCTCCTGTAAAGTTTGTATTTTAAACAAATTTTCCACCAAAGACTGATCTGTTGCTCTTTTTAGAAACCATGTTTTGAACTGTAAAGTTCAGTGGTTATCTGATGCATCATTGTAACTTAACATGCAATTAGTTGGATCAGCTCTCTATGATGCAGATTCACCATTGCTCAAGGAGCACAGCAATGTTTCAAACAACAAATCCAACCATGTATGGTGTTTATCTTGGAAGAGAGGATTATACACTGGCATTTTTTACAAGGTTATAGATGAAATGAAGATGCTGGTGAAATCACATGAGAGTGAGGGCAGATAGCAAATCACGCTGTGCTGCTTCTCCATCTACATTAGACAGGTATCCAATACTAATGGTAATGCCCACATCCCGGACAGCAAGATGGTTGAGGGAAAACTGACAGAGAGGCTGTTCTATGTTCAAACGGACTTTAAAAACAAACAAACAGACTAAACCAAAACTTAACTTTGTTAAAACTTTATCTGGGAGCTTAAATCTCTGGGGTTTCCAAACTTTCGTTCATACAACTTTTCTCTTTTCATTTAAAAACTATTCACACAAGATAATACACTAATGTCATTTAGAAATGTGAAAAGAATGCCTTATTTCCAATGTAATCCTATTGGAGATTGGACTCATTTTCATCTCTGTCACATACAGAAATAGTCAAAGCTTTTTATACAAATATATTTACATGTGTTTGTGCTTACAAATGGCAAGAACAAATACAGCTTGTGTGACTTGGTCACATCTGTTTTTATACAGCATGTGACGTTAACATTAATGATTTCTCAAATGGAGGCTAAATCCCATTCTCACTAGGTTAAAAAACACAGAGGCAATTAAGCAATATAATTTTAACTGTTTTTCAAAGACTATAAAGTAACTCTGTATCAATACAGTTTCTTTATTTTAAAAGCTTTGCTAGCCAATAT
Organism: Atherinomorus stipes; assembly: GCA_023101725.1. Taxonomy (NCBI): domain Eukaryota; kingdom Metazoa; phylum Chordata; class Actinopteri; order Atheriniformes; family Atherinidae; genus Atherinomorus; species Atherinomorus stipes. Next base: position 525,688 of record JALJCO010002435.1, read on the forward strand.
TCTAATCTAAACAAGGAGTCACATAATATGGCAGACACATTTTTAACATACATGTTAAATACAGAAGTCATTGGCTTCTGCATCTGCTGAATGTGCAATAGCTGCTTACAAGCTTTGCCATCAAAATGAGTCAGAAATGCATAAGTTTAAGGTCTAAAACCAGAATAAACTGCAAAGTATCTCTGCGCTATGGAAGAAAAACAAAAACATACTTAGTGTAAAATCCACATATGAAAAAAAAAATCAGGCCATCTTCAGGTACAAAGCCTTGAAAAAGACCCCACAAACACACCCACGCATACCCTTGAAATAGACATAGTTTGTTGTTTGTAAAAAAAAAAGATAGAAAAAATTATAAGTTGCATTTATAAATCAGAAAAGGGCTTTTATGTCCTTTAAGTATAGTTTAAATTCAATTTAGAAAAATGTAAACATCATTTAAAGGGACTAGAGGCAGAAATTGTGAAAGAATAAACAAGCATGCCCAGTTTTTTAATACTAGTGGGTGATGAAGCGCTAAAAAAAAAAAAAAAAGAACGACCCCACCCAGGTCTCTCTCCATTGGCCTGAACAGGCTGTGTGCTGCATAATGCGTTGCGATTCGGTGGCCGAATTTCCCGCGCTGCCCTGTGGATGTGACGTCAAATGACGCTGCATTCGCGTCCCCGACAGTTTTGATCCAGGAAGGAGACGGTCGCGGTAAAAATTCAAACACTGTAGGGGATAGTTATGGATTCTTCTGCCGTCAGCAAACGATCTAGATCAACTGAAAGACACTAAAAAGTGTCACTACAAAGAAAAAGACTTTATCAGCTTAGTAAACAACGTTAAAGCTTCGGTTTGTGCACGCTCCCGTGATGGCTTGGCTCATGGCTGCCGTTACCCGCAACGGCAGTCGCGAGTCTCATTTCTTAATCTTGCCTCAAGTCCCTTTAAAACTGAGTGATAGTGAATCATGAAAGGTTTTACAGAGGAGTTCTTTTTATCCATAAATAAACAGGAACATGGTGCAGTATCTCCACGCAACGTGTCAGGTGCAGCTTATTTCAGCTACCTCTCTAACCCAAAGTGGCAATATTGCAACATGGGATTAACAAGCTCTAAATCTAGTCTGATCAATGTTTTCCAATATAACGACATTTGTATGTGTTCTAGACATAACAATGAATCCCCCAAAAATTATATTGGAAGTTTTATTTACTTGAGGCAGGACAGATCCAACTGATCAATGCAGAGAACTGATCCTGATGAAAAGTTTACAGGTTATGTGAAGTCTTGGACAAATTTCCGAGCCAATAAATACATCTTCTGACTTTTTCGCATTTTGAAGACAAACAATGAGATGTAATGAACATGTAAATGTGGTGTTGAGTAAAAATAACATTTTCAGATATTTTTTTAGAATGACGTAAAAGTGATGTTGTGAAAGTACAACCGTGTTTACAGGGTAAGGAATGGCTTTCAGAGCATTCATGTAGGACAAAGAACGTGTTATACTGTGTGTGTTGATGCTGCATCCTGGAAGAAAGGTTTTGCGCACCATAACCCTTATGATACTTAAAGAAGCAAAACTCTATTTCCTATTTTGTTGTGACAGTTCTGATTATCTGCTAGCTAAAAAACACGTTGGGCTTCTGAGAACAAACACAAGCAGAGGCAGTCTGAAAAAAATGGAGCATTGCAAATTAATAAACTGTGGCAGTGAAAGTTATTCAAGCAAATGTGGCAACTGAACAAGTTGATATGATCCCCCTGCCTGACCCATTCGCTTAAAGAACGCACCTGTCTTGCAGGGGAATAACAAAAATTTGCATGAAACCCAAGTGGGAGCAGGAGGGAATGAGATTTGTGACAGAAAAGTGACAGAGTCCCACAACAACACTGAGACTGAGAAGGATTTCCACTGGCAGCCTCTTACTGCAGCACAGCAAGTATTCAAATATCATTTTTTCCTCTCATCTACTGTGTGTTCACATTCATTAAAACTGATCATAAAGCCTAATTAATATTCTGTTTTCACTATTTCAAATTGTCAAACCCATCCACTTACTGTATCTATCAGAAGTTAGTGACAAAAACTATTACAGTATAACTGGTGTGACAGATTCTCTTTTATGTTTTAAACATCATGCTTTCACCAACAGCATCCTTCCTACTTTTGTCTTGGTTTTGTTTTTTTCAAATGTTGCAAGGTAAACACTACTGTCAGGTGAGAGGCAGAAGAAATATTGTATGAGCACCGAAGACCATCAAGGGCACCTCTGGCAATAGATAAACAACAACACATTCAGGAAGATCGCCCCTCAGGTTGAAAGTGATTCATAGACCGCCAAGTGACTTAGAACATGGCTCCCCCCATTGTTTCAGATAGTTTTAGCTGTAGCACTTTTCATCCAAAGCAGTTCTTATTGTTTTTTCTCAGGTCTGGTGTTATGGAGTCACTTCTAAGCTGTTTCTAGTTTGGTTCTTCACAGCTAGAGAGCCACTACAGAGCCATATTATTAATCATTATTAATCACAGGAGCCAATTAATAGTTAAAACATGAAATAATCCATCTAAAGTAATTGTTAACAATTTTAATAAAATAACATTATTTTACTTAAAGGCAGAGTCCGAAGTCCCCCCACCGTTTCTGTTTGCAAACAGCAGTATTCATTGAGCGCCCCTCCCTCTCAGGCTAATGGCCGCCTCGTTCTTCAGCCTGTCCAGCTTCAAGCCTCTCCTTTAGAGCTCAGAAGCGGGTAAAAGCCAAACCAATATTAACCCTGGTTTTCCAACATGCACTATCTAAAGCTCTTACCTTTTCCCTGGTGCATTTGTCGTTTTTCTTTCTTTCTTTTTTTTTCCTTCGAGAGTTCGAGTGACTGACATCCGCTCCAATCATGAGCTTTGCTCTGTCATTGGCAGGCGATATAAACAGAAATCTCCAGCTAGAAACGTCCCGACCACAACAAAACAAAGCTGAAGAGCTAATTACAGACAGGGGGAGAGGGTGTTGCGTTCAAACTCGCCACTGCATGTGAGCAGAGGCCCAAAGGCGCGGTTTGAGACAGATTTCATGTGCACAAGTCTAACGTTTATTTTCAGGGGGGAAACTTCGGACTCTACTTTTAAACAACATTGTGACTCCATGGACTTTTCACTGGCTGTTCTATCTTTTTCAAACCAATCCTGACCCTTAAAGTAATCAGTGATTCTTCATTTGTAAGGAAGCTGAGGGGAGCCAAGCTAAAGGGAGCTGGAAAAGCAGAGGTGCTCCCCTAAAGACATTTCAGCGGATAATCTGTGGGGGGATCCTTAAACATAGTTCATTTTCAGGACATATTTGATTTTTCCATCAATTTTCTCTTATCAAGTAGCATCCATCAGTCAGCATCACCTGGGTGGCAGATCTGACACTTTTCTGATATTAATACTTAAAGACAGCCTCAACAGCTTTACCCAAACAGGGGGCTCTGAGATCATTTCAGGGGGTTGCCAGATTATTGGGGGTTGCTGAAGTCACCTTTAAAAAACACTTTATCTCCTCATTTATTTATGAAGTTTACGATTTCTTCAAAGCCTTATGGCCGGCTCACACCAGCCCAGTGGTAATCGCTGACCCATCAACTCACTCCACAGCATGTCAGACATTTCCTTAGGTGTAATTTGGCCCCGCTTCTCTGAGCAGATCAATCTGGCGGTGGAATTGCAGTTGGATTTATACCGGGACGTCTTCTGCGTTCCCTTCAACGTCTAGCCTGACACCGTAACCCTACACTCAAGTAAAAGCACACACTAACTCTGTGCATCAGTTATGCAGGCCTGTCTGGACACTGATGCCTCGCGAGTATCCAGTAGGCTCCAACCATCGCTGCCCTGCTGGAGGTGGCAACGCTGCTTCAATTAAGAAATTTGACGTGGTGCTAATAACCATATAGCCAGTATTAGAGGGAATTTGTCATCAATCCCACATGGGTGCTCGATATTGTCTGCTTGATCCAACACATCCAAGAAATCAGCGCCTCAGCAGTGTGGTGTGCATAACTAGTTGGTAGAGAGGAGGCGGGACTAGAGAGGATTTTGTGCTCTGACTGTTGAGCATCTCAGCGATTATGAGAGAGCCATGAAGACTGTGCATGTGAAAATGATGTGTGCCGCTACTGCCAGTCTGATTTAGATGATTTATTTATTTGACGAAAGCCTGGCACTGTGTGATTTTTGGCCATTTTTGAGGCGATTTTCCAGTCGTGCGACAATTTTGGTGATCGGGCCGGCTCTTGGCCAATCGTGTGTCGTGCCTCATGCAGTATACTAGGGGGTCACGAGAGGCGATTTGCACCTCATGACGAGCTCCCGGTCAGAAATCGTGAGTTGCAAGAAAATCAAACCTGTTTGATATTTTGGTCGTGGCTCCTGAGTGAACTGCATGTTGAAGCTGCGCCACGACAAGACTGAGAACTCTTTCCCTGGAGATTCTCACATTTCGCATACGTGAAACAAAAACGAAAGTAAACTGGAGGCAGCATGGTGACCCGGCTTGTCATTTGGAAGGAGTTCTCAGCGTAAAACCGACAGACCGTACAGCCCAGCTGAGTAGAAGCCCAACCCCGAGGTGACGGAGCTCAGACCCGAGGTTGCAGAGCTGGGCTCCGGCCCACTTTAACCCCTGTCTCTTGGAGTTTGTGTTTGACAATCCATCAAGATATATTAGAAATTTCTGTAGAAAACCATAGTGTAGTCAGAAAGTTAATCATCACAAGAAAACAAATTATAGGATTTGATTAATTTTCTCAGCAAATGGATCAACAGTCTAGCCATAAACGACTCTTTTAAGAAGCAGTCAGTATTTATGAATGCTCTCTGCATCAGTGACCAGTGTTTTCAGACGCTAACCAGAGGCGGACTTACCATTAGGCAAAAGTAGGCAATTGCCTTGGGCCCCCAAACGGATGAGGGCCCCGACCTCATTCATTCATAGCGCCTTTTCTCCCCAACATTCTCCTTCATACACACATACACAGGTGTAACTGAGGCCTGGTACATGTCCGCCACTCTTCCTGTGTCGGCGTCCTCTGTCCCTGCACTTTTATTTGCTATTACAACTGTTTCATTCATTATTTACATGGCAACGTGTTTTTCTAAGCTGTATTTGAACGCACCATGTGACACGCGCTAAATGCCAGCATGCGGCGGATCGCCAGCAGGAGATGTGCAGGTGTTCCTCATGTCCAGCAAACCAGAACCATCAAACGACAGAAAGCGTTGGAGAGTTTTTCCCCAAACAGATGATGTAAGTTGAGTAAAGCTGCTCTGTTAATGATGACTGACTAGTTATCATGTATGCTAGCTGGTTAGAAAACTGTTGTTACCTAAGTTACTGTTGGGGAACGGTAATGCTGTTTCTTTTGTCATTAACGATTACTATAACACTTTACTCTTTAAATAAAACATTTGAGTCACTGTTTACCTGTGGTACAGTGCTCTACGGAGGAAACTGGGCTGGTTTTACTGTAGAGTAACTTGGAAATACAGTCAGTCGCAGGCTGGAGGTTTCTGGGCTTATTTTCTCAAGTATAGTCCACAAATAAATAAGGAAATATGTAAAATATAATAAAAGAGGAGTAAGACGTGGATAGGCGGGTCACTGCACAGCATGCTGCCCCAAATACCCTTTTTATCTGCGAGGTTCACGGATATCAGTTTCACCGTCTCAAGAAGATAAAAATGAAAAAGTATTCATTTATGTGTGATTATAGTATGTGTGGTCTTGAAATTATTTGTCATAGTTTAATTTTCAAAGCACTAATGGGGTCCTACTCATTCTCACTATGTCATCCTTTACAGCAAAAACAAAACATCTGTTCAACAAAAACATGCTAGTTTAGTCATATTAACACATTTTTGTTACATTTTTATATTATTTACTGCATATAAAGTGCAGTGGTTCTCAGAAAAGGCTGTAAATATTATTTATTATTGACATGCATCAGCAGCTGTGACATGCGTTTGCTGCTGAAATAGCTTTTATTTTACACCTTCAGTAAAAACATAAATGCCACCGACTTCAGCAGCTTATTTTTATTTTTTACTCTATTTTTTCAAATCATTGCCTCACTCACAGATTAGTACTGAGCTTTGTGTTTGAATTAAATTTTCTACAACAATGAAATCAACCTATGACATTTTAAGAATTAGAGAAGACATTACCTTTTGGTTATGCAATCATAACTGAGTTACTTTTTGGATTAAATAACTTGTAACTATCTATTAATTTTTCAGTTACCACAACGGGTCCCATCCCGTGCTAATTAGTTCAAGCTAGGAACAAACTCAGTCCTCTTTCAGTTCTTTGCAGAACTTGTGCTCATTATCGTTTTTGTCATATTTTTAAAAAATCTTTCTGCTACAACGGAGAGAGGGGGACAGGGGGGAGACATCAGACTAGAGTCCAGCAGCAAGGAGGATGATGATAATGATTATGGTGATGATGCACGGTCTTCACTGGTAAGGGAAAGATTAAAACTTTCTATGAAAGACATCTATTGGAGGGAGAAACCAGGAGAGGTTCTGGTAAAATGTTTTTATTTGTCTTATCTAAAAAAAAACCTACTGTAAAGAACTAACCTTGAGTTGAATAATTTCTAAAGCCCCTTGTAGCTTTACAGTTGAGTCAGAAGGCGACCTTGAAGAGAAATAGATCAGAAAAATTGCATTTTGACATATATTGGTGTTACATCTGAAGCTTATTTCTCACATTCTACTCTTTATTTAGTCTAAATTTCCTATTGACAGGTCCAGATTTGAAGGGCCCCCTAGCTAAGTTTGCCTTGGGCCCCCAAATTGCTAAATCCGCCTCTGATGCTAACCAATATTTTGAATAGTAACACAATAGGTAAAAGTGACAACTGAAATTGCATAAACTCTTGAAAAAATAATGGATATCGCGACAAACCCTGTTTTAAACTTCTTTTGAAAGCAGAGATAATGCATGCTATCTTTAGCATGCATTGGATAGTATTCATAAAATATAATTTAATAATTACCAGTATACACAATCCATCGGCATTGCTTGTCTCTCTGTTGATGTTTCTCATGTGCAGACAGTATTCAAAATTATTGCCTCAAGAGAAAATAAGTAAATGAAATATATTTCACTGTAAAGAGAAGACAAATGGCATCTGGTGATCAAAACCTTCACCAATTAGTTTTATGATTGTTCCCAAAAATCCTGATTTCAGTATTGAAATCTGCTTTGCTTCTGTGAGTCATGTTCATTACTTTCCATTTGTTTGAGTAAAACAAGATTCTTCACAAAATGCTACTTTTTCCCATTTTACAGTTAAGCAACAGTGAGCAGAACCAAATTTCATCATTTTGAATTTCAACGTGCAGGAAGATTAAAGATGTTAAGAATGAGTAACAATGAATTGAAAGCCGCTACTATTAATGATAGTGGCCATTAGTGGATCACATGCATAATACAATAGAAAGCAGTCTGAATGCCACTGAGGAATTGACTTTTGTTTAACTATAACATGCAACAATGAACAATTAACATGCACATCACAATCTATTTCATTATGAGGCTAATGGCTCATAAAATTATGCAAGAACCACCTCTCAGAGTCATCAGAGACTCCTTCACATCCCTATCTCTGTTCCTCTCACTGTTTCAGTGTCCTACATGTGTGTGACAGAACTGTAACAGAGACCTTGGGAGCAGTTGAATAGGGCTGTACGAACATGTGTCAGAGGAATCTCTAATGGGAACACCAAGCTCCTAATATACAGTCCATCTGTAGCCTGCACAATGAATAACAACAGCTCTTTGCAATATTGACTCCTCCCTGCTCTCCCATTTTAATGATTATGCCTTTGTCCTTTGTGGTAAAAAGTCCTGTAGGAAGTGTTCCATTACTGTGTTATGGGTGGGGGTGAAGGTGGGGGGAGGCTACAGAGCACAAGGCTGGCTCTGCTGTCACATTGGCTCTTTATTATTCATTAGGATATCTTTCTTTTCCCTGTGTAAAAGGACCTTGATAAGCCATGTTTATTCATACACTAACCTTTTTAAATATTTCCAAGAGCTCTTCAACAAAGACCTACCTGGCATACCTAATACCTCATCTTTGTTTCATTATTCAGTCCTCATGCTCACACCTCTCACTTAAGATGCCATACATGAATCCTGCTTCCACACTTCGTCTTTCCACTTTGCTATCTTCCTCTGCCTCTGTCCCATACTTGCACTATCTTTTTATTATTTATCTAGATTTGCTTTCTGATTTTTTTTTCCCTTTTGTTTGTTTGTTTTTTTTACTTTTTAGGCTTTAATCCATTGCATTAGCTGTTTTCTTCTTTCACCCAACACTCAGTGTGCCCCCTTTTGTCTCATTCAGAGGCCTCTGCAGACTGAATCATCAGGGCAACTTACTGATTAGTGCAGTCACTCCTCCACTTTTTCAAACAAAGGCTCACCTTCCCACTATTGTTCTTCGTTGTAATTATCATTATTATTATTATTTCTTGTGCCAAGATTATTTGCAATATTTTGATTAAAGAAAAATGACAAAGATAGCAGCTCTGTAGGTCAACTTTACCATGATACCCACATCCAGGAATTCAAGGAGCTATACCTGATTCTGCACATATACAAACCATGAGTGAGGAGAACAGTTGAGTTTGAACTGAAAGCCCCGCTACTGTTTTCATAGTGAGAAACACTCCTACTCTCCCTTATACTCTCCTCCCACTGCATTTAAAATAACATGCACATCTCCTACTTGCAGGACACTCCTGAGGAAACTCGCATGAATTTACTATTTTGGTTGCAGTGTGTGGCTGTGTTTCAGCTAAATGACATTTTCTGTCGCTTAAATCTCCAGTAATAATGATAGCATAGCAAGCCATTTCTTTCACAAACAGTTAGCTTACTGTAACTACAGTTTTGTACACAGATGCACAATTATGATGTTGTTATAGGCAATATTACAACATGACAACCTAATAAAGTATCTAACCGGTCGCTGTGATTGAAATTGATGATGTTGTGGTGACCCACAATATTAGCATCAGGAAAGACGTTCCCCAAAAGGTTGACTTTCTGCAGGGTGACAGTATTGTGACTGACGTGAGAAACCGTAAAGGAGGAAGTTGTTTGGCTGTTTTTCCTGCTGCCGTTGAGAGTTGGATGTGTCGTGTGTTACCCGCTGACATAGAGTGGAGAGCCGCACTTATTTCACAAGAACTGGCCCTATTTATAAAGATGTAGACGAAAATCTGTGGTACGACCATTTCACGAAGACTGGATTTACAATTTGAAATGAGGTAGGAAAATATAAAAATTAAAATTTAATTTTAAAAATTAGTAAGAGGGTTTAGAGTGAGAGAAAATAAAAAAATTTATTTACAAACGAAAATTAATTTAATAATAAGAATTAAATATAGATAAGAATAAACCATTAAAAAAAAAGGGAAAAAGAAAAAAAAAAAAAATAAAAAAAAAAAAAAAAGTATAATTTTAATTTTTTATTAATTTAAAAAATATTAAAAAAATTAAAAAATTAGAGAAAAATTTATTTTACTCCTCACCCGAAAAAACAAAAAGAGGGGAGGAGGACAAAAAAAAAGGAGGGGCAGGGAGGGGTGGGGAGGGAAGGAAGGGGGGGGGGAAAGAAAAATTAAAAAATAAAAAAAAAACTAATATGATGCGAGGAAGTTGAAAAAATAAAAAAAAAAAAAAAGAGAGAGGCGAGCAGGGAAATAAGGAAAAGGAGGAGATGTATATTAATAATAATAAAAACTAAAAAATAGTATAATATAAAGAATTTTTATTATTTATTTAAAAAAATTTTTTTTGGGCGAACAGGGGGGAAATGGTTATTATTTTACAAAAAAAATATGAGGTTAAATTAAATAAAAAAAAAAAAAAAAAATAAACAAAAAATTATTATATTACGACGGGGACCTCGGGTTTTTATAACCATTATACCCAAAAAAAAAATATTTATCACCAATTTTTTTCTCCTCGGATAGAGGGAAAAGTTAATAAATGGCACAGCACTGTCTTTTGCCTCGTGCTTCTCATAACTCCACAATGTAAAGCAGTTTGTGTTTGTTCTTTTATATAAAGTTTGACTGCATGCTAAATGCTCATGTTAGCATGGACTGGTCACGTTACAGTGTAATATCATTATGTATAATATACAGTTTAGGGACACAGAGGTGGATGCGGTCAAAGTACCAGAGGTAGAACCAGTTGCCGAGGACATAAAAAATGCTACTAAAAAGAAAGTGATTGAAAAGATACCTGAGGTCTGCAGCCAGTTTCCAGTCCATTTTCAGTCCGAGGTGGTCACACAGTTCTCTTCTTTGATGTAGCAAGATTTACACAAGCTTTGTTTCTTCTTTGGTCACTCATGCACTTCAAGTCTCTCTTCTCTTCCTCAGCTTTGATCTTTTTAGGCTGTTTTGCTGTGTATGCACAGTGACAGCCAGTGGAGGTGTCCTAACTTTCCCTTAAGTGGTCGCATGCTGTTCTGTTTACGAGATCTGCCGTGCATGCAGTAGGAGAGACAGCGTTGTTGCTACAGCAACTTGCGCGTTCAATAACTGGCTGAGAAAAACCGTCATGGCAAAGTTAAAAGCCTAAACTAAAAGGCCTGGACTCGTATGTGCAAACAGTGAGTTATTTTTTTAAATCATATTACCTCTTTTACCACATAACTCACTGTGTGAAAAGCATTTTTCTTAGAGAATAAAATAAAATCGGGTATAGTGCCTTTAATGGCCAAAACTAAAATGACATAACATCAAAGCTATATAGTGTATAACAACAGTGAATTTTTATTAAAAAGTTTCCATCTCGACCCATAATGAAGCTTTCCGCGAGTCCCTTTTGAATTGCAATTTTATCGTAGTTTTAAGAAGTTTTGCCTTAAAAAATAGAAGAAATGTTTGACTAGATTCCCCACTGCAGAAACTGAACATGAGTATGACATTTGGCATCTTAATTAAAACACCTGTCTCAGTTCCACTGAGCCTGAAACTCTTTCTTCTCTTTCCTCCAAGTTCTAAATTGTTAGCAGCTAAAATCATGTTCCTGTCCAGCTCCATTTGTCTTCTGTAAGTGGCTCAACAAACCGTACTTTGCTTCTCAATTATACCCACACTGCCTGGATAGGTACAGCAGTTAGTACAGGAAGACATGTTCCTTTTTTTTTTTTCTCTCTGTGCCCACATCTGCCTGTCTGCCAGCCACCCATGATATTTGGCAGGATTTCACTTGCTATGGTGAGAGATGTAGCAGCACTACTGGCACTGTTGGCACACTGTTAAGAGACAGGCCAGCTGTAAGCCCAGATACTGATGTATGAACGCAAGAGCAGGTCCCAGCCAACACCAGTAATCTGCAAGGTCTCCAGGGCATCAAGTTCTAACACAAGAATGGCACAGATCCAGGAGGAGTAATAAACTGCACATACTGTATACAGTACACTCCAATAAACTATTACTGCTTGCTTTTGCTCTTTATTGCTGCTGTTACAACCAGAGGCCTGGGTCTCTATAATGGTTTGTGCAATAAGAATCGTATCACACCCAAAAAACAACTTATCTGAAGCATTCATGTTATTTGCAACAGTAAGGACTAGGGGTGGGACTTGATTTAAAAAAAATAATCTAATTAGTTAGAGGCCTTGTAATTAATTCATCTTGATTAATAGCACTATTAAAATTGCCCCAAAAAGTAACATTTTATTTATTTGAATAGATTTTCAAGGACAACTAAATCAATTAATAGACACAAACATCGTAAACTCAAGCTCTATTATTGTCTGACCAAATGCCTTTAATTGTATTTCAACTTTTTAAAAAGAAAAGTAGGAAAAGAAGTAAGAATGATCCCTGCCAAAACTAAACAGACCTATAGTTGAAGTATACCATTTTAAAAAGCATTAATATTTTACAATCAGTGGCAGCTTTTATTTTCTGGTTCATGGAGCAGAGGTGAACATCTGGTGCTTCCTGCAGCCTTCAGTGTGTGTGTTTGAGATGGGGGAGGGGCCCGCCGTAGCACCCCCAGCTAATAGAAGCAAGCAAACGATATGTTCTTTCAAGTCTGTCTCAAAAAGTCTCCAATAACACCAAAAAATCTTCCTAGATTTTTTTCCTTACTGTTTATACAAAATACTTATCAGAGGCGTCTGAAAAATGGCTAAATATAGCAATAAAGTCGAGGAGTCTTGCCGTGTCCATCAGCGTAATTGGTTTTTCAAAGGCTCCGCTTTGCTTCCAGTGCAAACTGCGATTAAATGAGCTAATTTTTTAAGGCATTAATCTCCTTGTAATTAATTAATCGTAATTAATGCATTAAAGTCCCACCCCTAGTAAGGACATTTTCTCCAAATACTAGGATATTTGCCGCTAACTTACTGAAGGTAGGAAAGAAAGAAGAAAAAACAACTTTTATCTTTAAATTCTAATTTAATTACAGGATGATTGACTACTGTACTCTCTGATCATCAAATAAACGCCATTAAGTGCATTTTCCATTTTCATCCAAAGTAAAATAACAGTAAATAAGTAGTGACCCCATTTGGAGTTTGTCTGGGCAAGAAGAGAAGATGCCATCGTCATTGTACATTGATGAAGCCTAATATAGAAGAGGTAGAGGTTCAAGTGGAGCAAGAAATGTCTCTTATCTGTGACTGAAAGTGGCAGAAATTAATTATTAGTGAAACTAATTGCTAATTTGGCAACTGTGCAGTTTTCTATTTATTGTGTCTGGCTTGTGTTGTTTTCAATTTCTCCCTTCCTATGTTCTCTAGTTCACTCTCAGCCTCACGGCACTGTCAATCTCTAAATAGATCTGCCTGTTTGTTTTCCCTTCTCACTCCCATTCTTCCTTCAGATGAACTGTCACATCCCCTCCACTGAGCATCAATTCACTCTCTGCAATCTGCCCCAAAGTTACTGATGCCAAATCCATGACGGCCTCACTCAATCCACATTTTCCACCCAATGGAATTTGAGGACATATAAACCAAACCTTGCTTGGATATGCACATTCCCGCTCTGACTCATCAATCAGGCCTCGTGGGAGCTGTCATGCTCCAGATTGGTTTTTAGCTTTCCAGTGAATTGATTGAGAAAAAGAGACTTAAAGTAATGCATTTGCCAATAAGTTGCCACACCGGCTTGATTTGAAATGGAATCAGGCATCGTGTTTGTCCCTACCTACGATAACTTAGGTTTTTTGATGCTATTTTGGAGCAATCCTGCCTTCACTATTGGCCACACAAACTATCAAACTATGTTAAAGTACCTTTGGATATTACCTGCTTCTTGCCGTGAGAAATTGGAATTTGTGTGAAGCAGGAAAATGAGCGAATGTGAGGGTGAGAAAGGGGGGGAGTGTGGAGAGAGTGAAAGCTCTGCACTGAGAGGAGAAATCTGAAAGTGAGCGAAGAGGGAGTTGAAATTCAAATGCAGCAATCTGACAGAATAATTTATTGAGTTTCAGCAGCTTGGTAAAGAGTTTCTGATAAATGGAGCAAGTCGCACTGAACTGTTATCAAAAAATGAGAAGGGGGTCATACCAATTGAAAAATATATATAAAAAAATATGAACTACGTCTTCAATTTCATGAAGACAGATTTTGAAGTTGTGTTGCCAGTTCATCTGGTGTCTTAAACTGTTGGGAATGGGTTTTTGAAAATATAAAAATAATTTAGAAGCTTTTTGAAGCTATTCTAAAAGCATAGTTTTTACACAATTAAAGTGTCAAAATGAAATAATTTACCAAATTCACTGAGTGCAAATCAAGACTGTGGTGGGTTTTTATGCAGGATCAACTGCCATTCAGAAACTTTGTGTGTTGCAGTAAACACATAAAGTGAATATTTAGGTTTGCATATTTGAGGGAAACTTCATCTTTTAAAACATTAAAGAGAATCAGTTCACTGGAAAAACTCAAAACATCTTCTTCAACAAACATGGTTGTATCAAATGAAACTTAAAGTCTCTAAAAACAGTCTTACATTAACAAGGAAAGTCAGTCTCAACCTAAATCAATGTATGTGTGGAATTCTTATTTGGGGGAGTTTTTTTCAGTGTAAGGCATTTGACATTTTGCTGACCAATTCTGCCATATCATGGGGTTCAATCTCATGAACTTGTAGTGGTTTTCTGTTTTGTGTGTTTAAAAAAAAAGAAATCAACCAACTCTGCCGAAGAGTCTCTCACATCTTCACTCACTGTAGTAATCTTTGCTCTCAAGCTTACTTCATTCAGTGTGCTTTATTATTTCTTTGAGTATTGCAAGTGACAAAAGACACCGTGAAGTAGGTCAGTTTTGACAAAAAAAAAAGTGCCTCGTGGTACTGTTGGACCTGCAGTGTTTGAGTGGCTCATGAGTGAAGACCCTCCTGGCTTGAATCTCAATTTGTTAATAAGAAAGAAAAAAAAAAAAGATTATACTGGCAAACTCAATAGCAAGCTGCCTGTGCTTTGTCTGCTTGATATTTAAGTGGGCTTTGCAGTGAGTTGGCTGGCTTGCTTTTGTCTGATTTCTAATGCTCATCCATCTCACATATTGTTTTGTTATGTTTGATTTTTAAATGCACACAGATGTTAAAATCTTTTCCTTCAAGGGCGAAATCCAAATAGACACTAGATGCTCTGATTGTTTTTGAATTGCTTTGATATGCATTGACGTTTAAAACCACAAAGTAATGGATGTAGAATAGTTTTGTGTTGCTAGAACAGCATCTGTAGAAGAGCATTGCAGAAAAGTGAATCCCTATATTTTGTCTCTTGCAGGAACATGACATTTTGAGCCCGGTTTCAGCTCAGACATTTTTTGATTTAGCAAACCATGAATCGCACTCTGCAGCAGCAAGATTAGAGCAGAATGTCGTCTGCTGCTGAGTTTTTGTGTGAATGCCAAATGCTAAAATATCTACAACAGGTTCATCTTCATGGGAATGTACGACAAGCCTTTTTCTCTGTGTCTCTTGTGTGATTCTGCTGTTGAAATATGTTCATTAAAAGGCCAATCGTGAGTGAAATATTACTACAATGCTTTAAACCTTCTGTCAGTCTACAAACAACACGTCTGTCTGGTCAGCTCACAAAACCGTGAATAATGACTACAGTCTGTTAACAATAAATAACTTGGATGTGATGTTTTAATTAGCATACATTGAAATCACATGACATGCATCTTTTCTCCAGCCAGTTAAATTTAGAGAATTAAATGTTTTGCTGTTCCTTGCCTTTATTTCTAATTCAGTGTTTAAACAGCACCCTAGTTTATTTGGAAACAACGTGGCCAAGGTGCAGCATGTATAAAGCCAGTGCAATGAATACAGTGAACCTCTATCGGTCAGAAAATGCATAATGTGCTTTAAGGTCAATTACTGCAACAGCAAATTGATACCAGCCCAGTAGCGTCAAAGCTTGATATGGGTGAAGGTAAGGTTGTATGAAGGCAGAAAAAAACAGTGATTTGCAAAAGTGATTGCTTGCTTCGTAAACACTTTCGATGGCTAAAGCATGCTGAGACAAGTTCCCTGATTGCTTATTGATCATGAATGAGTATCTCAGTCAGAGAAGATCAGCACAAGGTTGCAAAGGTCAGTCAACCAGCCAGCAAGGCTTGCTGAAAACCTGTTATTAATGACTCACAATGTCGTATCCTAAGAGATATGCGATCCATATAAATGTTAGAAGTTATTATTGTTGTTAAAGTTTATAGCGATCCTGGCAAGAAATTGCATTTTTATACAAATGGAATGTAACAGGAAATGTTTAGAGTTGATCAAATTCTTATTTGATGATAGCAACATGATTCATGAAGAGTTTGGTTAGGTCATGTTTATCCTTGTGTTCTATCACCTCTTCTTTTCATCACATTCTGTCAGTGTTTGTACTGTGGAGACCACCTGCTTTCATTTTTATGGCAAAATATTTCAAAGTTCTTGTCAACGGGGTTTGAGTGTGTGACAGGTCTAGATTTTTATTTTTAGCTGAGATCAGTTCACCCCCTGGACTAAAACTCAAAGAACTACATTGTATGTGCAAAATGTGGCTACTTAAGCATTGTCTCGCTCAAATAGGCAGTGTTGCTAGTTCATCCTTTCATGAACTATTTCAAAGTACATTTCCCACTGGTTCAAACAAATATTTCATGTTCAGACTTCATCGTTTCAATTTTTAACTAGTTCAATGTTCAGTTCATTTGATTTTTTTAGGTAAGAAAGGAAGAGTGAAAGACTGAAGATCCTTAAACATCACACAAAATAGATACGCATGTGGGACAAATGGGTGGATAGAAGACAAAAAATGTGGTTTTTTTTGTTTGTTTTTTTTTCTTTTTTTGTCTAAATAACCTTTTTTAGTGTAGCAAGTCATTTTTGTAAAATAACTTTTTTTGGGGGGGGGGGGGGGGGGGGGGTACCTCTTCCCTAAATATTAAAGATGCACAACAGAACTGCAGATTTTCTCAGTGATGCGCCCCCCTATCAATGGCTAATTTGGTATTGTAATGACATCATTCAGGAGTAATTATTTCTGGTGTTGTAAGTTACCCAGGTCATAAGCACTAATACACATTATATCAAAATGCTGGCTTTGAATTGCCACTGATTTTGTTAAAGACCATAACTGGATAGAACACATTTAGTTGCAGTTAACTGCAACCCTAATCCATTCTTAACTTCTACAAAAGTTAGCAATAAAGTGTTTCCAACATACATGATGCCCCCTGACCAGCTTCTACTGACACCTGTGTACTTTATAACAGTTACTTAATTGTAAAGAGCTTCATTGTAGCTCAAATTACTTTGTTGATGTACACATTATCACTTTATTTTTCATTATTTCATTAAGTCTGGAAGCATCTTCCATCTAGTTTCCCTTCCCATAAGATCCCAACAAGCTTGACCTTTGACAAAACACTCAATATAGTTTAATTTAATTTTCATACACACATCATTTCATTGGAGAAAGAATGAGTTAGTATATGAAAGAGCTAGCTTGTTAAAGTTATTGTTGGGGGTACTCATGCTGTATGTGCCTCTCATAGCTTTTCACGAGAATAAAGGGAATCATTTGACTGTCCCGTAGTTTTATCTGTTGGTTTTTATTGCAGCTGGGATGAGGCCAGATTATAAGATGTATTTCAAAAGACACTGAGCAAGATTAAAACTCCTCCGCACTTTCCTCGTCTGTTCCACAACTGTGTTTATCAATCATTCTGTAATATTCCCAGCATGTCTTGAGGGTCTTCATGCTCAGACAGCAGAGCTCAGCTTATGGCATCCCTCAGATCTTTCTCTCTTTCATGCGTGCACCGTCTAACATGTCCCACCAGTATTTACATTTGGGGTTGTTTTGTCATGAAGAATTGGTTGAAGTTGTCAGAGCTCTGTAAATATCTCATGATGTGTTTGTATGTGCTGAGGAATATAGCTAGGTCTGTGTGTATCATAGTGATACAAAGCTTAGGACTTTGACTCTGGTGCACCGAGTAGATGCCACTCAAGTCTCTTTGTATGCCATTTTCTGTGATGACCCATCTAATTGTCTGTATGCTTCCTGTTTTCCTGTGAAATTGACTTTGTTCTTCTGTACTGTGATAAACATACTTGCAGGTAATCGATCAGTGTTCACCTGTACAATCTCAAAGAAAAATATGAAATAGGCTCAAAACAGATAGTTTTGTGTTGATTAATATATTCTCACTGGCCATGCACAAGTAGTCAGCCAATACAGCATACCAAACCAAACAAAGGAAAAGGCTGTGGCATGAATAGGGAGGCAGGTTTAAACTGGCTCACTGGATTTCTTTTTTTTTTTTTTTTTTTAAATCGATATTAATTTAATTTTATTCCAGTACTTTGGGAGCACTAACTGCTTCTATTATGCACTCTGCCTGACAGTTTTTTTTTTTTTTATACATTTTTTTAGAAAACTTTATCATGCATTGTTTATTGAATCATAAGAGGAGCTTCATCTGTGACATTTTGCAGGAAAATTGCTGTGAAGTATTATCACTTCAAGTGCAGTTTTTCAAATGTGACTATATGGGCTTAGAAACAAGCTTTGAAACTCTTCCCCACATTTCTATAAATATCCTGGGAGTGGTCTCAGAATATAAGATTCATATAAATAAGTTAAGGGTTTTTTAAAGCTTAAAAGAAACACAAAGAAACTGAGAGATGTTTCCATGCTTTAATGAAGTAATGGCAGTCTCTGTCAAAAGATCAAAAAATATAGCTCATCTTTATTACTCTTTAGAGGACAGAACAAACTCATGTCTGCAGAAAAGACGTCTCAGTGAAGCATTAGTGTTTTATTCTTTGAAGATGTGCCACATCTTTTGATCTCTTAACAAAGTGTGCCAGTGCTTAATTAAAGATGTTTTTTCCATATGACAGCAAATGAGCTACATTACTGGCACATGTATTTTTAGCCGAGCCTCACACAAAAATCTGTAATAGGTTCATTTGTCCAGATGTCCAAAATTTAGTGGCGTTGCAACTTGTGGGGTTGTTGTTGCTCCACAGCAACCCCTGGCTGGAAAGCCACACTTCACAACTTTGTGTTCCAGACCAGAACGTCATGTGACTGTGACTTTAAGCTTTACAGCACCATGTCACACATCAACAACTAGGCATGAACACATTGGCTGTTTCGGACAAGCCCCATGACTGGTTAATTTAATCTGAGAGGACATTATCGGGGAAACCCAAGAAAAGAAATTGAAAAAGAAGTCTGTTACATACTCAGCGAGAAGTGAGAACTAAGTGCTTTTTCCCCGAGGCCACAAGAAGAACAAAAAAGATTGTTTAGGTCTGGTCAATATCTCCTACACCATGAGAAGCTTTGCCCATAAATGTCTGGCGATTACTGGGGGATGGTCTGTGTTTTATGATGAACAGTTAGCCCTGTTATTTCTTCATCCGTGGCAGGGCGATGCTTCGCATGCGGTGGTGTCCATGTATTCAAATGCTACACGTGTTATATATTTTATACTTTTTCACCACGTCAATCATTAAAACTCAGTCATTAAATCTGTTTGACCCCGCATCAGTGGAAATGTGGAAGTCACAACTCTCCGCTTCATGCTTTCCTGTGCTAATCACGCCCACCTCTTATGTCCAACATATCACACAACACTTCTTGGAGCCCAACAAGACGTCATATTGGTCTCGAGGCCTCAAGAACTAGAAGAAAATTCTCAGTTCTTTTGTTGTATGTAATTATCTTAAGACACAAGACAAAAATAAGTATCAGACTGGCTTTTACAGGCTGGAGAGCTCAGAGAAGAGACAGGATACAAGATGGATGGCCAAGTTAGCCTTCGATTTTGGGCACCACAAAATCTGCTAGTTATAAGTGCTGTTCTATACAGTCTTAAACTTTTCAGTTCTTATTTTCTGAATCCAACCTCAAGTCTTGAGGGTTTTTTTTGTTTGTTTCTTCACGTTTTTTCATTGTTTATTTTTTGCCCAGTTTGCCTCTGACCTAACCTACTGTATCTTAAACTAGAAAATTTCTGAAGAAATTTTGAATGCTGCCAATCTGCTACCCACGTCGAACAGAGCGGCAGCCATGTTACAAAGATGGATTAACAGACAGAAAGACAAAGCTGTGAGACAGACTGTGACACAGACAGAGAGTGAGTGAGACAGACTGAGAAAGACAGACAGAAGGTGAGTGAGACAGACTGAGAAACACAGAAAGATGCTGAGTGAGACAGAGACTGAGACAGACTGACTGTGAGTGACACAGACACCGTGAGACAGACAGATAAATAGACACTGTGAGACAGACTGAGAGAGAGACAGAAAGACACTGAGACAGACAGATACTTAGACAGACACTGACAAACAGACACTGTGAGACAGACAGATACTTAGATAAATAGAGAGACGCTGAGACAGACAGACACTGACAGACAGACGGACACTGTGAGACAGACAGATACTTAGATAAATAGAGAGACACTGAGACAGACAGACAGACACTGTGAGACAGACAGATACTTAAATAGAGAGACACTGAGACAGACAGACAGACACTGTGAGACAGACAGATACTTGAATAGAGAGACACTGAGACAGGTAGATAG